>JBBBDQ010000305.1:0-600000 GCA_037127315.1 Ascarosepion bandense
GAGAAATGCATATCATATTAAAAATAACTACCAACTCTGAACAATTTAAACAAATTCTAAATAGACTAAAAGAAATTGTTAACAGATCGGAATGTAAACATAGGTTAAAAATTCAAAGAAAACTCAATACATTATATAAAGGAACTATATACCTCCCGAATAACATTGAAAGATTTATAAACATTTCTGATTATGAATTAACTGACAACCAAATGGAACTACTTAACCTTGGGCCTAATTGCCATATATACAAAAAATATAATGAACTACATAAAAAAATTGAAATTGAGACACTATACCAAAACATAATTAAACTCCAAGAACAGCAGCTAATTACTACAGAACCAGAACTCCTTGATCTGCTTAAGGCAGAGTCTATAAAAGAGAGACATGATAAAAAATGCATTCTCCTAAATTTATATAGCCTTCACTGAAGGTCGCTGCAAAAGAATTATGCAACCACCCAGAAATAGTAATTAAGAAAGCTGATAAAGCTAACATCTTTGTTGTTTTAAACAAGTCTGACTATAACTCAAAAATAGAACTGTTACTTGATGATCACACCAAATTTTAAAAACTTACCAGTAACCCTACCACTCAGCTAAAAGCAAAGATTAATAAATTAATCACAGCTAATAATACGGAGCAAGATAATCTAAAACTTACCAAAATAATCGGGGATTATAAACCAGGATACATTTATGTTTCTATCAAAACACACAAGCTTACCTTTCCACTTCACCCTATTATATCACAAATACCCACTCCTATATACCAACTAACTAAAACGCTTAACCAATTAATTACACCATACATACCTAACAAATATAGCATTAAATAATCTCTTAAACTTATACAAATATTAAAAACGGAAAAACCTGATAATGAAACAATAGCATCACTTGATGTTGAAACGCTATTCACAAACGTTCCTTTTAGAGAAACCACAGACATTATTCTAAAAATATATATACAATAATAATTATCTGCCCCCAGTGAAAATTAAAACTAAAATACTAAAAAAACTACTTTTAACATGTACCACCGAAGTCCCATTCTATGATCACAGAAATAATATATACGTGCAACGTGTGACACGATAACTAGACATATATGTATTTTATTATAATAGATTAAAATAGAAAATATATTAGAATAGAAAATAGTTTAAAAACATATTTAACAAAAGTGAAAAAGAAGAGGAAAAAATAAATAAATAAACGCTTTTTCTTTTATGAGGAAAGTTGTCCTCCGGTAAATATTTGACTCAGTGCTAAAGTTCAGCAGGTATGTTTTCGATGACCCGGTCAAAGGCTGTCTTTTACTGTATCTTGACCACACATTAAGCCTTTTCCGGCGGAAGCCTTATTAAGATAAAAAAAAAAAGATAACTGAAATTTCAGACTTACAGTCGCCGGTGTTTGTCACCGGTGGTCTAAAGCATTTCCGGATTTCCGGATTTCCGGTCAATTTTGGATAAATTTAGGTAATTTTTCCGAGAGAAGACAAGAAAGTGAAGGGAGTCAGCCGGGTGCGAGCTTGAAGTAAGGATCTCCGTTCGTCTTGTTTCGTTCAGTTTGGATTTGTTGATCTTCATTAATTAGAGTTAGAGCTGTGTGTCACATTCGCCTGCCCCAACCGAAAAGGCTAACTCTAAACGAATAAAGCATCCTTTCAACTCATCCAAGTTGTGGAAGTTCGTTCCTTATAGTCAATCTTGTACCCCCAGCTGTCCGGCCGACATTTTCAACAAATTCCCGGCAACATCACAGCGTGGAGAACGGCCGCCGGAGAAAATTGTTAGGACGGACCGTTGGGGTGGTACACAACGGTACGGTGTTTCAATGGGCTTAGTTCTGGATTCAACCTTCAGCAACCTCTTCATGGCCAACCTAGAAAATAATATATTCAGTACCACTACGAAACCCTCTATCTATGTACGATATGTAGATTATATTCCTATATTAGTTAAAATATAGAAGTAATAAATCTAAAAAAAAACTTTCAAAACAACTTTGTCCTAAAGTTTACATACGAAATTAAACAAGATAACAAAATCCCTTTCCTTGACATTTTAATAAACACAAACAATAACACATTTACTATCTCACCATATAAAAAACAACTAATAAAAGCTCTTACACTCTCAACTTCCAGACGACTTTGTAATTTCCTGCAACTTTTCTGAACGGTCTGCTTGTTGCTATCATCCTTGCTTTCAGTTCGTTTTTGGTGTACCCCACACATAATAATCAAGGGGATTGCAGTATAGGGAGTTAGGTGGATAGATGTAAGGGGTGATGTGGTAATTGAAAGTCTGACAGCCATGACTAGGTTCTCCTGCTTGTGTGAATGCCCTAGCTACTACCAAATAGCACTTATACACAACTTAATTAACCGAGCACAAATCAACTCCTTCACAAAAAGAGATATTTTATTCTGAACTTAAAAAAATATTAAGCAGATTCTCATTAATAATGACTTTCCAAACCACATTGTAGATGAAGAAATAAGACGGTGTTTCAAAAACCACAATACACATCAAACAAAATATGGTAATTCAACAAAAGATCCTAAACATATCAAACTCTTCTATTGCAACCAGATACACAGCAACTACAAACATGATGAAAAAATAATAAAAAATCGCATCCGTACTAATATATCTCCAGTTGATCCTAATAAAAAATTAAAACTAATAATATATTATAAAAGGTACAATACTACTGATTTGATTGTCCGTAATAACTTCTCCCCACCAACTGATGTGTCACGTAAAACCAACATTATATATCAATTCATATGACCCCCGTGAGAATATATCTCCGACAAAAAACAAATATACATATTGGATTTACAACAACCACATGTACTAGACGTATTACGTTACATTTGTCTGACAATTCATTCATTCGTAGACATCTACAACAACATTCCAGTCTACATTCACAATATAAAATATAAATATTGATTGATAATACAACTATCCTACACCAAGAAAACAACAAAAGCAAACTACAGATTCTCGAGGCAATATTCATTAAAGCACTTAAGACCTTCATTAATAGAATCAGTTATGAATACTGTAGTAATGTTTTAAAATATTTATAAAAAGAACAGTTTTTTCATGCTTTAATGAGTGCATGACCATGACATTACAACATAAAAAAATTCAATTTTGGATAATTTTCACGTTCGAATGAACGCTAGCAATTTGTCAACCGTTATATTTGAAGCAGGAAAAAATGTACAGTAATTTTTAGCAACATGGTTTTTCGGTTACATTTGTTACTATAACTCACACCCCTGAAGATGATATCGGAAAGAGGTTGAAAGTACTTGGATACCTTAAGAAATGAATGAAAATAACATATGTCAACGTTACAGCACATTTCTGACATCTTTTTATTGCAATACGCGAAAGGTTATCCGTGTGTATGAAAGTATTTTATTAAAAATAAGCATAGTGTTTGCAATTTATTTAATAACACACACACACACACACACACACACACACACACACACACACACACATATATATATATATATATAAATGTAAACTTATCACTACACTCGTTTCGAAAAACCCTCGAGTATATAGGCGGAAGGAAAAAATGCATGTAAAAAAAGAAAGAGCTAAGCACGTGAACATCAGTCAAAGTACGTAGCCCAAAGAAAAAACCGAGACGAGTAACCTATAACAAAAAAGCGCTCAATACGTAAGCAGAGCTGACAAAATAGATAACCTAAAGACCCAACAAACCTACTTAGGTTTCACCTAACCGGATCTTCAGGGAAGGCTGGCTTCTCTGAAGATCCGGTTAGGTGAAACCTAGGTAGGTTTGTTGACTCTTTAGGTTATATATATATATATATATATATATATATAAAGTAAGAAACGCGTATATATATATATATAACGGTTTTATGTGTTAGACTTATAAACATTTTCTATTTGTTCCTTATCTTATCATATATTTATATTCCTGAAATGAAAACATTTGGAATTTGTTGATCTCACGGCCAATGCTACAGCCTGTAGGAATATATAAGTTCCTTCTACTGAAACACTTTTTCGGGATGATATTCTCATATCTACTGTTATCATCTTTCCACTATTGAATGTGGCTTCCTTTTTAATCTTTTTTAAAACATAGTATGATAACGTCAAAATATATGTCATTATTTTCCCTTCGGTTTACATGTGGGACATATTTTAGTTGATCAAAATCATAAGGTGATTTGCTTTCTGTTACTTGGTACAGTTATTTGCTTGTGGTTTTGTAGTGCCAGTTAACGATGTTCGAAGAAGGATGGTCCTCACTGAGATCTACAGTTTAAACATTTATGTACGAGTTGGGCGAAATTCATAACATTCTTATGAAAATCTTGAACTGATGTTTTGACGTTTTAGCAGCGTGGGATAAAATTATCTCTAACACAGCCTATTATCACCTGCATATATTTCCGAGATGATTAATTGTACCTATTTGCATTATTTACATTGTTAGGGATGTTGTCATTTTTATTGCTATATTCACGATGTTTCTGTCGTTCTATGCTCCGGCATTCTTCAGGTGATATTTATTGGAATTTCGAACGGAAAACTGTATTTTGACAACGTAGTCACTGCTATGAAAGCAACATATATTTGCACTGAATAATATGAGCGCCATCATCTATTTAACGTGTAGTTTATGACTTTACATATCGAGATCGGTTTGTCTTGAAAAATCACAAATTTATTCGCCTGAAGCGAGTCAACTTTAGACTCGAAACACGTGTAGCGAAACAAATACCATTATGGACACTTAATGTATTATATTAAGAATAAGAATAAGAATAAATCATCAATCTACACTTTAAATAAAACGCTTACGACTTCTCGCACATTTTCCACCTATAGCAATTTCTCTCGTTGGAACAACCCCTAATTCTATTTTCAATCTATCAACCCTAGTTTAAGATACCTAACAGCTCTTTCTAGAAAGTATTGGGAATTAAAAGAAAATAACTTACATCCACAGATAAAATGGAAGCTCATAGGTCCTACCCGAATAACTTAAGAAATAGATGTTATCTATGTTTGAGAGAAAAAATTAAAATTTTGAAATTTCAATAGCAAAATAAACGAAGGGAGATCATAAGTATGTGTCGTCATAGAAATAAGTATAAATTACAATAATTATCCTATTCTTCCAATTAGTCACAATAAGTGTTCTTCAAATTTGGCCAGGCTTTAATTTACTTTCCCACCACCTACCACTACTAACTCTAGAGTCAAGCCACATACTTCCCACTACCAAAGAGGAAATTACTACTAAAATTTCCCTAGCTTAACCCCAATAAAACCAATATCTCCCAACCTCTTCCTTTACTAAAACTAAACTCTGGGTTAAGAATTTTTCCTAATTCTTTGTTTATAAGGAGTTGAAGAATGCATGTCTTAAAATTACATGTTGAAAATGGCTATTCTCCCGCTAAGTTTTATCTGAATTTACAGATATATATATATATATATATATAATTTAACTCCATACAAACCAATACAGCTACTAAGATATAAAGGCTTACCGAGAGTTAGAAGAGAAGATGTGACAAAACACTGTCAAGGTGAGAGAATAATAAAACAACAGAGATTATGAAGACAGATGATAACTATTGGCATTGCATTAAATTTTTTAAGATCAGAATTGACTTTAAAGCAAGAAGTCAGAGGAAAGTTCTATAATTGCGAAGTGTGATGAAAGAAACTGTTACATGTAGTCATTTCAGCCATGAAATTACAAAACCTAGCCATCAAACTAATAAATTCATGAAATCTAGGTGCCAAAAAGATTACCTCATCAGAACAAATACCACGAAAGTATTTACATAAAAAAGGCACAGGGAAACCATGTTACGACGGTGGCTGATGCTGAGATAACTTGTCAGGACCAATAACATTGGATATTATTCTTTGGATTTTATCAAGAATCTCTAAATATGCAAGAGCATCAGACCAGATGTAGCAGCATATTTAAAGCATGGACAAATGGTAGACTTTATGTAAGAGAGAAAAATAGTCTAGCACTATACTGTAAACCTTCCTAGCAGTAGACCTAATAATTTATTTAATATAAATTTTCTCCTTCATGTCAGCTTCACCATTTATCATGATAGACAATAAACGTTAATGCATCAGCAATTGGCCTAAAGAAGCGAAAACCATCTTGATATCAGAAAGAAGACAAAACTATTTACACCAACTTATACTTTGTAAAAAGTTACAACGATTTAATTAAGATCTTTATATACAGACAGCTTTACCGTAATATGCTAGCCTCTCGCCGGGATAGTTTTTAATTTCTGTCATTGTTTTTAGCGTTCTGGTAATAAAATAATTTCTGCAAATATGTGATACTAATTGATGATACAATTGTTTTTGCACCCTTGTTTTTTTACTTTCATCCCATCTTGCATGTTGACTCATTCTAGTCAACTGATGTTAATTTTGTTCATTTCCTCGTGGCATGACTTCTTCAATTGAAAGATTTCAACATTGATTTGTGAAACGATAATTTTGAAATAAGAAAATGAGTAACCTTCACCACATTCGGCAACAGGATGAATAATTTGGACATGAATTGTTTCGATAAGCAGATAATAAAAATTGGCGTAACTTGATAAATTAATTTCTACATTTATTCTAAAAGATTTGTCACCTTTTATGGCATAACTAACGAAAACAATTCCTGAAATAAATCTTTAATTAGGATGCCTGTCATATAAAAGGGCATCAGTCAGTTAAGTGCCATAGGTGATACACGCTTGGGCGATCATGTCTCAAAAGAGACATGACTGACTGGGCAGAAAATTATCACGCAGTAGGTTGCCATTACTTTCTACGGTAGACTGGTTGCCGACCAAGGCTATAGAACCCAATCTGTCCTGCTATTTAACCCATAGCTGGAAGGAAGAGACGGATTAATACTTTTCCCAAGGGTATTTGCGCGTAAGTGAATACAATGAATTCAACAAGGATTCGAACTCGGCTCCTTGGTTTCTCGTTCCGAGCCGATATCCACTATACCACAACGCACATCCTATTGAAAAAGTGAATAAGAATCTTAAATTAGTGCTTAAATTAATTCATAGCTCCTAAAATCCTGTGGGTGGGCTATAAATAATAATTTGGACAAGAATTCTTTCGATAAGCAGATAATAAAAATTGGCGTAACTTGATAAATTAATTTCTACATTTATTCTAAAAAAAATTGTCAACTTTTATGGCATAACTAACGAAAACAATTCCTGAAATTTTTTTTAATAACACAAATATTGATTGGGCTTAACTCATTAACACCTACTGTCCTAGTTTTTGGGGCGACCGTTATTAATTTGTGACAGGTAGTATATAATATTGGAGTTTTTTAAGACTATAATTAATACCTGATTTAAAGCAAAACAACACGGTGTCTAGTAAAAAAGCGGAAAATTTATCATCACTTTCAAGAATAATTGACCTTAATTAACCTTAAATAAATTTCTTAGATATTCATGACCTTGAACAAAGCTACTTCCTACTGGTTATCAGGTTTACAACTTTGTGTTAAACATTCAGGTAAACATTTCGAAAAACTACAATGATTAATTTTGACTTAAATCATGATTACTAAACACAGTTTTTTTCTGAATCGACCGATTTTTTTTATTGCGCATCCTTAATAATTAATATAAAGTTTTAAGGTGGGTAAGAATGGGTTAAGTAATTTTGATCGATTGATATAAAATGTCTGAACATACCGAAAAGCTGAAACAAAGGTTGTTTAATCGACTGAATTCTGAATATATATATATATATATATATATATATATATATATATATGGATAGATAGATAGATAGATAGATAGATAGATAGATAGATAGATAGAAAATTTTGAAATAAATTAAAATCCATATAATATTACATTGATTTACTTATTTCTGAATAAGTTCTTTCAGTTAAACTTTTTTATAACTTGTCCTCCAAGTCTTCATTTTCATTATTTTCGTTCACAGTGAATTTGGCATTTTTGTTTCTTTTGCAACATTTGCAGATGCTTTTTATGGCGCGGGAAAGGCAAGAATTGTATCCGGGACAGAAAGGAAGGAAGGCGAAACAATGGACTTTGTCTATTTGTCGCTGGAAAAAAGCAGGTAAATTGTATATTTTCATTTCTTGACTCTCGTCCGAAGAAGTTTGTTCACGCATTTTTTTCCAGTACGACATTCCGCGTTCTTCATCTGTGCCTAATAATGATAAAAGCAAACAACCGGTTATTATTAGTATAAACGATCAATGAATGACTAATAATACGAACTGTATTCATTGTACATTGTCACTGAATAACGCAATATAAATTTAAAGGAAAATAAATATTGTTTTGAATGGTCAAGGAGTGCAAAACCCTGTTGACTGGCTGGGTTTTGTTTTGATGAACAGTGTAGTCAAGGTAAAAAAATGCAGAACGGATTCAGCCCATCTCAAACAAAGCTCACTTATATAAAGGAAAGGAGAAAGATCAGACAGATATCAGAGACATACAGAGAAGAGAACCCAGCAGTCAACTGTCTCTAGTATACGTGCGTGCCTACCTCCGACCAAAACTTTACTTCACACTACCGTCACCGAAGAAAAAAAATTATATTCTATCTATCTATCTATCTATCTATCTATCTATCTATCTATCTATCTATCTATCTATCTATCTAAGTCTAATCCTTATCTATCTATCTATCTATCTATCTATCTATCTATCTATCTATCTATCTATCTATCTATTTTCGTTTAGATCTATCTATCTATCTATCTATCTATCTATCTATCTATCTATCTATCTATCTATCTATCTATGTCTGTATTTATCAGTGAATAAGATCGTCATTTTGATTCCCCGTTTCGAAGTGGTATATAACAGAAATCAATAGAGTGACATGGTCAACTTCAAAACTTCTCCTGATGCTGTTTTATTATCCGCAATACATAAGTTACACAGCTGTTTAGGACCATCGATTAAAAAAATTATTGCGGTTTATACTTGAAATATACGTTCTGTTTTGGAATGTTAGGTTATTTGGCTATGTTATTGATACTGTACCTGGCAGTGTGTTGTCAAAGAAAAGACCCAAAAATCCTCCGACGAACATGTTTGTTCCGAGTAACACGCTAATCATCTGGTCAACCTCGGAACTTCCTATAATAAACAAATTGAATAAAATTACATTAATTAATTGTTTTCAGTCATATTGTATAAGTGGTGATATGAAAAAAAACGAAAAAACATCGAGATATTTAAATATCTCCACCAGTTTATATTTTATTAAGAAAAATATTAATGATTAACAAGTGTCTTCTTATGAATCATTTCGTTTATTCACATATATTAAAAATAATCGGTAGAATTCATCTCTTCATTTATTAGTACAATGAATTTGATCCATATTGAGTGCACATTAATCTAGCCTTAACTTAAGGCCAATGAATAACTTTAAAAGGTAAAAGTAACTGACATAAAAAATGTTGACGACAGGAAAAGAAGGAGCTTCTAATGTAATAAAGTTTAAAATAGGGAAAGAAATAACAAACTTCATAGAAAGGCACAAGATTTCTATTAGTCCATCATTTCAAAGGCTAAAAGGAGGTAAATGGAATTCAAAATTTCAAGAAGTGAAACGAAAACATAATCAAATTAATTTTATAATTGTTGACAAAGACAATATTGGTTAAATTGCAATCATCATAAACAAATATAGTATATAAAATGATCCTAAATTAATAACTTTGATAGTCCAAATTGACCTTTAAAATGTCAAAACAAATCGATTATCAGAAAACATCGGCATGCCATATCAAAACATCCACACCACTCTATCATCAAAATTAATACTGTTATATATTTCCTCCAAATTTTAGTTTATTAGTCCATAGCATTTAAAAATATGTTCCATTAAAGTTTCGACAGCAGCAGCAAGGAGGTGCCGAAAATATGCTATCTTGAAAAAAAGAAATTATGTCATAAAATTCTGATCTCTCATCTGAATGATTCGAAAATTTGTACTTAAACCATTTAAGGACGAAAAATCTAATAAGCATGATTGAAAGACTTGATTTCTCCAGGAAAGACCAAAAATCAATTAGAAAATATATTTAGTGACAGAATACCAACCTATCAAAGGTCCCTTAAGAATTGTGTATGTGGAAATGCTCAAGATATAAATTTTGAATATGTTACTAATGGTTATTTAAAGTAATTTGAAACAAACGTTTTTCTTGTATTTTGCATATTTGAATGTGAATGTTATATGGAATACATTAGTTATGCAACGGAAAGGCTAATTATATGTCACTACAATGATACTGTAATATTTTCTTATGCCATAGATACACCCTGATCTAGTTGTTGGTAAATTTATCTCATTATTGCATGCTTCGCAAAAACTAGCCTCTTTTGAGACATAGATATCCTTTATATTGTCCACGTGGGTGTTTGATCTACACAAGAACATCCTTGTTTTGACGATTAACTTCAGGTACCATCCAAAACCACCTTAACTAATAATATTTCCCAGCAATATAGTCTAAAGGATTTGGATGCCTACTGTAGGTCAACAGTTAATTATTTACTGTTGTTGATGTTATATTAAAAATATGAATGTCTTGATGACTACTGCTAGCGAAATGTTAATTTTTAACACTCAAATATAAGTAGCGTGTTCGATCTATACTGGGTGCATATCACTGCAACCATAACCTACGCAAGTTGCATAAGTCTAGATGATAACCCTTCAATTAATCTATCTATCTATCTATCTATCTATCTATCTATCTATCTATCTATCTATCTATCTATCTATCTTCGTTTAGATCTATCTATCTATCTATCTATCTATCTATCTATCTATCTATCTTCGTTTAGATCTATCTATCTATCTATCTATCTATCTATCTATCTATCTATCTATCTATCTATCTATCTTTAGTTTATCTATCTATCTATCTATCTATCTATCTATCTATCTATCTATCTTCGTTTAGATCTATCTATCTATCTATCTATCTATCTATCTATCTATCTATCTATCTATCTATCTATCTATTCGTTTAGATCTATCTATCTATCTATCTATCTATCTATCTATCTATCTATCTATCTTCGTTTAGATCTATCTATCTATCTATCTATCTATCTATCTATCTATCTATCTATCTATCTATCTATCTTCGTTTAGATCTATCTATCTATCTATCTATCTATCTATCTATCTATCTATCTATCTTCGTTTAGATCGATCTATCTATCTATCTATCTATCTATCTATCTATCTATCTATCTTCGTTTAGATCTATCTATCTATCTATCTATCTATCTATCTATCTATCTATCTATGTGTGTGTGTGTGTGTGAATATATAATATTGCACACTGAGTGCTTGTATTAATAAAAGAATGCCTACAAATTGTCGATTACGCACTAAGCTAACCAACTTTCAACTATTATGTATCGTTTAAAATATATATCTCCACTCATTTTCAATATCTAACTTTTAAACTGGATTTTTAAAAATAAAAAATTATCTTGAAACTTTTATTTTAGTTTTGATTGAAAGCTAAATGATTAAATTTACTATTTCTGGGGTATTTCAAACAGAAATTATATTGGAATACAAATGTTTGAGATTTTGTTTTAATTTTTGAATTTTGTCGCCATAAACGAGCGATCGACACATTTGTAAACAAAAGTTAACTTTCGGTTTTAAAATCTTGCAAAAATAAAATATACATCTGTGACATATCACTTTTAGAAAATTAGCAAATTTTATATTAAATTAATCTGATTTAGACAAGTATTACTTATTTATATCGCGAAATTTAGAATAAAACTATTTCTTAATCACAAAGTTGGACTTGTTGACCTGTCCGCCATATATTTAAAAGTGTTGACAGGTTCTTGATTGATAAGATGAAAGTGTATGGCGCTCAAAAGTGACAAAATTCTCCAATTTTTTTTCTGATAAGGGCGGAAACTCTGACCTTTTAATTTGCACATAAAAATTACCATATAAAAAAATTCAAATATACACCAAAAAAAAAGTATAAATGCAAAACCATTTGTATTAAACTTTTCAATTTTCGATAGGCAATATAATATTCAATTATTGACTTAAAAACCTAACCGCAACAAATCTTTGAATTATTTTAAAATACTTTTGAAATTTTATATACTATTATACTTAAAAAAATTAAAACAATTCTTTAAAAATTTCATTAGTAATCGAAAGAAAAATTTCCTTCAGGTTATAATGTCCTTAATTTTTATCATTTATTCAAGTAATTAAAAGCTTATCAAATTAGTTTTATTGCATTTTTTTTATTTTACTATTCGGAGCAGATTTTCGGAAACAGGAAAAATTAAAATAAAAAAAATAGATGATTTATATTCCACAATGAGTCCTGCATTTAACTAATAAAACCATTTACTGCAAGAAAAAAGTGGGTGATGTAATATTACTTTTTCCATTGTAAACAGTCGCAAGGTTTTGGCTACCCGCTAACTCAAATCAAAACAAGATTTTTTGCTAAAATTTTGAATATGTTAGAATTTTGTCACTCGAGCAAAAAATATTTTGTGGATAGACACTGAAAATATAGAAGCGACAAAAGAATCGATTAACTAATCTATCAAAACAAAATAAAAGCATCAAATCACTTTGTTTACTTCTATTGAAGATGTAAATGTGTTTAACATAGTAAAACAGGTAGTATTCCATAAGGTATGTGGCCTATGGTCATTCACGTTCTTAAGGAATGGCACATAGAAGATAAACAACTTATGACTCTTTACCATCCCTCTTTGTCACAGATTTTCCATCGATTCAAATAAACTGGCTAGAAAGGTAACTTACTTTCCTTCTGTTTCTATTTCTTTCAATAAGAGAGAATTAAAATCTCTAGGCACTTTTTCGTCATTATGTGTCAAAGAAAGTTCGAATGTCTCTGATTATAAATATACTTTCTTATTGTCTTTATGTTCATCTCTTTTATTGCACTAAGCAACTTGTCACACTTTACCATCCTTCTTTGTCCCTATCTTGATATCTATTGGCATAAACTGCTAACATTTGTTACACTTTGTTTGTTTTTGTTTTGTTTTTTGTCCAAGAACATTTAACTCTCTCTGATTGGAAATATATATTTAATTATTTTCCCTATTCTACTTAAATCTTTCTCATTGCTCCCATGTTTAATTAATGTTATTGTCAGCATCCGTCTGTAGAATCACATCTGTCATTTCATGTTTCCTATTCAGCCCAACATCTATAACATATATGAAAGATCAAATATAACATATATAAAAGATCAAATATTAAACAACAGTTTTGGACAATTTTATGACTCTTGAAATTTTTACTTAGTTTACTTAGTTTTTTAAATGCATCTTTAGCTTTTCCAATGCGTTTTCTGATATCTGTGTTATACTTCCAGTCGTTTATTCTGACTTACCGGTATTTATCGTACCAGGATTCTTTTGTATCCACATTGGTAAGCCCAAACCGAGAAGGAGGGAAGTTCCAATTATGAAGAGATTTCGGGAGGAATCCAGAGAGACATACCTGAGATTGGAAATTCCAATAGCAGCAACCATTCCTATCACAAAAATAAAAAAAAAATACAATTTATAAATTTAAAGAACCGGAAAAGTCTTAACTGAGAATTAAGGTAGCAACCATGAGATGAACTAGTAAAGCATACATTACGTAATAGCCTCGATGCAATGGAAAGTTCCGTTGAACAATTTAAAATGCCGATAAAAAATAACTAAATAAAAATTAAAATTAAAATAAGAAAATATAAACCTTAATAATTCAAATAAGATTAGAAATTTTTACATTTTGAAAGTCTATTCAATGATTTGATATACAGATATTTGTTAAGTAAGTTCAACTGTCCTAACAGAAAATGGATGTACAATGCTGATGTTCATTTAGGGCTTTAAGGTCTTTTAATAATAGAGAAAGAATGGGAAGTTAGTAAACTATTCTATTACTATTACTTTTAATTTGTATCTCGTAGGTATTCATAGCAAACGTTCATTAACCAGCTGAGAGTGTTTTTGGTCTGAAGATTTGTATTTATGGGAAGTGCCTCATGAGGATGCTTATTATTTTTACCAGAATTGAAGAATTACAAGTTAGTTTATTGTTTATAGCTGAGCTGGTTTATTAGAATTTTCATATTCTTCGAGAAAAGAAAGATTCTACAGTGTTTTTATGAATTTTCTGTTGTAGATTTAAAATTATCTCATTTAGCTTAACTATCTTTGCAGGGGCCTTAAAACAGACAATTGAGAACTTGATGCCAAATACAGGTCGGGGTTACTAGAATCAAGCAGGTACAAAAATTTAAATAATTGGGAAGTGTTATAACAGAAGACGGAAAGTGCGACACTGAAATTCGAAGGCGAATCGGTATGGCGAAGGAAGCATTCCAGAAGTTGAGTAAAGTATTAAGAAACAGGACAATTTCGCTAGAAAATTGGAAGAGAGTACTGGATTGTTATGTGTTGTCCGTTATTCAATATGGCAGTGAATGCTGGACAATATCATCAAAGATGAAGAAAAAACTTGAAGCAACTGAAATGTGGTTCTACAGAAGGATTCTGCGAATATCATGGATCGAGCATGTAAGCAATGATGAGATCTTAGAAATGATGGAAACAAAAAGGAAATTAATACTGAGCATCAGGAAGAGACAGCTGAAGTTCCTGGGACATGCAATGAAGGAGGAGGGCTTGGAGAACCTGATACTAACAGGCCAGATACAGGGAAAAAGGGACAGAGGAAAGCAATGGATAACATATTTGAAGGACCTAATCACGTAGATGATGGAACGAGGGTTGCATGGTGTAACAGGGGAAGGCGGGCTAAGAGTCACCAGGGATAGGGAGACGTGGAAAGCCATGATCGCCTACGTCCTGACTGGACAGGGCACATAGAAAAAGAAGAATGAACTGAGTGCTTTCGCTTTTGCTATGAATATTTTATACTTTATCTAAGTACGAAATACTCTATTTACCAGTATGTTGCACATACATCAAAGGGAACTTATATTAAAATGTGTTTATGCAAATAATATAAAAAAGCGACAACACAGCATGTGAAACAGTTTTTCATATCATTCCAGTTCCATTCACACTCTTTTATGTTACAAAAAACTTTCTTACCAAATATGACAAAAAGCATTCCACCAATCACAGGCTTAGGAACTGTGACAAAGAGAGCCCCGAATTTACCGAAACATGCGAGCAAAATCATCAGAAAAGCACCAACTTGGATTACTCTTCGGCTTGCAATCTGGCGACATACAAATTAGAAATATTAAAATAATCCTAAAATCTATAGCATAATTTTTGTTCATGTCATAATTGCAGAATAATGATGTTTACAAAAATGTATTTAACTTGAAGATGTTCAGATTATTTACATACCTTGGTAATTAAAATTGCTCCGATATTTTGGCTAAATGACGTACTACCCGTCGCAGCTCCCCAAGCACCAGAGAAAAAACAAGCAATACCTTCCACTCCAATTCCTGTAAAATGAAAAATCATATCGTCATTTGAGTGCATTGGAGTAAGAATATTGATTTGAAGAAGTGTTGTGCTAATTTTGTGTATTAGAAGGTTTTATCAGCTTTGTGAAATTAACATTCGATTTCTGACTTTAATGTGCATCGTAACACAAATCACTAGAATAGTATAAAAATATTCAGTTAATTCAGCCATCAAATTCCGATTTCTTGACCAAATTTTCTCAGCTGTCTTGCACCATCTGGTAGCCTAATCGAGATTGGTATCTCTAGGATGAGAAAAGGTTGGTTGCATAAAATAACCCATTTTTTATTAATAATTGTCCGATGAAAGGTCCATAAATTTTAATTACGACATGGTCGTCTTTTTAAAGTTTCATGTTTGTTGTTACCTAAAGAGTTAGTTTCAATCAGAAAGTGCAATGGTTAAATTCATATTTTTACTCATTTTATTAACTTTTATTTTGAAAGATAATATTTCTATTTTACATATAGTAATATATCTTATATATGAATTTTAATCCATTTAAATACATTTTGTGGCATAGTTGTATAGTCTAGATAAAATTATTGCAATAAGGTAAATTGCGAATGCAACAGTTTGTAAATTATATATTTTAGAAATAGTGACGCTCACTTAATGAAATGACAGCCATCACACACACAGATATATAGTGTGCCTTATAAGGTCAGTTTAAATTTAATGTTACATGGAACAGTGAAGAAATCAAATATTTATACCTATGCATGTTAGAAGAAATGACGTTAAAACTTATGAACTTACAGAGAACGAGAGACAAAACAACTAATTTGAAGAATGACAAGTCACACCAGATAATAGGGAACCAATACAACTAAATACTTCAACACAGTTATCTCTGATAATATTATTGTTGATAGTCATGACTGATCATGGGATTGATAGTGGAGTGGTTTCTCGTTGCCTTCTCCAAGGGGATATTATTTAAACATAGTCGTTGACTCTTCAAGAGTTCTTCGGCTCTTTTATAGATTTTATTTTTCTTCCTTTACGGTTGCTAACCAAACACCTAACTCCAAACAAATTGCAGTAGAGAAGCCGTCTTAATCACCTACAAAATATTTATTTATATTTAAATATAAACTTTGAAGTCGGGGGAAAGCTGGTGGAAAGTTCTTCGAAAATGCAAACTTATAACAATTCATCACGGTACCAATTCACTTCCAAAGAAGAGGGAAACAAATTCCAACAATTTTATACTAAATTCAATCTAAACGCTTACCTTGACTTTTTGTATTAATAGTAAAGGAAGAAAGATAACCATCATTGTGATACAATAAGTTAAAACCATCTTTTTAAATAATGCCAACATTCAATATAATTTAAACTAAGTATATGTGCTTTGTGGTGCAGTAGATAGTGGCTTGGAACGAGAACTCGGGGAGCCGAGTTCGAATTCCAGCTAAATTCTCTGCATTTACTTATGTGCAAATACCCTTGGGAAAGGTATTAATCCGTATATTCTCTCCCAGTGTGGGTTAAATAACAGGACATATAGGGTTCTATAGCCTTTGTTGGCAAGCAGTCTACCGCAGAAAGTAATGGCAAACTACTGCGGAAAAATCTTCTGCCCAGTCAGTCATGTCTCGAAAGAGATATAATCTCCCAAGGATGTATCACGTATGGCACTTAACTGACTGATTGTATGTTACAGACAACAGATAAAGTATTTGACTGTAAGTGGGATATTCTAAAAATGTTTTCTGGCGAAATTTAATGGAATTGCTTTTCGGTTTTGCCACTTGCCACTTTTTTTTAAACAGATGCATTTGACATCAGTTAGATACACGGTTCTCCGATGTATAATGTTGTATCTATTCAACTTGAGTACTAGATAGGCAGACAGAGACACAGAGACAGGGAGAGTTAACTAAAAATTTAAGTGCTTCGCGTTGGTACTCACTTTATAAATATAGGAAACGCTAAAATAAAAGGCTGTTATACCAAAACTAAATTTACAATTACAAAAAGGTAAGCGAAAATGTCACCGGTTAGAGTAAAAGTGAGTCATTAAAAGATAAACGAAAAATTTTGTAGGAATTAGGTTATAAAGACGAAAACGTAATATATTTCTTCATCCAAGATGTGTGGTCATTGTTAACTGTAGATATTTATTGTGTCACTTTAAAATCGGTTTAGCTTCTGTTCCTGTGCTAATTATATGAGTACCTCTGTTGATGGCATGAATAGGCGGGGGTGGCGCTCCGGATATTCTTGCGCATGCGTAGTAATCTCCAATTGATTCAATAGTGGAAGCGAACAAAGCTGTGAAAATACCGAAAACGCCAGCTATACTGACGCTTGTCATTCCCCACTGACCTGAAAGAACAAATAATAAATAGAAACAAACGGGATTCATTATTATTTGTATAAGTTGGGAATTTCCTGGAAGACTAATTTGAAAAATTGTCAAACACACATTTATATGCATACCTTATGCATATACATACATACATAGACAGCTATACACATATTAATATAATATTTATACACACATGAATACAGAAAACATACACACGGTAAACACTAATACATCATATATATATATATATATATATATATATATATATATATATATATATATGACGTCAATTCGGCCGGGTTTCAATCTTGGGTTAAAAGCAATTGGATGGCTAACCGTACTGATGAGCTGTGATACAGCAAAACAGATCTATAAGCAGATGACTATTTACGCTTTCACACCCTGAAGAGTTTGAAAAACAGTAGCTACTCTAGCATCTACGCATCGCTCATTCAGTAATGAATTAGATCACTCTGGTTACTGGCGTATGATACATCACACGCTAAAAGTCTACATCCTTCTATCAAGCGCCCATAGCTCAGAGATAGAATCGCCGACTGACGCAAATTCGGTCGGGTTTCAATCCTGGGTTAAAAGCAATCGGATGTCTAACCGTACTGATAAGCTGTGTTACAGCGAAACAGATCTGTCTGCGGATATATATATATTCAAATATGCTTGATTGAAGCTTAGACGTAATAGAGACCTATTTTGTCCATTTATTTTTAAAATAATTCTCTCTAGGTCTCTAATCAGTTTATTGATGATAAAATGAAATTCGCCAGAGAAGTCCCCGTACTTTTGATCTTCTGTTAGATCATCCCCAGAGATGAATAATTAATATAATTGTAAATGTGATTATTATAATGATGATTTAAAAAAACACGTGTGAACACGTTCTGTTATAATTATTTTAACCTTTTACATTTATCCGTTGTAGCTATGGAATTATTTTGCAAAAAGGTATCCCAATGAAAAGAGCTAACCTGGTAGAAACGAAAAATGGCATTAAAAGTTTGTTAAATGCACTTCATCACGCGAATGCTACACTCGTAATGATTTTTTAAGTGTTGGATATTTGATTTTGATATAGAGGGCTTCGAGAATTTGAAGTTTTTTTTTAATTATTTTCGTGGTGTAGTACATTGCGGTTGTCAGCAACTGTTTCCCTGTATTGTAACTGAACGACATATGCTATGTAAATATAATTATATATATATATATATATATATATATATATATATATATATATATATGAAATGATTTGTTTCAACAGTTATTTTGATCAATACTAGTATTTAAGTAGATATTCTGTTTTTAATCAAACAATATTGTATATTTAGTTATATAATATATTTATTTCTACCGATAATTTACGATAAATGTTTGTTACAAACATGTGTGTCATTCTGTAGAGTTTGAACCTGCGACTCCTATCCACATAGAGGAAGACACTAAGTGATCTAGCGCGTCTTAGACCTCTCGACCACGAATGAAGATCAGTCTTAACGAAGTCAAATTAAGCCTTTATCGTAAATAATCAGGCCGGTAGAAATTAATATATAATACTGTTTGATTATAAACAGAATATCTACTTAAATACGAGTATCGAGCAAAAATAATGTTCAAACAAATCATTTCAAATTGTTGGTTGTTTATAACCAGTTTCGTTAATCTTCGTTAATTTCCCTAACACACACACACACACACACACACACACACACACACACATATATATATATATATACATGTATTTTTTAATTTATTGACCAAATATCTATTAGATTTGTGCAAACGTTTACAGCACAAAAGTAGCTTTCAGCAGTACATTCAATCTCTTGGTGTCGAAAAAGATCTGAGAACTTTTGTACACAATTATGAAACTGGAATAATTGTAGTTTTAAGTAATACTAATTTTGAAATAATTGTAGATGCAACTTGTTAAACATGTATTCAATATTCTTTTTAATTTTTTTATATCGGTGATCTGGAAAACCATCGCTGCATGATGCAAATCATGATTTCTGTCTTATCATGTGATTTCTAGAAAATTATTTGGATAGAAATGGTGCATAGAAACTTTGAAATTAACGTACCAAATTGATTACCCCGTATGAATATTATAAGTGTTAAAATAAAGTAAATACTTAAAACATTAATACAAAGCCAATAAAAGTGATATTGATTGTTATAAATATAATACTATATTTATACTTGGGATGAGGCGTTGGGGCGAATGTCTTTATCTTCATTGTTATTTTCACAATATTTTAGCCGTTGTGCCCTCCCACCTTCTTCATGCGTCTGTGGATCCGGGAATTTCTAACTGGACCTTTTCTTTATTCTATCCATGTCTAGGGATATATCGTTTATTCTCTAATCATCATCTTTGATATAAGATTACACTTTTTATTTCCCTCTACTAAAATATAAAGGCATACCTGGATACGGAAAACGAAACCATGCTGAGTTATGAAGTACATCATTGTAAATATCAGTTCGAGCCGCGTGGCCCCATTCGTTTTTATCTTTGGGGAAAACGTCTGTGACGGTGAGAATGTAACAGAGCAGCCAGGATATGAAAATAGCGAATAATATCTGAAATAAGAAATAAGAATATCTCAGGGATTTTGGAAGGATATTAAAAAAAATGAAATGTTAAAAAGAAATTTGTGTCTTCCATGTATACAAGATTCGGAATGCCCTACTGTTTATTAAGCCTATTAGGAGGACCCTAGTAAAAAGAACCCCTAAAAAGGATCTTCGTCTCCAGCGATATAAATTATCACAACTATGTATCAGGTGATTCTGACTGGTGCTCCTCACGCCATATCATTAATCAGACAAAGGAATATAACTTGGTTCGAGAAGAGTTAAATGTTTAAAATTAAGTTTGTAAGCATTTATTTGGAAGGAAGCACGTTTTTCGTGAAACTCTAACTCCTCTGCAGAAAAAGCGATCATTTTATTCTGGGCCGAGTTGAAAATGTTGTACTTGAATATAATAATTCATTTTTAAATAATCCTGAAACGTTTTTAGCCATAAACAAGGTTTCTATTTCCAAATGCGGGTGTCACAATAGAAACACTAAAGACTTGCAACCGATTATATTCGACTTTTGTGTTATTCGTGTTGATTTTGTTACAGTTTTTTTCGTTCGAATTTGCCAGTGAAGTAAAATGCTTTGATTATTGTCCATTACATCGGGGATAATCATAGCGACAAAAGGTTTTCGGGCAGAAGGGTTTTGTCTTAAAATAAGTTGTTTATTGTATATTTTGCATTTCATAATACAAAATAAATATTTTCAATATTCATAATAATAATAATAATAGCAGTTTTCCTATCGAAAGTTAGTTACATTTCCTTGTTTTGGATTGGTATTTATATCTTAGCAAATTACTGCATGCAAAAAATATTTAAACAATGCCAAAGTAAAAATGACTTACCTCTGACCCTATTTGCCGAATCTGAACATGAAAAGGTCAATTATTTGCATATCTACTCGAAATAAATATGGCTAAAGGATGTTCTCAAATTTGGAGCACACTGGCTTTGACCTTCCTTTAAGTACAACAAATTTATTTTAAATTGTGTAATTATCGTGGAACATTAAGATGTCTAAATGTAAACAATGAATATTCAGGAAAGTGTAAAACAATAAAGTTTTACTAAACTGTACATGAAGTCGTACTTTTGAAATCAAAAATATTTAAAATATATCTAAGTACTCACATTTAAAGACCTCATAATAAGAAAGACTTAATAAAATATCAATTTCATATATGTTATTACCAACAGTCTGGGTAAGCTAGTAAATTCATAAATAAATCTAAGACATATTTAATAAAATTTGCCATCGATAAACTTTTTTGTTTTAAAGAACTGCGAACTTGACAAGCACAGACTGACCCGAATGGTTCACCCGTTTCATTAAATTTTCATCACACAAGGGGAAAATGGATGTAACATTGATTTTTTGTGTTGGTCTAGGTGAGTCCATATTTGTACAAGATAACTCATGTCAAATGAAGGGGTCTCAATTGGGTAAAATTATTTTGACTTTACATTGAACCTGACGATATCTGCATCTAACTCAGTCATCGTGTACAGAACAGCTTATTATTCTCGGTTATAAGACATTTTAACGCCCAACCGACTGTCGATTAAACTAATATCGACGTTTATTTTAAGGTTTCATATTTTATGAAACAAAAAATAATCGATATTTTTATCTATTTATCTAAACTTCTAAACTTATTTATAAATGGAAATTTGTCTGTGTGTGTGTGTGTGTGTGTGTGTGTGTGTGTGTGTCTGTGTGTGTATCCGTTACCTATAGACTCCGAAACGGCTGAACCGATTTTCTTGAAAATTTACACATTTGTACTATAAGCGTCTGCGAGTGTTTTAGCTAGGTTTTGTGTTAAGGTACCCCCGATAAATATCGAAAATCGATAGTCGAAAAAATCGGGTTATAGAAGGAGTGGTCCGAATTTAGTCAAATTTGATACACTCATAGACAAAGACATAAGAAACAATATTCAGAAGTTTCAAGGTTGCAGTTCATACAGTAGTGCAGAAAATTTGATATCGATACCAGGAAATCAAAATTTGACTTACATCCATTCATTTTTCTTTCAGTCTACGGTTTCGCTTTAACTGGAAACAACTATTGCTTTTTAGTCTTTCGTGCCAACGTCAAAAGAGTCTGAGCTCCAGGAACATGGATTAGCTTTAAAACGTTCATTACACCCGAGCAACGCCATGCTATACTGCTAGTATTTATAAAGGTCAACTGATAAAAAGAGAAACATTTTCATGAAAAGTGAAAAACGTTACTTACAGGAAACATTGTAAATAAAGCAATGGGTATCTTTGAGCATCCACTGCCTTTCTTGTAAGTGAAACAGGGTACATCGATATTTTTCATATATTGTGAAAATATACAGATCAGTGCAGTAGTGCTTAGGAAGAAAGAAAGAGAGAAATCATATTTTTCTTTGTGTGCGTCTCATTTGTTTTTAAAGATTGAATCAAAGTTCACAGGTCGCTTTCACTCCAGTCATTTTTACTCATCCAGGACCAATTTAGAAAATTTAGAGATGAACAAACTAGCTTGTTTCTAGCTTGTTCTCAGTTATATCTGATGAAGTATTCTATAAATATTTTTCAAAATTATTTCCTAGCCTTTCAGCATATCAATAAAATGAAAAATATTTCATGAGATCTAATGAAACTAACACTTATCAATGGAACTTATAAGAATGTAGACTTTAAAGAGAATAAGATCAAACTACAGAGAAGAGAATAAATAAATACAGGAAATTGACGACATTGAAATTAAGCCCTGATCAATGAGAACATCTTAGTGGTGCCTCCCCATCTTAGCGAATAAGTCTCGAATGACTTATTCATATATATATATATATATATATATATGACTCTACGTTTATAGCACGACTCGGAGTTTCTTGAACAATGCAATCATCAGGTGTATATGCTGAAGTGATCGCTCTGGAATTGAATGCGTTGTTCATGATAGTTATATAATGCTGGAGGCTATTTTTTAAAATTTAATTTAATTTGAGTTAAAACTTAAACATGCAAAAGGAAAATGAATTCTCAAAAGCTTAAGTTAGTTCAAATTAAAATAGCTCAAATATTTTTAGATCAGAATGTATACGTTTTGTGCTTGTGAGTCAGTGGGATTCCTTTTAGTTTTTAACTTAAGAGAAAGGTAAAAAGGTAAAAAGGTCTACACGGATGAATCTATATTAATCCGGCTCAACTTATTTAAGCAGATATTTTTTCTGTTTGCATATTTTTTTTTCGTTCAGTAAATTAGGGTCATTCAAGTGTTTTAAGATAACAAGTTTTCCTAAAAGGCACATCTTTTCTCTTTTCCCTTCTAAGATTTGGTTTTTGCGATGAAATGTCAGAAAATAATTGCGTTTTTGTTGTTTTTTAATTTCCAGAAATATTTTCGGAGGGCAGTGCTTTTTTTTTTGGTTTTTTTAATCATATCACCCCGAGCAAGGCGGTAACGCCACTGATGTGCAGAGGGCTACGTGAGAGTGAAAAGATTTGGAAAAGAGAAAGCCGGAAACCACATCCTAAACAGAGAACAAGGGATGAGCCTCTACACCTGTACAATAGACGTGGGTGGAGTGTGAACCGGGCGATAGTTTAGTCTATCTACTCCAATTACTGTACTTCTTCTTCTTCTTCTTCTTCTTCTTCTTCTTCTTCTTCTTCTTCTATGTGCCTTGTTCTTTCAGGACGTAGGCGATCATGGTTTTCAACGTCTCACTATCCCTGGTGGCTCTTAACATGCTTTCTCCTATAACACCACACAACCCTTATTCTGTCATCCACCTGCTCAGGCTCTTCAAATATGTTATCACTGCTTTCCTCTGTCTCTTTTTCCCTCTATCTGGCCTGTTAATATTAGGTTCTCCAAGCCCTCCCTCCCAGGAGCTTTAGTTGTCTCTTCCTGATGCTCAATATTAATTTCCTTTTCGTTTCCATCCTTTCCAAGGCCTTCTTTCTTTCTTCAACTTTGATGATATTGTCCAGCGTTCACTGCCATATTGAAGAACCGACATCACATAGCAATCTAGTACACTCTTACTTGTTTCTAGCAAAATTGTTCTGTTTCTTAATACCTTACTCAACTTCTGGAATGCTTCCTTCGCCATGCCAATTCGCTTTCCGTCTTCTGTTATAACACTTCCCAGGTATTTTAATCTTTATACTTGCTTGATTCTCGTATCCTCGACCTGTATTTGGCATAATGGGCTGCCCTTTTTACTGATGACCATGCATTCGGTTTTCTTGCAGTTTATTTGTAGTCCTTTTTTGTCACACTCTTCAGCTACCTTCTGCAGGAAGTCTTGTAGTTTCCTTTCCGTGTCTGCTATCAGCACTGTATCATCTGCGTACTTTATGTTGTTCCAGTTGTGGCCTCCGATAACAAATCCTGTCATAACATCTAGGTTCCTCAAAATAGTCTCGCTGTACAAGGTGAATAGATCCAGTGAAAAGACACATCCTTGTCTTACGCTCCTTTCTATCTTTGTATATCTTCTGAATTCTTTATCTGTCCGTATGCAGTCAGTTTGCTTCCAGTAAAAATTCTTGTTTACTCTTATGTCTTTACCAAATATGTTGAGAATGCTGAGCATCTCCATCAATTCTTTGTGGCGTATTTTGTCGAACGCACTTGCATAATCGATAAAACATAGGTACAAGCTCCTTTTCATTTGTATTGCCCTTTCGGAGAGAATCCTAATCATAAATATGGCGTTCCTTGTTCCAGTGTCTTTGACGAACCCGCACTGTTCTTGTCCTATCTCTAACCTGATTCTGCTTCTGGTTCTATCTATCAGGATTCGGACGATCAGTTTTGTAATATGACTTATTAAGCTGATTGTTCAGTGGAGTTCGCACTCGTTTGCACCTGGCTTCTTAGGCAGTGCTATTTGTAGTAACAGTATTTCCATTGGTTTTCAGTTGAGCCAAAATAAAATTTAACATCACCATCAGAATGGATGCTAGCCCTGTAAATTATACTTTCGGCCATACACTGGCTGTTTAGTGGGCAGGTCCTATTTCTTCGGCAGTTTCAATTATTTTTAGTAGAGTTACTATTATTTTGCAGGTTGGACATGTGTTTATCGAATATTGTATTGTTATGTTGTGATATATATTTATTGAGGTTTTTAACACACCTATAGCTTAGCTTAACATTGTTTTTTCTTGAAAATCTTGTTTAGTGTAGGGAAAGGTTGAAATGCTTGTGAATTAAATTTAGGAAAATTCTCCCTGCGTTTGGACTTTACTATTAAAAGGTGGGTTAAACCATATAATGTTACGTTTACATTGTTTCGGCTTACTTTTACATTCTTTGTTGTTATTTAAGTATTCTCAACTTACATTGTGCTTACTGTTTTTTACGGCCTTTATATATTTAATTTTGCTGTTGTTAAATCTTTTATTACTAGAGTTGGTAGAAAATCTAAACTGGATTGACTTATGTAAGTTATCTAGAATTCTATTGAGATGAATAGATTCTTTGTTGACGTATTTGTGGTAGTATTAATATTTGATATGTGCTTTATACTAACCAGTATTCAGTTTAACGGTTACATCGAGGACATTGATCACTTTGGCATTAGTGGTGGTAGTAATATTTATCGCGAGGTATGTAAAAAAAATTATCAAGTCTTTTCTTAGTCGATCTGTTTGTCGTAGACCTGTTCCGCGGAGGGAGATTATTCTGTCGTCTCTATAAAAACCGCGTTTTTTTTTTATTTTCAAGATGAATTTTAGTTTCCATAGTAATAGTATACCAACCAACTCAGAAACCTCTGTAGAGTCATGCGTACCAATATATATATATATATATATTGAATATTAATTGTTGTATTGTTTGGGTCTGACGAGCAGCTACTTTTTTTTTTGTTGCGAAATACGTATTACCCAAGAAATTGTAGAATATCTAAAATTTTTAAATTTCAAAATTTTCGAGTCATACGCACCACACACACACACACACACACACACACACACACACACACACACAGATATATATATATATATATATATATTGAATATTAATTACTGTATAATTTGGGTTTCACGAGCAGCATTTGTTTTGCTGAAAATACGTATTACCCATAAAATTGTAGAATATCTAAATTTTTTTAATTTCAAAATTTTTATGATTCCGTAGAGTCATGTGCACCACTATATATATATATATATATATATATATATATATATATATATATATATATGGTATATTAACTGCTGTATCATTTAATTGTATATATTTATTGTATATTAACTGCTGTATCATTTATTGTATATATATGTATATATATATATATATGTATATATATGTATATATATATGTATATGTATATTCTATATATATATATATTTATTGTATATTAAGTGCTCTATCATTTAATTGTATATTAACTGCTGCATCATCTGGGTCTGACGAGCAGCAGGTTTTTTTCTGCGAAATACGTATTACCCATGAAATTGTAAAATATCTAGATTATATTACTCTGTTAAATTAAATAAATAAATTTAACCGTGAGTTCTTTTGAATTCGTCTCTATCGGAATTTACCTGACTTAAATACCAAATATTCTAAGTTATATAGGGGTAGAGTCGCCGACTGACGCCATTTCAGTCGGGTTTCAATCTTAGGTAAAAAAAGCAATCGGAGTCTAACCGCACTTATGAGCTGTGATACGGCGAAACAGATCTGTCTGTGGATGACAATATATATATATATATATATATATATATATATATATATATGTGTAAAAATATACTCAATTATAATCTGAGATTAAGGACAGAATGGTTAAATAAAATAAAGACAAGAGGAAAACTGTATTTTAAATCGCCTACGCGTTTCGTCCTGTGATGGACTTTTTCACGGCAAAAAGACGAAATGAGCGGTATTCTAAATTACGTATCTATAAACAAACAGTGTTGGTAACCACAAAGACGCTCACAAATCATTTCAAAAGATCAACAGAATATTTTTGTTTTTAGAATTTCTTCATGTGTAGTGTAAAGTTACGAGATATTAAAATGAAGGGAATTTGACCGTTTTCTTTGAGAACTGTTTATTTCAAGTGTTAGTCTGTTTTAGAATTTCTTCACGTGTAGCGTAAAGTCAAGAGATGTTAAAATGAAGGGAATTCAACCGTTTTCTTTGAAATTTTTATTATGTATGTTAGTCTGTTTTAGTATAATTTCCATAAGTAAAGCTGAGGTTGGAAAAAATCCAGGGCGTAAATTGATGTTTTGGTAGTATTGGATAGTTCTCGAGAGCGCCGCTATCCACTACTACCAAAACATCAATTTGCGCCCCGGATTTTTTCCAATCTCACTTTTACTTATGAAAATTATACTGAAACAAACTAACAATCATAATAAAAATTTCAAAGAAAACGGTTGAATTCCCTTCATTTTAACATCTCGTGACTTTGAGCTACACACGAACCATATATATATATATATATATATATATATATATAGACCGATTAGTTTTTAGGCTTCTTTTAAATTCCAGCAATTGATGCGCAAAGAATTCTTACAATTGTGAAAGTGTCACCAAAGTTATGTCAAGTCAAGCTATAATTAGGATGCTAACACTTGAGGAAGGCACTGAAAGGTTTTACCCTCAATAAAGATATCAATATAGTATATAAATAATACTTTTTAGCTTACAGCAAAGCAATGTACCAATGTCCAGAAGAATAATCGGTGGCAACTTCAAACAGCGCAAGTCCAATCAAAGTAATTGTAGGCATAATGGTAAGCGGACCAACAAAAGATAAAAAAACTTCCATTAACCCACTGAAGCCGATGAAGATCTGGATCAGGCTACCGACCATCAGGCAACCCTGGAACTGGAAACAAGACAGAAAATACAATGTAAACAAACATTTAAACAATAACTTGGATCTCTGTGTCAAGTGAATATGTGCACATTCACTGATAAGGTAGATGATAGTAACTCGTGTTTACAAGAGCACAATCGAAAGGAAAATATCTATATCTGGAAAACCCCACAGTTACTGTCAACGCAGAGACCGAAGGACACATTTTAAGCAATAAAAATTTTCTTTAAGCACCAAAACTTTTTAACTCGCTATAACTTTTAAACATTTCCTAAGATTATAGTACAAGATCACAAAAACAATATGTGATGATTTTATCGTGTAACATTCAATATGACACTTACTAGGTTTGGGTTAGTAAAAAATGACCCTGGAACTTCTCAGTAATAAGTGTAGCATAGTGATTTCCGTGAAATGCTTGTTCACACGTGGAGTTCGTGTCTTTCGTTTACTGCATTTATTTATGAGTTGAAAAACAACTCTCTTGGAAATAATAATTTCTCTAATCCTGTCACAATTTCAACTAAAAAAGAGATTGATTCACCGATAGACTCTAGTGAGAGACTTCTTTTTGTGTCAATGTACCAGTAGAAAATAAACGAATAATTTTAATCCAGTCTACTCAAAACGTCTCAGCTTGATACTCACCAGTAGATATTACCATCGAGAATTTGGGTCCTTTACAAAAATTATATTCACCATTTTTTATATTTGTGCTCATAGACAAGAATACACAAAAAAGTTATCTTTCTAGTTATCGCCTTATTTTATATCAGTAATTGATATCATCGGAGATGAGGAAAAAACTTGAATCAGCGGAAATATGGCTCTACAGAAGGATGCTGCGGATATCATGGACCGAACATGTAAGCAATGATGAGGTGTTGGAAAGAATGGCGACGAAGAGGAAATTAATAGTGAGCATCAGGAAGAGACAACTGAAGTTATTGTGACATGCAATGAGGAAGGATGGCTTGGAGAACCTGATACTGACAGGCCAGATAAAAGGAATAAGAGACAGAAGAAGGCAGCGGATAATATATTTGAAGGGCCTGATCAGGTGGATGACGGAACGAGGGTTGCGAGGTGTAACAGGAACAAACATACTAAGAGCCACCAGGGATAGGGAGACGTGGAAAGCCATGATCGCCTACGTCCTGAAAGGATAGGGCACAAAGAAGAAGAAGAAGGAGAAGAAGAAGTAGAAGAAGAAGAACTGATATACATATTATGTTAACACTTGAGGATTTTACATTTCTTCATTTTTAAAAATGTATAAACAAGATTTTACATTTCCATTTCTGGGAAAAATAAAAGTACTTACCTCTCGGAGACGAAGTTGCCATATATCACGGTGTCCATTGCTGCCAACATCAGGTAGAGTTTTATTCAAAGAAAGATCTGAAAGGTATCAAGCAATATCAGAAGCTGAATGGTCTCCATCAGGCATGCAAAGGTAAATATAAATAAAAAATATTGGACAAGAAATTTTACATTATTTTATTTTGCATCAGTGTAATAGAACTTCAATTATTTCAGCATAACAGAAAGTCATCTCTTCTCTGACTTGATCGTCCGTAACATGTCGACGTTTTCTTTATGTTACATAAAAAACAGACTTTGTTAAAAAAAAGGTACAGCACATTCAGAAAGTAAACTTTAGTTGTCGCTGCTATTTCACGTTTAAGATACCTATTAGAAAGACATCACTTTATAGTGGAAATTTCTAGATGTAACCGTAAATTCTTTGCTAGCAGTTTCTTCTCTCTCACTTCTCACTTGTAGCAATCTCTTCTGGCTTCTTGTTCTACAGCCAACTTTGAACTTCAAAAATTTAAATGCAATGTCAGTCGTTATCACCCGTTTTTTAATTACCGTTCTTTTTTGTTTTGTTCTGTCTTCCCATTTTGTTTTTCATTTTCTCTCACACTCAAACCTTTATTAGCTTTATTTCTTTATTTGTGATGAAATTATTACAAACATCGAAAGAAGTAACACATACACTCGATAAATATATGAGTTTATCAAGTCATCTAAAAATCTATAACCAAAGATTTCTACAGAAAAATACTTATTCTGTTGTGTGTCATTGTAGATAAAATTCATATATCTTTTGTATTGCTAGTGTTCGTTTTATAAATTGTTACAAAAAGAAAAAAATGATTGACCAAAATACAGAGCTAAATCACAGACAAATATTTAATTTACAAAAAAAAAACAAAAAAAAACACAAAATAAAAATATTTACAAATATACAATTATTGCATTCAAATAGAAAACAGAGTTTACTACTGGCAGGCGAAATGTTATAAAGGGAGAGGTAAAGAGTGGGTGAAGTAATTTTTACACGTTAGGCTAGCGAGGATTCTAAGTACTATTTTCGGAAATCCTCAAATGTGTATATAAAGAATAATTTTTTGTTTGGTCAATGAAAGAATCAAAAAGTTCTATTTACCCATTTAGTTCCATGAAGTTTTCTTTCAGTTTTTAGTTGCTCAGCAACTTTTAGTAGAGATTCTTTCGGCAGGATATACAAATCCTGAATCGGGCCGAAATTGATAATGTCAGCAAATCCTTTTAACAACTAACTGCTTTCTTCCCAAAACCTATTTTCATAGGGACTAACACCTAATTTGCATATTTATCGAAATCTCTCGAATTCTCTAGATTTTTCTCGAACATTTTAGAATCTTCCAAACGTTTTATTTCTAATTTCCCTATTTTTACAACTACTTCCTGAATTATAACTTTTTTGTAATAACAAGTAGGACTCAATAGAATCCCTTACTAAAAGTTTTAAACTTGTTTTAGACATTATTAATTTTATTTTTTACAAATAAATGCATTCTCGTAACACTTGAGCAGATGACTATTAACTTAAAGTAAGCGTTTAGTCGATGTCGTCAATATTCAGCTTTTAAGCTGCCTTTTTTATACTTAATTAGCAACAAATTTTCTACCGCTAATTACAAACGTGTCCTTGTTCCAAAATCTACATTTATCTGTATGAATATTTTCGTTATAGTTTTAATTACCAAATCAGTTATAATATGGAAAATTAAGAAAAAATATGAAAGCTTAAACATTGTTTTTTTTTTAACTGAATGTAGAACTAAAACACAAAAATAAAATAAATTGCATTCATTGGGCTTTCTAATGTAATGACAACAAATTTATTTATTTGTTTGACAAATCTTGCAGTTCGGTATACAAATATAATAAACATTCATCGGAATATTTTCATATTAATTCAATGATTTTTCAATTTTTGAAAATAATTTCACACTAAATATTGTTCTAAATATTGTAAATGGAGATTTGTTTTAAGGAAAAAGTCTCTTGTCTTTACCGAAAAATGTTTGTTATTTAAAAAAAAAGCCTTTATTATGCAAAATAATTACCCGTGTTTTCTTTTAATTTTAATTTGTTGCCACTGTTTATTTAAAAGTATTTGAATGCCGTAGGGTTTGTGCAATTATAAATAAATGGAAACCGGTTTTATGTTTCATATTCAAGGTTTAACTTTTTATATTTGCATTATATAAAATAAATAATTTAGTAATAATAATTAAAACAATCTTTATTCAACAAAACTGCGAATGTTTCTACACTTCCTTTATTTAGTATTCATTAAATTTGCCGATGTTTATTAAAAAAATAATTTAATGACGTCAAATTTAAATTGGAAATGCAAAAATATCGGAGTAATTTTGCTGCATTTTTTATGTTAATTATTAGGCATTTTCATTTATAAATATCTTCACTTATATAATTTGTTTCTGAAACCTTCCTGACAACATTATGAACCAAAATATATATAAATTTGAAAGGATCTAAATATTTTATTTTGAATTTCTACCAGACGTACAGACAGACAGATAAATTCCATTTATTATTAAATATATTGCATATTATTTACTAATACGTCAAAGTGAGTCAAATATTTGTAGGGGTCTCAGCTATTTTGGTCAAATTGGCTTTTTGCCAAACACAACCGAAGTCTCCACAATTTAAAACATCAGAAGGTTGAATGAGTGGTTGGAGAAACGAAAGTATTTTGTTTGTGAAATAATGTTTTGTTTAATAAAACTAAATAACAAATTTATAGGAAGTAAAATACTCGAATAGAAAATGCATGTAGTTAATTAATTTGCACGTGTGAAATGTTCAAATAGAAAAATGCACGTAGGTAAATGTTCCAGAGAAATAGTAATAAGTAGCTAAGTGTCCCGGGGCGTATACTGATGGTAGCAGAATGTTTGTACGTAAAAAAAGATTTAAAAAAATTTATGTTCCTTTCTCTTTTTGGTAGGTTGGCGAAAGAGTGAGAAAGAAGGTGAAACAAATAAAGAAATTGTACTGAGTGGTCTTTAGTTTTACGAGCCAGTTGAAGAAGTCATGTTGTTGTTGTGTGTTGTGTTGTTTTCTTTGGCGGCGTGGAGTGAAAGCGAAGAAAGGAACATTGGAAGTAAACGTGGAATGAATGTATGTTGGCGAGATATGACCTCGGCTTGAAGTTTCTGCCTTATAGTGTAACAAAATGCTTCAGATACTTCACCTATTCTGACTGATTTTGGCGGTCACAGAATGTGGTTAAGTAGTGGATTTTAGTCATGTGACCGGCTCCAAACTGCATTTTCATTTCTAGGTGTAAAAGAAAACTTGACTGGCGTCATTTGCTATTTCCTATTCAATCAGCATCCAGAATCTTAGTTTTCACCCTGACTTGTGAAATTTGCCCTGGTCTGGGTTTTTCAAAATGTTTTCAGTCGTTTGGATCCGATTTTGCGGGTGTGCAATTTTACTTTGTGTGTTTTATTTACTTGATGGATGATATAAGATTTTTATCCTATAAATTTATTTCCAAATCTTACTAAACCTTTTAACATTACAAGACTCAGAACGACATTTTCTCGCCCAAGATCAAAGCAAAATTATTAAACTTGATGTAATTTTATTGCTTCTTGTAATATTTGGTTTGCGTACAACTATTAAAAAGTGATTAAAAATCTTTATCGGTCGAATTAGTTCAAGTTGCAACTACGTCTTCCCGGAAAATTAATGATCGAAAAGGCAGAAAAATGCTTGGAAACGCAATTTTTTCTTGACAAACTATTCTAAGGTGTCAAGGAAATTAACTGTCACCAATCAGAAACACCAAATATACAATATATATTTCTATTTTAATATTGGATTCATGTGTCAAAAGATAACTCTACCAAATATCACGAAAGCCAATATAAAGTAATAATAGAGCATACAGTTTTTATTAAAAAAAATGTTGCATGATCCTAACCGATAGATGCAAACCTGGACATTGCGACAAAAACGACAGACGACCCAACAGTCCCTTGTGGAAATAAATCTTGAGGCAGAGTTGCCAAGAGAGGAAGTTGCGAAAACAAAAGCGTCAAAACTCGAAACTCTGTCCAACTGTTATATAGCGACAAATAACAAACACGGGTGTATATATAAAAATATATATTATATTTTTATTAACGAACGATGGACCCTGTGGCCTAGTGGCAGGAGTGAGAGAGCGCTCTTCCAAGGTTGACAGGGGTGACGACGGGAGTGTAGCCTCTCTGCTTAGCTCGTCTAGCTTCTTCTTCGACTTCTGGTCTTGTCTGGCTCTCTGCCCAGACTGCCTGTCGAGCCTGACTCCTGTCGAGGCTGACTGGGACTCGACTTCTCTTCTACTGTCGACTTCTGTGTTTCGAGGTCTTTATATATCTTCCAAAAACGGAACTTGCCTCGATCACGACGCCTACTCGACGCCTACGTAATTCTCATAGTCACCTGTCTGTTTGCTCTGAGCTATTTCCGCTCTGCCGGAAATAGGGTCAAAACGACATCCGCTGCTTTCAATGACCGAAAACACCCACGCTTCATCAGCCTTCTTGGGTTGGGCCAGATTATTATATTACACAACTATTGAATCCTATTCTTTATACACAATCACGAGAGAAGGAAATGGGATGAGGTAGGGGATTATCTAAATCTAAACTTATTTATAAATGGAACTTGTGTGTGTATCCGTTACCTATAGACTTCGAAACGGCTGAACCAATTTTCTTGGAAATTTACACGGTTGTACTATAAGCGTCTGCGAGTGTTCTTAGCTAGGTTTTGTGTCGAGGTACCCCCGATAAATATCGAAAATCAATAATCGAAAAAATCGGGTTATAGAAGGAATGGTCTGATTTTAATCAAATTTGATACACTCAGAAACAAAGACATAAGAAACGATATTCAGAAGTTTCAAGGTTGAAATTCTTACAATAGTGCAGAAAATCCACATAGAAGCCTGTTTCGCTGTATCACAGCTCATCAGTGTGGCTAGACGCATCCACTTGCTTCTGGCCGGGATCGAAACTCGACCGATTTGGTGTCAGTCGGAGTCGCTACTCCCTAAGTCATCGACGCATGGAATCAGAGAAGGGAAATTTTAACGTGTTGTATATAAGCAGTGTATACACACGCCAGTCACCGAGAGAACTCGATTCATTTCTGAAGAGTCACGCATATAGCAGAAGTTTTCAAAATTTTCTTCTCCAGAAAGCTCAATCATAATGAGAGCATATATATATATATATATATATATATATATATATATATATATATATATATATATATATATCGATACCAGGAAATCAAAATTTGACTTACATTCATTCACTTTTCTTTCAGTCTACGGTTTCGCTTTAAATGGAAACTTTTTAGTCTTTCGTGCCAACGTCCAAAGTGCCTGATCTCCAGGACCATGGGTTAGTTTTAAAGCTTTCATTACACCCGAGCAACGCCGGGCTATACTGCTAGTTAAAAATAACTTTAAAAGTTTTCTTTGTGACTAGATTTCCCAAACGAATATAATTTAATATTCTGTTTTGTTATAGTTATTTGAATATTTCCATCGTATATTTGAAGACTATAAAAAGCAGTGTTTTATCTGAAAATAAATATATATCGTTTTCATAAAAAGAGAGAAGATAAATTGACACCTACCTCCTGTATAAGGACACTGCCATTTTTGCAGTGAGAACAACATTCTCGCAGGTACGACAAAACAAATGCTTGTACCTTGTATGATTGGAAGTCTAGGAAAAAATTTAAAAATCATAGGTTAAATTTCCGTGTACAATCGACGTTTAGCATTGATAAGAAAATAACCCTTCTGAATGTTCTTGGTTGAATATAAAAATTAGAACAGCTACTAAACCAAATAAACCACCCTCCTAGAAATTACTATAAGATTTTGAATTTTCTAAAGAAATTAATATTTACCGTCTGAGAGATTAGAAATGAACAGCCCAGAAAATATGTTTTTCCAAGTAACTTTCCAACGTCCAAATATAATTTGACGCAGTATACTCAATCCAGGCACAAGGAAATTAGTAGAAATTAACTGCCACCATTCATACAAATAATTAGGAAGAAATAGCAGCATAAATAAATAAACAAAATTATGCTGATCAGCTTGTTTACCTTATAACAACAGCTTATGAAAATTGCGAATTGGTGTCCGGACATTATGATGATGTACTATGTAATCTATTACTGGTTAATATTTTATTGACAATATTTACTTTGGTTTGATAGATATATTAATATAATTATCAAGATAATTACTCGTGTCGTTTTGTTTTTGTGCTCTTGTAATTATCTGCCCCTTATATGTGTCTCCGTAAGCCAAGAAAATAAGATTAAATTAAATTCGCATATTTGTATCACTATTAGCATAAAGAAAAGACATAACTCACAATTCATTCATTTTGTGTTGTAACAAAAACGCTTGAAATTTTTTTTGTGTGGAACTTTACAACTTGTTTCTTTCAAGTTAAAAGAAATTATATCTATACTCTATGATAAAAATATTTAACTTTATAGAGCTGTTTTTAAAGATTATTTCTTTCCTTCGTATTTCACACATTATTTTTTATTGCATAATAGCTACTGCTATTATTTGGGCATGTCTGTCTACTTGGGTGGCTAGTAAATCCCTGTTACAGGCGCTTACTTTGGTACATTTATGTTTGTTCGACATACACGGAGCCCATTTGTAGTTTATACTGCAACTGTGCTGAGTGGACCTTAGTTGCAGTTTCTTGGAGAGAGCGAATTATCTAGCGTGAACAACAATCTGAACAAGTCAAATACACTCAAACTATGTGTCTTGATCATTCGTACCAGCACAATCATCGACGGCTCCCAAATTGTTTCGTCTCCTCACTCTCACTTACAGGGCTTTGATCAATCCGTGGTATGGTCTTCAGGCATTTTCAAAAGGTACCACACGCTCAGGTTACCTTCCCAGAAATCAACTTCCCGATAAATCAACCATGATGCGATTCGAGCCTGGGTCTCATAGTCTGAAAGCAAACTTTCTAAACACTCAGCCCCCCACCCCCATCACACACACACACATATATAAACTTTTATACATGGAACTTTGTTTGTGTGTGTGTGTATGTGTGTGTCTCTGTGTGTGTCCATTACCTATAAACTCCGAAACAGCTGAACCAATTTTCTTGAACATTTACACAGTTGTACTATAAGCGTCTGCGAGTGTTCTTCGTTAGGTTTTGTGTCAAGATACCCCCGATAAATATCGAAAATCGATAATCGAAAAAATCGGGTTATAGAAGGAGTGGTCCGATTTTAATTTGATACACTCATAGACAAAGACATAAGAAACGATATTCAGAAGTTTCAAGGCTGCAGTTCTTACAATAGTGCAGAGAATCAATAATATATATATATATAAAAGGCAAGATGTTTGTGTGTGTATCTGTTTATCTGCCTGTATGTCTATATTTTTTCAGCCCTTTTATTTTAGTTTTTGCTTCGGGTTTGGCTCTAAGTAGGTATATTTGTAGTTCTTAGTCTCAGCCATGATACAATTTACTCAGAGGACTTATTTAGCCTTCAAAATTCAGTTTACGACGAAAAAAACTCATTTGATATCGATACCAGGAAATCAAAATTTGACTTACATCCATTCATTTTTTTTTCAGTCTACTGTTTCGCTTTAACTGGAAACAACTATTGCTTTTTAGTCTTTCGTGTCAACGTCCAAAGAGTCTGAGCTCTAGGACCATAGATTAGGTTTAAAGCTTTCATTACACCCGAGCAACGCCGGCCTATACAGCTAGTATATATATATATATATATATATATATATATATATATATATATATATATATATATATAGGCACTATCGGCTATCCCAGTTTTTTTAAAAGAAATGATGTATTTCATACTATTTTTAGTATTTATTGCCGAATGAAAATAGAATGGTTCTTTTGTTATTATTAGTTTGCAAAATTTTACAAGGCAAGAAAGCAAAAATGAATTCGTCTGAATCACCCTAAATTTTCTTCATTCTTTCATTGATAAAATTGCAATATAGGTAATTATTACATATTTATAAATTTATTTTATGCACTTGTTATTTTGCAGTATTAACAAAAAAAATTCTATTTTTATTTACAGTTATTCACTTGGCAATAAATACTAAAAATAGTATGAAATACATCATTTTTTTTTAAATCACTGGGGTTGCCTAGTAATTATGGCCGGTAGTATATATTAGACAGAGAGATATAAAATTGTGTATGTAACCAAAAATGTTCTGTCCGTTTTTAAAGGAAAAAAAGAAAACGCTTCACAGTATGTGTAACTAATATTTAGTCTTCGAAGTAATCGCCATCGGCATTCAGCACCTTCTGCCAACATGTCTCCAGCTGTTCAATGCCCTTGCAGTAGAACTCGTGGGGGTGGTTGGCGCACAGAAGTCCGTGAGGGCTTTGTGCAAGTCTGCTTTATTGGTGAAGGATTTCCCACGAAGATGATTATCCAGTAAATGGAAGAAGTGGTAATCGGATGGCACAAGGTCAGGGGAATAAGTTGGATGGCACAAAGTCTCCCACCCAAGTTGCTGTATGGTATCCCTGGCCACTCGCTCGACATGCGGCCTGGCGTTGTCATGGAGGAAAAGCACACTTGTGCGATTCACCTCTGCTGGCTTCTTCTGGCACAATGCTTTTTGCACACGTTTCAATTGCTGCGAGTATATGTTTCCAGCGACCGTTTGACTGGTAGCAGTTCATAATGAACCACTTGACGACCTGTCCGCCAGGCACAATCATGCGTGGGTGCATAGGCGGTCTTGCGGTGTGAGGAACATCATCCTGAGTAGACAACCAATGTCTTGAACGCTTGGGAGTTTCATACAGAACCCACTTTTCATCACTAGTAATCACTCGATTGAATAAGGATGCGGTACGGTGGCGAGAAAGCAGTGATACGCAGGCTGCCACTCGTTGTCCCTTGTGAACCTCCAGCAGGGTTTGCGGAACCCGTTTGCTCAGTTTGTACGTCTTACCTAGGCGGTACATGCAAAGTCTAACTGTTTCATTGGAAACGTTGAACTGTCTTGCAAGTTCACCACACCTTAGACTACTGTCCTCTTCAATGGCCGCCTGCAGGACTCCGTCATTCAAGACATGTGGTCGTCCACTGCGTGGCTCATCATGGAGAGACAAATCTCCCGACTTGAATTTTCGAAACCAACGGCTTGCAGTACGTTCATTCACAGCACTATCCCCAAACGCTTGACATATGCGGCGACTTGATGCAGCTGCTGATAAGCCCACTTTGAAGTCGTAAAGCAAACAACCCCGAAAGAGATCTCTAGACACTTTCCTCCTTCTCACAGCTGTCCGGCTTATAACTGATGGCCGGGCACGGTGCGTGCATTGTTTTATAACGTCTAATGTTCCTATTTCCGGCTGTCCGAATTTGAAAACAATTTCTACACGCATTACGTATATATTTCAACTTCATTCAATGACTAATCAACAAAACGAACAGAACGTTTTGGTTACCTTATATATATATATATATATATATATATATATATATGTTAGAAAGAAAGAGTTAAAAATTGTGTCGGTTTCACTTAATTTATGAAGAATTCTAACAATACATGTGATGTTCATTCGTAGAGGGATCTTTCATTCGTCCTTTCCTTTGGTTGGTCTGTTGAGTTGCAGAGGTCTTGTTTCTGGGTTTGGCTTCTGATTATGTGTGTTGACCACGGTTCAAGCAAAGAGGCCTGTGGCTAAATCTGTTTGAGAGATAGATTTGTTTTTTTTAAAATTATTTTAAGTTATTAACCTTTTCTATTTTAATGACCTTATTGCAACCTTGCTTGAGAAAAAATGTTCTAAAAAATCCCCAAAATTTTGAACTTACCAATGTAATTAATGCATTCTATAAGTTGTGTAAATTTATGTTAGCTAAATTGAGTAGAACATTCTGTCTTAATTTATAAGTAAAAATCTTGCTATATAATAAAGAAAGCAAGAAATTCAGTCATTTTTATTATTAACTCATCGATCGTGTTACTTTTTATCACAATGCGATCGTTTTCTTTTAACATCAACAGCATACTCTCTACAGAAAGAACTAGCATCTTCGTAAAGACTATCACATTTTCTGTTACGATATAGCAAATATACAGCATTTGGATAGAAGGATGTGGCTTTATGACTACAAGTAATTTCAATGGTGATACCGATTATGGCGCAATCCACGACAGACAGGCTATCAAAGATATAGGAGTGAAAATCTCCTAAGGGATACTTTGTTATTTACAATTTATACTCCCCCAGAAGAAAAAAAAAAGTTGGTAGAACATAAAACAATGTAAGATTGAAATCAGTGTATTATTTGTTTCTATCCACAGTCGTGTTCTCATCTTCAGAAAAGACACTGTAAAATAGGAAATGCGAACCTGGCCCGGGGTATTCCTCTGAACCTTACTCTTTTATTGAAATGACAGTGTTGGCACAGAGATGGGATCTTTGGAATCAGACACACCTCAAATCTCTTGCTAGAAAGTTGTTCTAAGTTAGAAACACGATAAAGAACTGATAATTCACTTTGATCTTACATTGACGGCCGGGTAAATCTATTTACCTACATACCGACCTACACTAAGAAGATGTAAAACGAGGTCGGTTTTATGAAAAGTACCATACAAGCCAAATATAATAACTGCCCAGTCCTAGCAACCTCTGCTTGAATTCCCGGGATCAACCATCTATCATAGCTTAGAGATTATAACAGATATGGTATCTTGAAAAACCTGGATGTAGAGGTTTAACCATACGCTTATTCGAGCGAAATGCGACTCAAAGTCGAGTTTGAAGTGTGTTGATACCCCACACACACGTTGACTGAGGACAAAATCTGCTGAAAACTCCTCGCTATATTCAATTCTTATTCCTCGCAAAACGAAAAAGCCTATAAAAGTAATGTGAGGAATACTGAAAAAAATGACAAATTCTAATCAACGGCGAAATATTTAAATATAGAAGGTTGTGAGGAAAAGCATCAATCATCCTTGCAGATAAACCATAGCCTCTAAATATGGAAGTGGGGACATAAGCAAGAAATATTTTGTGCCAGTGAATTATTCAGCTTAGTTGTTTACAAGATGCTTAATCAGTATTAACTGATACAGGATGTGTGAAAAGATAAATGATTTAAAAAATGTTTTGTTAAAACGAAGGCGTTCTGTTTTCAAAATTACTTAGATAAGACTGTCTGATCAGATAGCACGAAAACCCACCAAGGTTCGTCTCTGAAATAAATAAATGAAACGAAAAAAAAAACAAAAAAAACAAAAGAGAAAAAATACGCCTACAATGTTACTCTGGGCAAATAATGTATTTGCAGGGTGTCTACATATTTATTAATCGCCGAGATGTAATTTTTCTGACTGATTTCCATTTAAATTATTCGAATTTTGACGGTGTGTACATTGAAAAATTGTCATTGTAACGTACCGACATCCAAATGTAGTTTGAAGCAGCGTGCTCAATCCAGCTACGAAGAAAGTAGTAGAAATTAACTCACTGATTCCGAGGTTGTCGCCATTCATACAGAATGCCGAGTTTGCCATAAGAATTGAAAGCATCAGATTGCCACTGAATGCTGTCAAGTAGTGCTGCAAATATTAAAATCAAACGTTAGTATTTTCCTGATTAAATGTAGCATTTATAAATGGTATTTCTTTGAAACAATAAGGTTGTATAACATTTCCAGAATAAATACAATTTATCTTTTAGCAAAAAATAACGAATGATGTTGAGTGTTTCAGAGTTTTATCAATCTTTTTATCAGAATTTTTAGAACAAATTAAATTAAAGCATTAAGAATAAAAACAAAACGGGTTTTCCTCTAAAAATAAGAAAATAATGAATTTTATCGGTAGCGGCGTCTCGTATATCATTACAAATAAAATTCTTTGTTGTTTTGACTATGAATATAGCACCATTCAATTAATAAGAAAATATTCGATAATTCATAAAACAACATGGGAGAATAGATATAAATATACTTTACTCGTGAAATTACCTTTTTTCTGCCCGTGTATGTTCTACAAACATCAGTGATTGTTTTTCAATCTCTGGTATATATACTTATTTCAAATGTTCATCTTCAAAGCAAACATACCTTACACTAGTTCAAAGACAAACCTGAGATTTTTTCACTCGTTTTGGTCGGAAACATACGCTCAGAAAAAAAAAATTAATTTCACAAGTAAATTTATACTTTTCAAAGTTTATGCACTTTGGAGAGTATATGGATAAATCACCCAATTCAAGAAATACGTCTAGTCAATCTAAACTTATTTATAAATGAAACTTTGTCTCCATGTGTGTGTGTGTGTGTGTGTTGTCTCTGTGTGTATCCGTTACCTATAGTTGTACTATAACCATCTGCGAGTGCTCTTACCTAGGTTTTGTGTCGAGGTACCCCCGATAAATATCGAAAATTGATAATCGAAAAAATCGGGTTATAGAAGGAGTGGTCTGATTTTAATCAAATTTGATACACTCATAGACAAAGACATAAGAAACGATATTCAGAAGTTTCAAGGTTGCAGTTCATACAATAGTGCAGAAAATCGATAATATATATATATAAAAGGCAAAATGTTTGTGTGTGTGTGTCTGTTTATCTGTCTGTATGTCCTTTATACAAATCCACAATTTTTATCCGATTCTCACCAAACTTCACACAAATATTCTTTAGGCTAAGTCTGAGCTCCAGGACCATGGATTAGTTTTAAAGGTTTCATTACACCCGAGCAACGCCGGGCTATACTGCTAGTCCACAATAATTTTAGGTAATCAGGTCTTCTCAAATTACCCCTGCTCTTAAAATGCAATCTACCTATCAACTTCCATGGAGAGGGGGCAACCAGTAAGTATTAATGAATGTTACCAAATTAAGCTATCATGACTGAATTTCATTGTTGGCTAATGATAATTCAAAATTCTGTTTTTAATTGAATTTATTTAGAGTCTATAATCATTGAAAGAGGAAGAAAGGATAAGGGTGAATAAATGTTTACGATGCAAGAGAGAAATGCACTTACCTGAAAACCCAACAAAATACACATGTACCAAGGAGGAAGATCATTTATTTTGTATATTAATTCCAATTTACTCTCAGCTACATTCGTCTCAGGTTTGACCAGAGGGCTGATAATTTCGACATTTCGCTTTTCCGGTTCTGCCGAGACAGACTCGGTATCCTGAAGGAAAATAAAACAATTCTATACTATTAGAGAAATGCCCGCCTTGTATTGTAAGACAAAATCTTTATCTTAAACATAAAAAACTAGTCTTTAAATTACCCAACTCTCGTGGCTGGATGGATAAATCTATCACTTCGATCTACACCCTATCTTATCCCACGTTGTGATTTGGTTTCATCATAAAACGTGGGAAGACGAATAATCTTCAAGAATCGCTGCAAATGAATCATTCAGATTGAAAAAAATCACAAGAAAGGTAAAGAAATATCGTCAGAAATTTTATATCTTTTTACAGGGGTTGGTCGTTTCTACAGCCAAATTCTATCCGCTTCCATGCAAACAGCTATCATCCCAACCCACGGGTTAGCTGCTAGTATGCCCACTACAGACGCTGTAGAATTATTAGTATCTGACAGCAGGTGATTGGGTTAGATTGGGAATGAGACCGTCTATTCTGGGCAGAAAGGAGCATGGTACTGACTCTTGACACATATCAGAAAATTCATTTTCCATCCGGTAACTATCGGCGGTAATTTCCGATACTCAGTATCTAGACAATTAGAAATGGAGGCAAAGGTTGGCTTGTCAAAGAGGATATCAAACCACCACTCCCACTCCTATGGTTTCAGAAGACGCCTTATATTTCCCCATAACGTATACGGTATATGCTTTAAACTCCTATCTTACAAACTAAGGGAACTCGAATAGTGCTACTTGATTCTCCATCTAGAGAGTGACTCCCTGGCTAATCCACCACTTTTATTGTTTGGTTACTTGCCGTGAACAATTGTAGAAAAATGACCAAAACACGACATTTTTATGAAAATTAAAACTAATAATATTTAAGAACAAGTGTGAAGGTCATTAAAAATAAGATTCTTAATTGCTTCCTTTAAAATAATAACATTATGGCTTTAATGTGAAAATTAAAAAAAGTGTTAGTATAGGATTTTTACCACCGCCTAATCGATTGGCACAAAAGCAAGTTAATTGGGGAAAATGTAGAAGAAAATAAATAAATTAAATAATAAATCAAATAAATTAAACTAAAAAAGAAATAACAAATTAAATAAACTAAACCAAAAACGAAATGTTTCTATAACCACACACACACACACACACACACACACACACACACACACATACACATATATATATATATATATATATATATACAATAAAATAAAATATGCTTTTAAGGTATCCTATTTCTTTGGTTAAAGTATCCGTGATAGAACGTATGTCAATATAAAAGTAAACAATGAGGACAACACCAACCGGTAACAGTTTGTTTCATGTTGTGTATGAGTTTAGTGAACATTTTTGAATACGCTTGATTTTTGCCTTTTTTTAAAAGAGGGTTGAAACCTATGATGTTTCATTTCCTGTTGGCTTTTTTATTATCTGTGGTGAGTATATGAATGCTGCCGAAAATTCTCTATCTTTGAAAATCCTCTGTTTCATAATCTTTCTTGGCTTTATTGAAGGTTGTATCACTGAAAAAGTTCTCAAATATATTGCTGATAACTAGTTGTATGTATCTTAACGAGAAGAAATTCAAAATTGTCATGCCTTGATATTAATCTACTCTGTTTTCTTTCGTGACCCAAATCTTCAACTTCATAGTTCAATCTAATTCTCGTTTTTTATTGAACAATATTAACACACCTACAAGCATATTCTCCATCTACCAAGCATATTCTCCATCTACCACTCCTTAATTGTCGTAGTAACTATGAATTCATTTTATATTTTCTAAATAAATCATGTTCACCATTTATTTTAAAACATCATCTGAAGAAGAACAGTATTGTTCTGAAACATGAAACATTTTCTGTAGTAATATAATGCTTTAAAAACCATTGCAATAACAAAATTATAATATATATATATATATATATATATATATATATATATAATCGCCTCCAAATGGGTTGGGACAGCAACTCCAATTATTTTGCTTTTTGTTGTTCACTGATGGCGTTAGAATTTAATATCAAAAGATGAATATGAGGTTAGAGAATTTCAGTTATAATTTTCTGATATTTACATTTAGATGTGTTAAAGAACTTAGGACATGTCAACTTTTGTTTTAACCCACCTATTTTTCAAGTGAGCAAAACTAGTTAAACACATGACAGACAGATGTTTCTTGTTTTAATTTTGGGTTTCACCTGTAAAAATACATTACTATTTAAAAATGGTAAACTGAGGTGAACAGGAGAGATCTGCCTGTGGGAGAAAGCAAGCCGTTTTGAAGCCGATAAAAAAGAAAGAAAATTGAACAGGGCCATTGGAAAATATTGAGCATATACAACATTTGGAATGTGCTGAAGATGAAAGAAACCACTGGTGTATTGAGCAACATACATAGAAAAGGTAGGCAACTAAAACAGCAGCAGCTGATGACAGAAACATTGTGAGAGCTGTGAGAAAAAAACCAAAGCAACAATCAGTGAAATCATCAACAACCTTTGCAATTCAGAGGTTCAAGAATGTTATTTTACAATCCATCATTCGAAGAAGACTTTAAAAGCAGAAATACAGAAGCTATTCCAGAAGATCAAAACCACTTGTCAGCAGTAAGAATAAGAAGGCCATATTTAATTTTGTAAGGAAGTACAGAGATGAGCGACAAAACTTCTGGAAGAAAAGTTTATGAACTGATGAGCCCAAGATTAATCTCTACAAAAGTCATGGAAAGAATAAATTGTGGAAAAAGAAAGGATCTTCTTATTGTTCAAAGTGTACATTTGTGAAGAATGGTGAAGGCAGTGTCTTGTCTTTGGATTTCATGGTTGCTTCTGGAAAGCTTCTGGCTCATTGATATTTATTGAGGATGTAACTCATAATGAAGTCTGCAGAACCATTTTATCTGCTAATTTGCATACAAAGTGAGAAAAATTTAAGCAAAACAAGAAAGAAAATTTAAGCAAAATGAGAAAGAAAATTTAAGCAAAATGAGAAAAAAATATATAAAAAATTTAAAAATTTAAAATATCATCTATTAACTTTGACATATAGAACTATAAATTCCGAGGATCCAATTCAAACGCCAAATTTATTCAAATAAAGGTACAATTTTTACAAAGGTTGCTTAAATGTCCTTTAACAGTCATAGTAACAGATTATAATAATATTTGATAAAAGAAATAATATATTTTGTTTATAAATAACCTTCTAGAATGGTACAAGTTAGACCGGCTGTATTACTTCTTATATTAAATTAATTTACGTTAATTTTTTAACGTAACATTTTAATTTGTCCTTTTATTATCAAGGAGACAATATATTTAAAATCTCAGTATTTAATTTTGAGATATATTGTATTATGTTTTACTTATAGAAAAAACATTACATAGGTTCTTTCTAATTTTATATATTTTGCACAATTAAATACGCAAAATGTAAATAACATTAATGATATATTAACCTTATGGTTTAAATATTTTAAAATACTTTATTTAGGCTAAAGTCAAATCCAATGAATGCAAGTTATTAAAACTGTAATTTTAGTTTGAATAAATTACATATTAGAGCAGTTAATATGTAAAATATGAATGAACCTTTAAATAAAACGCTTAGTTGAAAATCGCTTCAAAAATAGTAGCAAATTATTCACTACTTAAAATTTTACCGAAAAAACATCTGAATACGTATTTTAGTTTGTTACGCTCAGTTTTTCTCACAGTTAACATAAAAAGCAGAGGTTAGAAATATATACCTCTAAATATAAATTGCTAATATTGCAATTTAGAAAATAAACGATTTCATTTATAATGAAATCTAAAAGAATCTGAAACGTTCATCAAATGGAATCGTTAGAAAATTCTTGAATTTAAAAGAGGATTTGGATTATCCATTTATAGATACCAAAAATTTCCTCTAAATATTTAAGCTTCTATGTTTACAACTTAGAAAATAAATAACGATTTCATTCGGAATGAAACCGGAGAAAATCTGATACGTCCAAACGATGGAAACGTTCAAGATATTCTGATTAACACGAAAACTCTTACAGACGATAACTATTCGCGCCAACAAAAAACACAGGTGTTAATGCTCGTGTTCTTTGCCAAATAAGTAGCAAAGAAACGCCCATTTTCCCAAATAAGGAATATTCCAAATAAGGTTATTTTTACAATAATACCAAACGCGCTCTTGTTTTTTTAAAAGTAAGGAATTTTTTAGAATAAATTCTTATAATTTAACAAATTTCAACCTGAAAATATTTCACAAATAAAATATTAAAAAATAGTATTATTATTTGGTTGAAATACAGAAAATAATTATTACAAAATGCATCTCAACTATGTAAGAGCAAGTTTATCTTTCAGAAGTATAACATACTGCCATCACGATGAAGGATTAATCGCAGAAAATACGGAAAGTTTCAAACTGACCAAGTCAATAACCGGACAATAATCAAATAGAGCATGCATTTCAACTTACAGAAGAGGAGACTGAAGGAAGAAATCCCCAGAATCAAACAAAACCTAAAAAAGGCTGTGTTAAAATCTGTTAAAGCATCACAAATAAAGAATATAACAGATTGGTGATGTCAGTGAGTCGCAGGCTTGATACATTTATTGCAAGCAAGGGTTATGGAACCAAATATTAAAGGTTATTTATTTTAGGATTATTATGTCTTTACTTTTGTTCACCTAAAAATAGGATGCTCTGATAAAAATGTTGGTATGTCCTAAAGTGTTTAACATATCCAAATGTAAATATGAAATAAAAGGTAAAATTCTAAACTCTTGTCTCATTCATCTTTTGATCTTAAACCCAAATGTCTTTTGTGAACATAAAAAAAATGGAATTGATCTTGCCGTTTCAATACCTTTTGAAGAGGACAGTACACATACATACACACACACCCACATGTATGAAAACACACACACGCACAAACACACACACACACACACACACACACACACATATATATATATATATATATATGACATTTCAGTAAAAAAGAAAAAATCATTGACTTACCTGCTGTATCATTTTTGTAGAAACTAAAGTTAATCTTCTAATGACCTGGTTATAATAATTACTCACAGATATTCAACAACTCAGCTTTACAATTTAAACTGAAATATAACAACTTCACTGACATCAATTAACGGCCAATGGAAATTAAGAAGTTGAGGAAAATGAAGTTCAGCTAAGCCGAACAGATTTCTTTTCAGCGAAGTCAATGACCTATTACAGTTGGGAGAAAAACAGCATGGATGTAAAATGGCGGTATGTAAAAAGAGGTATGGATGTAAAAGGAGGTATTTCGGAGTTGCCCTTACAGTAGAAAATCCGAAATAATCCTTGTCTCGTCTCTCTGTTTCTATCTTTTATAGGTTAAAGGAAGTAAAAAAAAACAAAAAAAAAAAAACACAAAAACAAAAACAAAAAACGAAAAAAAAAACCAACTAAAATGTGGGAAACTAAAATATAAGGGTCTAATGACTATGAATTGAACTAATTTAAACTTAAAGTAAAACAAAAACAATCCTATTCTAACCTAACTTTTCTGGACCAACAAAAACAGTCGTATTAAACGATTTTTCACACTGTTCAGGCAATTATTTACACAAACTCGTGTGGTAAGTGCATTCCTCCGATTGCTCTTGCATTAAGTATGTTCTTTGAGTGTAAAATTCGATAAGCCTTTTTTCTCATTACATGCTCTAGAAATTTCAGTGATTTTTCTGATTTTAAGAATAAGCATCCTTTTTGTTTTGTTTTAATTTTCTTCAAACTTTTTTATTTCTTAAATATTGTGTTCATGATATTGTAATTTTTTTTGTAAACCACATTTCTGTTGTCTCAAGATCTTTCGTCATTTGTGAGATTCACCGCCATGTAACAGGTCTAATATTATATAACAGTTCAGTTCTCTTTCTTTGTTTCTGACTGTTGTAGAGTGGCTGACACTCCTGCAGCAGTCTTAATGATGAAATAGCCCATGTTCCGAAATGGTCTATTTAAGTAAACACTAGAAGCTTTCGATGCTCAATATTCAAGTGTCATTCGAGTAATTTTTGAACTGATTACTTCGGCGACTATTGCGATCTAAGTTCCTCCTATGTTGTAAATTCTGTCTTGTCTGTCATTTTAACTAATTTACATGTGTAGATCCGTTTAGCACCGGATATTGTGCTGAATAATACCGCAGCACACTTTCTCTGTGTATCGTATCCACCTCGACAATACATCATTAACAAAAATTATTTGTTTCTTAATACTTAGCCAGCGCTGATTTCGTTTCAGACGTTCTGTTCATTACATAGTTCTGTATATTGCTGGAATAGTTCACCGAGGTATTCGTTCTTTCTTTGAATTATTTTTCTTTCTTTCTTGTCAGCGTCACCTATTTTCTTTTTAAGAATTCTGTCAAAGAACACGTCTTTTATCCCATTATTTCTCTTATTCTTTTATGCATATCTGTCTGATATGTGATGCTCCTTTCTATTTCTGAAAGCTTTGCCTCCCTGCATTTATTCACAATTCAGTTTTGTAATTTCTTATATTCAGTACCAGACACCTTGTCATTTGTTGTCGTTTCTTTTCATCATGTCGAGAATTTCATGGCACCCACTCATTTTTTCTCGTCTTTCTTTGAAATGATATCGCATACTCTTATCAATGCGTCTCTTATAGTGTTCAACATTGAATTTCTATTCTCATTTATTTAACTAAAATTCTGTTAATCTCTAATATAGACAGTTTCTTTCTTTCTATTTTGATCTTAAACTGAAGCTGGTGCTTAAAGCGTGCAAATAGATGAGAGAAAGAGGAAGATATCAGTCAACTCCCTTTATTCAAATCATCCATACTGTGGCTAATAAATACAGAAGTAAAAAGTGTGCCTTCATGTCGAGCGTTGAAACCACGTTGCCTCTAAGAGAACTGGTTTCCAAAACAGTCCCCGAAGTATGTAAACCATGTAAACTTCAATAAACTCATAGAACGGGAGTCCGGTCGCACAGTGAAAAAAAAGTAAATCAATCTCCAGGAGTTTAAATGTAAGGTCAATAGACACCGCCTAACACACTAACTCGCATCCATTCTCTCAAACACTCTTCCCATCTACCCAAACCTCATCCCCAGTATCCTTACCCGTCTATCACCCTCCCGCTGACATTTCCTATATCTAACCACTCTTTCTCATCACTTTCCCCTATGTAACCCGCTAACCACACTTTCTCATCACTTTCCCCTATGTAAACCCCTAACCACTCTTTCTCATCACTTTCCCCTATCTAACCCCTGCGCAATAGTGGCAGTGGAATGCCTTGCTTGGGGTGAAATGATTAAAAACAATAGACTCCATATCACTGAAATTGATGCATTCTGGTAAAATATCTAATCTCAATATAAAACTCTTTATTAACTCAGATAACGTCTCAAGTCATCAGTCTGGTGAAGGATGAACCGTCATTATTGAAGCATTTGCTTCTTATATTCACAACCTTTCGAATTTTGTACTTTTCCTCCTTCTTCAGGTATATGCTATGGTAGCATTCTCAAAATTTTTGTAGCATTTACATTCATAAGAAGGGAGAAAATTAATTTTGCTGTAATCAAAAACTGACTTATGACAATAGTTGGTAGGTAATCTAAATTGGATTGATGGTGTCTAGAATTCTATGGTCATGATTTCGTACAACCACAAATACGTCAACATAGAATCTAATGACCACCATAGAATTCTAGACGGCTACAATTATTCCAACTTATTTAATTATATAAGTATTATTTGTCTCTCTTTCATATTAAATTCAAAGCCCCATCAAGACGTAGATGATCATAGCTCTACATTGTGAATTGATATCATTTCATGGGAAATATAGGGGAATAATTTCCCAACGATTTGTCAGTCACAGTTTTCTTTCACTTAGACTGGTTGCCACACTAGCTCTGTCCATCCAGCCTTTTAATCTATAAGCGGACTATATATATATATATATATATATATATATATATATATAAGAGATTATACTTATACTCGTGTCGAAAAACCTTCCACGAATGTTCGAAGAAATGGAAAAAATGATTTTTAAAAACGAAAGAGCTTAATACATGAACGTCAGTTAAAAGATTTCTGACCGAGATCAGCACGAAGCCCAGAGAAAAAAACTTGACACGAGTAATTAACTAAAATAAAAAGCAGTAGAGCGGAGGTAGAGCCAGTTTTCCTTGACGATCCGTTCAGGTAAAACCTACGTAGGTTTGTCTGGCTCACTAGATATTCTTTACTAATATATATATATATATATATATATATATATATATATATATATATATATATATATATATTATTATGTAAAAGACATAATTTACATTTACCCGGCGCTATTTACCGCGTGAATACATTATCATAAAAGACATACAATCAACGCCTCTTTTTCATTCATTGGAATGAAAAAAAAATAATAATATTAATTTCGTATCTATGTAGAAGTGAAAGAAATACGTCACGGCTCATGCTGACAAAACTAAACCGACAAAAATGAATAAATAAATTAACTCTAATTCTAAGATCTTGTTAAAAATCTTATTAAGTTTAATTATATTTTAGATGAAAGCCATTTCAATAAAAGTACTAAACGTTTTGCTTACTGAAGAGGTTCCTGTGCCAAACTATTATTATTATTATTCAAAGAAACATCGTATATAAAAGAAAATTAAAAAATTCTAGGCTCGAAAATATTTTTGCACCCCATAATGTTTACAAAGAAAGCAAAACCAAAGTTTTGTGAAAATATTTTGAATATAAATAATCAAGTGTAATGTGATGTCATGGAAGGAATTGAACAATATGAATTGTCATAATTTTTTCTAGATAAATTCAACAGCAGTATACTTTTATTTCTTGGGCGTGGAAAAATGTTCATACAATAAAATCTCAAAATAACTAAGCAATAAAATTCTAATCTTGATCCAAAGGGAAAAAAGATCTATAAAAACACTACATGCATCACTGATATAATGTTTATGAAAGACTATGAAAAAATGTTGAATATCTAAACAAACAGTACACATACACACAAACACGTATATATATATATATATAAATATATATATATATATATTCGAGTGGGTACAGAACGAACAAAGAATTTTTTTCTGTTCAAAACATTAATTTAAAACAGTGCTCGATATATGATGTAGAGAGCTGTGAATATTTATTACAAATTATGTTTTTGAACATGTACATTATTTTTTAATTTTACTTTTTACCTCCCGAAGAAACGTACCCAACTTTGAAACAAACATACGATTGTCGAGGACATATATTAAAAAATAATGTACATGTTCTAAAACATAATATATATATATATATATATATATATATATATATATATATATATATATATATATATATCGAGCGCCAATAGCTCATAGGTAGAATCGCCAAATGGTCGGGTTTCAATCCTGTTAAAAAGCAATCGGATGTCTAACCGTACTGATGAGCTGTGATACAGTAAAACAGATCTGTCTGCAGATGACTATATATATATATATATATATATATATATATATATGCACATGTGTGTGTGTATGTGTTATGGAGGTACTTATGGATAGTAATGGGCATGTCCCAATCCTTATATAATACGTTGGACACTTTTGAGAGAGTGATATTTTCTTACTGTCTAGCAGTTGTCTACCAGTAGAGGTTATTTACTTAAGACTGCTTGCGAGTCTTGTATCTGATGGTGTTATAAATATTACTATTTATTTCCAACCTCAGTTTAGGTCATTACTCATTCAGTAAACTTTCATGTCACAAGATTTTGGCAACGAAAATTTGACCGTCGGAATTTTGGCGACGAAGATTTGGCTGTCAAATTTTTTTGAAGATTTTGGCCATCGAAAATACAACATTTTTGCTGAAAAATATTTTGTGATGTAGTTTCATTGACGGACAATTTGGTATCGAAATTTTCGACGACGAATATTTTGGTGACGAAGATTTTTGGTGGTTAAGATTTTGGCCGACCTCAAGAGAAAGATCGCCAATGTAACATTTTTAGTGACGAAGGTTTTGGTCCAACACAACTAACCGTTCTTGGATACAACATTCCACAAACAAAGTATCGGTAAAACTCACAGTAAAAAAGTTACTAATATAACTTTTGCGAACAATGTTTTTAGGTAAAATTCTCCGAAGATATATTGATAAAAAAGTACTAAAACCACAAAATATTTAGCAAGGATTTCAGCCTGTTGTTCAAATTGCAACATTAAAAAAAAAAAAAAAACAGAGGAAGAAAACTATATATATATATATATATATATATATATATATATATATATATGTATGTATATACTTTTGTAGAAAGTTAAAATTATCGAGTTTGAAAATGTTTTGCTGGAAATCTAAAATAAACAACAAGAACAACAAAAATGGTTTGAACAAAGACTACAATTTTGATGAATTGTTTTTAGAACAACAGTAAATGTTAACGAGTAACATGAACGAAGATTCAAAGGATTTTTCTCATGATGCTGACATAAATCCGATTGTGGAATTTAATTATATTCTAGAGGAAGAAGTAACATATTCATCGTATTTCCGTCGATATGAAGACCTTTATAAAACGGACTGTGTAAATTGGTCCAAACACGAAAAGGTTAGACTTTTTAAAGAAAACTAGGTTCTGTCGAATACACAAATGTTTATGAATTATATATTACCAAAGAAAACTAGTGACATAACGTTTAAAGAAACGGTTACTTTGCTTTCGGAAGTGTTCAGTCCAAAGACGTCATTGTTCCATAAAAGATGGGAATGTATGAACTTGGTAAAAAATGACGATGAAGATTACACAACGTTCGCTAGCATTCTGAATAATCATTGTGAGAGGTTCAAACTGGCAGAATTAAGCCTTGACAATTTTAAATACTTAATATTTTTTCAAGGTTTAATGTCAAGAATCGCTAAAATAGAAGAAGGGTTCTGAATAAACTTGAAAATGAGCCCAATCTTACTTTATAAAATGTAGCAGAAGATTGTCGGAGATTTATAAATGCTTAACAAGACGCTAAGGATATTGCAGCAAGCGGTGTGTCGCATATTAAAAAGGTGTGCAAAAATAAAAAAGTGAAGAAGGAAAAAGACATTGCTCCTAAGTCGAGCTACACAAGTGGAGAATGATATTTTTATAATGTCTGTTCATTCAAAAATAAGGAATGCTTTCGTTGCAAAAAAAAAAAGGACTTAAAAAACTCACTTTGAGACAAAAAACAAAAAAAAAAAAACGTGTGTGTCATCGCGTTAAAATAACTAAAGCAAATTAATCTTCCGGGTGGAATAAAAAGAAAATTTGTGCAGGTAAAAACCCTGAACAAAAATATCAAATTTCAATTGGATAGAAGATTCGTGGTAAAGGAAACGGTACAATCGGTTTTCAAAAAAGAAAAGAAATGTACTCTTTGCAATGTAAAAGAAAAAAATGGGTGTTTTGTCCAAAATGAACTATAGTGACTTGGTTTCACTGACAGTATACATAAAAAAGTGAAACGAGATACATGTCTGCGCGGACCCTTCCACGGGTTTGAATGATGTCCCCAAAAGTTATCATTACCCACTTCCGGAGCCGGAAGAGTCTTTTGTGCAATTTTTCCAAATTCGGCCAAAGTGAGGCATATCTTCATATTCTAGTATATGACGAATGTTCAAGTCTGTTGAGCATAAATACACATTGAAGATTGTATCAATGCAAACGTTTGCCGTTCGGCATAACGGTTACTCCAGCCTTCTTTCAGCATGTACACTATAGTGAGCGGACTTGACATTGTAGTCGCATATCTTGACGATATGTTGCTGAAAAGTGAAACCCCAGTTGCTTTTGAAGTTTCAGGACTATGGATTGAAGCTGAGGCATGAAAAGTGAATTCTTTATCGAAAAAAACAAATATTTGTGTCAAATAATAAGAATGGCAAGAGACTAGACCTAGCACAAGCCAGTGCTATAAAACATGTCTGCTTCTGAAATATCAGCTCCCTACAAAGTTTCCTGAGATTATCAATCTATAACAATGATTTTAGTTCCAAATATGCATTGTTTGCGAGCGCCATTAAATGAACTATTGAAGAAAGACTCTAAATGGGTCTGGACAACGAAGTACCAGGAAGCATAAAAAAAAATTAAAGAAAGGCTAACGTCAGATTGTTTTTGTCACATTACAACCCAAGAAAAAATAATCGTAGCAAGCGACGCTAGTACATATGGTATAGGAGCTTGTATTATGCATAAATTCGATGACGGCTCAATGAAACCCATCCACACCCATCCAGAACGCTTATACTAGTTGAAAAATTTTCTTTGATAGAAAAAGAAAGTTTAGGGATTGTCTTTGCTCTAAAAAAAACTTTCATTCATTCATTCAAACAGATCACAAACCGTTGCTAGCTATTTATGGTTAAACAGGGGCCACCGACTCATACAGCTAATAGGCTATTTCGATGAGGAACAATTTTACTAAATTATGAATTTAGAATAGATTTCTTGCCGTCGATAAATTGAATCACGGGGACTAATTGTTCAAACTTATTCTAAAAAAATTAACCTTTCGAAAATACGGTCAGTGCCTCTCTACAATTTTAATACTAAGGCCCCTCGGGTCGAATACTGGTTATCACGGACCCATATATTTAACCCTTTCCATCCATGGGTGGTTATCCTGGTCTCGGGAGCGTATATCTAGCACTTCCACTCCACAGGCCTATTCCGGTCAACGTGCACCAGACCTAACTCTTCCACCCTGACCCCTCAACATCCGGCGTCTCCCTCTTCGAGTTGAGGTGTCTATTCGGTCTTAACTCAAGGGGTTGGCCATACGTCTCTGAGCATTCGTAGGTCAGTCAACCGGCTCACTGGTTTAAATCTGCTTTCTGCCCACGTTGTGATTATTAGATCCAGAAAGCAGAAGTGTTGTTCGTTCACGGTCGACTGAATACGTAGACACGGCTAGGGGAGTCGGTGTTAAACATTTAGAAGATAGCAAAAACAAAATAGAAAAAAATAGTATCCATAGAAAGTCGAACAATTGCACTGTTAATGTCTTTTATATACAAGAGAGAGAGAGAGAGAGAGAGAGAGAGAGAGAGAAAGAGAGAGACTGTGTGTGTGTGTGTGTGTGTGTGTGTGTATTGTTCACTTTTTGTTAAATTGTCTCAGAAGATATATAATTCTTTTCAATTTGACGGAGTCAATTCTTCTCAAATTAAACGCTGGGATCATGGTGCCTTTCAAAGATGCTGATACAAACGACGGATGATGCAATTCCGATGTTGTCGAGCTAGTGACGACGTTAAGCTTCATATAATCAGCGGTTTTCCATGCGACCGCTATAACGACGTTACTTCTCATAGTCCTTCGGCGACATATTAAATTTAAAAAATCCGCAACAAATTCGAGGGGATGCTTAAACTTTTCAAATCATAAATCTCCTTGTCGGGAACCCCCAATCCGACTTCTTCACAAAACATCAGTTTCACATAATCATTTCATAATCTTCTTCTTCCTCTTCCTTGTCCTCCCGTCGTCACCGCCAGCAACAATAATTCAATCTGCAACAAAGCCCCCGTCTGAACAATAGGACCAAATGCAAGTAAAATACTCTCTTTTTTCATACAAAGACGTCTTCGGTTAGGTGATTGATTGGTCTGGAATCTTACTCCAGTGGTGTGTGTGGGGGGGGGGGTGACCCGTACGCTCACACGGTTCTGGTCACTCTTGTCAGAAGATCGAGGAGACCCGATATCACACGACCGTACGCCTCCACGGTCGTCGTTCGACTCTTCTTACGACGCGCTTATATAGGAATCGGAGGATCACAAGGTAGGCCATTCCCGTGTTTAACCCGAATGCCTTTTGGTTGCTTTAGCCAAAATTATGTGAATTTCAAAGTTCCTTTTGCTTACTAAGCCTACTTCAAATTTATTGTTTTATAAAATTAATTCATTTATTTCCACCGTTCTCCGACGCCCGAAATTAAACGGCAATCAACTTACGCTAGATGAAATTTCACCAATGGTGGCCAAAATACATTTCGAGGTTCCAAATTATTTTGTTTACCTTTATTGTTTTCCGATGACCCAAATATAATAGCCTAACTTTTGTTTAGATCAGATTTTGCTACCGGTAAACAATTACACTGGTTTATTTCACTGTTCTATTTACTCCCATTTTTAACCAAAAGAAAAATAATTGATATTGACACATTTTCTGGAAGTCAAAAATCCGTTTAAAAAAATTCTTAATAAAAATTAAAAAAAAAGAGTAATATGACATTTCAGCCGTTTCGGCCTTCTTCAGGTGCCAGGAATTTTGAACTTTTTAAAAGTGTGTATGTGTTTGACTCTCTCTCTCTCTCTGTCATACAATCGGAGGTAGACATAAAAAAAACTGTGAAATATTGTGCAGAAACCTGCTTGGTTCAAAAACAGACCCACCTGATAAAGTCGAACCAAAAATTAAGATATTTTGACACAAGGGCTGAAACTTGATATAAAAAAGCCTTTTTCTTTTCTTTGAAGTCCTAGTGATGCTCTCTCGTTCAGTATGCTGTCTACCTCACCACTATCTGCCGCTTTCTTTCTGTATCACTCTCTCTCTCTCTCTCTCTCTCTCTCTCTCTCGTTAAAGAAAAATTATATATATATATATATATATTGGTTATGAACTCGTTTTTGCCAATCCAACTTCTATGGAATGAGAATACGAACTAAAAAAGAAAAGATTTTAATGTTGGTTTCACTTAGTAAGAATTCAAAGTTGGAAGATGGACTCTCTGCGTAAAAGTGTCTGTTCGGACTTCTAAGTTGTAACAATAATCAGATTCCTTTTCTTGCATTGATCTATTAAACCAATCCACTATTACCGCCAAGAAAAATCAAGGAATTTACAAATATATATATAAAACTCAACGGCGTGAAGAGTGTTAGGACCAAAAAATTAATTCCTTGTCCGGTAAAAATTGGCATGAGCCACAGATGTCACCTGACTGTCATCCAGCAACTGTTAGAGCCAACGGCGTAAAGGCGACACAATACTTCGGAGCTGATTTCTTGCCGGAAAGAAACGACATGAGTAACAGGTGTTACCAGACCATTTTCCTTCTACTGTACACACCAAACACAAGATTACTTTCGGGACATAGAATGTGAAGACACTGAACAATTGTGGACAGCTGGAGAACATCAAGCAGGTGATCAGCAGAATAAATATTAGTATTGTGAGAAACTAGAGGGCCAAACAACGGATATTTCGTCAATGACAATCAAAGGATAATATACGTAGGCAGTAAAAAGAGTAAAAAAAAGAGTCGGCTTGATACTGGACAGAGACATGAAGAATTGCGTGTTAGGGTTCTGCCAGTTATCCGACATGGTCAAACTGAAAGGAAAGATCTTGAACGCTGCGTTTGTAGTAGTGTATGCAACAACAACACAAAGCACTGAAGTGGAAATATGCTCTGTATTCTGCTCTACACTGGATAGCACTAAGGTTTAGTATAAATAGCAAGAACTTAGAAGGGAGACCTGAATGCTAACGTGGGTAAGGGGATGAAAAGAGTAACAGTTGCCAAATTCGGATTAGGAAACCGCAATTATCGAGGTGAAAAATGGATTCAATGGTCCACAGCGAATGTCTAGGTAGTAACCAACACCTGTTTTTTTAGAACAACCAAAACGATTATAGACATGGGAAAGCCCAGGAGGTCAGACACATACACACACACACGCGCACACACACACAAAGAAGAAGAAAAAAACAAAAACAAAACAAATTGATTACATAACAGTAAACAGGAGATTCAGGAATATTCATTGTAAAACTTATCCATCTGTTGACTCTGGAAGCAATCACCCCCCTGGTTATATGCAAACTAAAGATGAAACTGCGGAGAATGAAAAAGCCTAGTGCAGCACCAATAGTTTAACAAAACTCACTTGGACATGAAAAGTATAGGAAAAGTACATGGATAGTGAAAAAATATACGAGGGACACATTGGACACGGAAACTCAAAATGGGACGCATTAAAAGAAGTATTAGTGACATCGGCCAACGAAAACAAAAGTAGACGGGAAAAAGCATAGTGCAGCACCAATATTTTAATACAACCCACTTGTGAATGACCTTAACCTGCAGGAAAAGGACATAGATAGTGGAAAAATATGAGGGACAAATTGGAAACAGAAACTCAAAATAGGGCGCACAAAAAGAAGCATTAGTGACATCGGCCAACGAAAACAAACGTAGACGGGAAAATGATTTGCTCACAAATAAGATTCTAGACATGATGCAAAAGAGACAGAAAACAATGCCAATAAATGGAACGAAATACAGATAACTACACAAGAAAATAAGGAGCAAATACAGACAGGCGAAAGAGGAATGGGTCAACGACAAAGGCACAGACATAGAGAGATTGAGTATATCTTCTATCTACTTGATTCCTATCCATCTCTTATCTTTTCTTCGATATCTCCTGCACCTTGTTTTTTTTTGTCTCGCGCTAACCCCCTGCTCACCAGTTGCGGTCCTGCCTTGTTTGTGTTACATACCAGTGATATGTTTGGCACGCCTGGAGCCAAGGATGATGAACGGCTTGAAATATAACAACGTAATGGTTTCTTCTCTGCAATCAACGTGACGGTTGTGTTCCTTTGATGGCAAGAATACATCAACCTTTTAAACAAAAGCCTAAAACAACAATGGGGATGCCCTGTTAAATTTTTATCTCTCAAAAAATATACCATTTTAAAAGTACATGATTTGACCACAGTATTAAATATCGGATCGCATGAAGCAGCCCAGAGCGAGTAAGAAAAATATTATTAACTGCAGAATAATAAACAATTTGATGACAGATGTCACTTTGAATTTTATCACTGATTTCTCATAGCAAAACTAACTAAACTTCTTCTTCTATGTTCCCTGTCCCTTCAGGACGTAGGCGGTCATGGTTCTCCACGTCTCCCTATCTCTTGTGACTCTTAGTATGTTTGCTCCTGTTACTCCTGGCAACCCCCGTTCCGACATCCACCTGATCAGGCCCCCTGCAAATATGTTATCCGCTGCCTTCCTCTGTCTCTCTTTCCTTCTATCTGGCCAGTCAGTATCAGGTTTTCCAAGCTCTCCTTCCTCATTGCGTGTCCCATGAACTTCAGTTGTTTCTTCCTGATGCACAGTATTAATTTTCTTTTTGTTGCCATTCTTTCCAACACCTCATCGTTGCTTGCACGCTCAGTCCACGATATCCGCAGCATCCTTCTGTAGAACCACATTTCCGCTGCTTCCACTTTTGTCCTCATTTTCGATGATATTGTCTAGCATTCACTGCCGTATTGAAGAACTGACATCACATAGCAATCCAGCACTCTTTTCTTTGTTTCAAGTGAAATTTTCCTGTGTGTTACTCAGCTTCTGGAATGCGTCCTTTGCCATGCCAATTCGCCTTCGGATCTCTGTGTCGCATTTTCCATCTCCTGTTAGAACACTTCCTAGGTATTTAAATTTTTCTAATTGCTTGATTCTGGTATCCACCACCTGTATTTGGCATTTTGGGTTGCACCTTTTGCTGATGACCATGCATTCAGTTTTCTTAAAGTTTATTTGTAAGCCAACCAAAACTCTGTTTCTGCTTAGATGAGTCACTAAAAATGCTATCAACATCAATCAAAATGATATCTAAAGAGTGGAATTCCGTCAAAACTTATAATCTTAAATCATAACCATAACCACCTAAAGGAAAAACAAATAGACGGATAAAAAAAACGAAAAACTTCAAATATAGCGCAACCTCTTCTCGAATTCATGGATAAATTGAACATAACATAGGCCGTGGTAGCTGTGGATTCTTTTAACGCTTAAAGTTTCTACAAAGTTGAAAAATAAACCTAAGAAGTCGAATTATGTTCTTGAATAATCTTATCAGAGCAAGACTTTCATACGGATATCATGCATGACATCATATTTATACAGAAATATAAAAACATTCAAATTTATATAACCGTTTTTTCAGATCGATAATTAAAATGGCTTCGATTGAGTAAGGTATATGGGTATTAGTGAGGACCCTCTTTTTTTTCGAAACTCGTGAACTGGTGCTACAAAACCACAAATAAAGAAAACTGTACTATATACTAGAAATCATATCACTTGAGTAGTTTTAAAGGCAGCAACAACTAAATTGGATAACACATTTAATTCTAAGAGACATAACGACATAATCGAGATGCTGACATGTCAAACAAAACATTAGGTCGAAGACCACCCATCAATACTGGAAAGAGCGATAACAGTTACTTTATTTACGAAACCTATTTTAATAAAACGATTTCATAAATTTTCACCGACAGCAGCACTTGTTTCTCGGTTACTGAATATCAAGCGTTTCTTTATAAAGTAGTGGCTAATATTGCAATCACAATTCTGTGACATGTCACAGGTCAAAATCCTGTGAGATATCACAATTCTGTCACACGTCTATCCTAACTGGAGTAAAAGGATAATTTATTCATAGTCATGATGGATATTAGAAACCAAATCAATTAAATAAAAACAGCATAGGTTTTGTAGTGAAATGTAGAGAAAAGCAAAAATCATGATATAATCATACAACCAAAGCTAAAATCAGAAAGAAACTAAAAAGAAAACAACTTCAATTACTCTTCAATCCTGACCACACTGATCTGAAGATACAAGAGGGAAATAGAATGTGCAGCAGAATATATTTAAACGTTACAAAATTTATATCAAACAAGAAGGAACAACGGACCGGGAAAAGAGAAGTCAGTATAATAAATAATGGAGTCATACGAAACAATGCAGCCGAAGTCTTGAAAGTTGTTTACGTTGTTCGAGAATTCGGAATATTTCAGCCTAGAATAAAAAGGTATATCTCCGGTCTATCGCGCATCTATGGAATAAATATGAACAAATTTATAGTCCTGAAGATCTACATATGCACAGAAGTATACGATGAACATAGTGATGATTATTTTACTAATGAGACTAAAATAATTCTATGAACGTCAGCTCCTAACAGTGCACTTAGCCTTCCGTTCTCACGAGTGCTGCATTCTTTATCTTTCGTTTTCCATCAGGACGTAGGTGATGATAGCTCTTCACAACTTCCTGTCACTTGTAACTCTCAGTAAAACAAGTTTTTTTCTGTTATTTCCGCCATTCATTTGCTCAAGCTTACTAAGTATGCTGTACCTTGTTTTCCTCTGTCTCTCTAGCTGTCCCGTGAGTACATGGACCGAGCATGTGAGCAATGATGAGGTGTTGGAAAGAATGGCAACGAAAAGAAAATTAATAATGAGCATCAGGAAGAGACAACTGAAGTTCCTGGGGCATGCAGTGAGGAAGGACGGCTTGGAGAACCTGATACTAACAGGCCAGATAAAGAGAAAGAGACACAGAGGAAAGCAGCGATTAACATATTTGAAGAGCCTGAGTAGGTGAATGACAAAATGGGGGTTGCGTGGTTTAACAGGAGAAAGCGTGCTAAGAGCCACCAGGGATATGGAGACATGGAAAGCCATGATCGCCTACGTCCTGAAAGGACAGGGCACATAAGAAGAAGAAGAAGAAGAAGAAGAAGAAGAAGAAGAAGAAGAAGAAGAAGATTCGGAAGGAACCTCATATTCACAAGACTTCTTTCTGTTACCAGCGTACTGATTGGGATTCATTTTGTGACTTTATTCGACACTCTCCTTGGATTGAGAAGCTTTAACTTCCTTTTGTCACATAGGTCACTTCTTTCTTATTCGTTAAAGTTTAGATTGATGCTTTTTGTGCCTCCTCATAAATACCATCTTCTTGTTTCAGACTTGCCTGTTGAGCCGTTATAACTCACAACAATAACTTTTCGGTGTACAAGCGTTATAGTTTTGATCACAACAGACACCTATTTGTGTTTGCTCGCAGTAATTGTAAACTTGTCCTCAAAGAGGCTAATAATTTGTTTACTGCTTGAACGGGGCATCTATAACTTCTAACATTTTTGGTTCTTGTGACTTTGTTTATACCAAAGTTTACTGCTTACAAGATTCAATAGTTATCATAGTAGAAGGACATTGACTGAAGTGTGTGAGGTGAAGGTAGGAGTGGGTAAAGGAAGAATGGAATATGATGATAAGGAGGATAGTTGGCAATTGATGCCTAACTTGAAAATCGACTTAAAACAATGTCGGTAGAACCAATAAGCGAATGTACTGAATTAGTTCGACAATGAAAATGTGTTGTTTTAATGGGAAATCTTGATGCGACTGCATGCTCACTAATTGAATATGCACAAGCTATAATCTCCATAGAGAATGAAAAATACAAAATTCTCAGAGATTTTGTGATTTGAAATGAATCTTCCAATCTATATATATATATAAAAGGCAATCTGTGAGTCTGTGTGTGACTGTTCCCTATGCACGCCTACATTTTTTAAGCTACGCCATTCAGACTTTCTAGGGACACATATCTACAGGGAAGCTAGGTCGACACATACTTTTAGAGTTTAAGTTCAGCAATTTTCCCTTTCGCACTTTTTGGCCAATGGAGCCGATTGTTTACATTTGCTCCGTAAAACATCTAAGATGTAAGATGGTGTCTAAATTACATCACAGAAATCAAATCACACGTGTCAAACACGACTAAAATATTTTTCATAAAAAAAATGAGCCTTTATATTTAATTTTTATTCCGACGTTTTAAAAATTCATTTGCTCAACAAAAAATGTGAATATTTTTCTAGTAATTTTGAAACAAAAGAAATATTTTTAAAAAAGTGTTTTTTTTTTTAACAAAAACAAAATCAACTCCTCTCATTGGCATTTTCTTCTACTACTAAAATGTTCTGAGTTGCGCGGGAAATTCTGGGCTATGATGTTAGTATAAGCTAAATGCGGATTCTCCCATTTTTCTTACAGTTTCCTTTTAGTTCCCAGTTTAAAAACTGTTTTCTTTTAGTTTCCAGTCTATTTGCAATTTTTGTTTAGCTTCTCTTATCTCTTTGGTTTTATTTCAGTCCGCATTTTTACTGTAGATCATAGTCCATACTTTCCTTAGAGTTTCTTTGTAGTTTCTATTTTCCTTGTAGCTTCTATTCCCCCCCCACCAAAAAAAAATCCACGTTGCTGCTATGTTCTGTGCATGGTTTCTACTTCATCTATCTTCTTTAACTCTCTTCTTCAGTCATGAGAAATTGTCATGCATATTAGATAGTATCTTACACGTTGTTTCCTCTGTTTCTAATAAATTTTTTGTCTTTTACTACCTTACTTAATCTTTGAAAGCATAATTCATTTCTATGCGCATTCAGTATACTGAATATAAAAAATAGTTTGTCGTGCTCTTATAAACCTTACAGAGATATATGGAGTAATATGTCGGTTTTCAAATCCGGCAATGAAAGGCAATTAATGCCGTTTTTATTATTGCCAGTATTTAAAGAAACTTCGGAAACTGAACTTTGGGAAATATAATGCGTCTTATATTTGAAATATACGCACAGGTATGAGTTGTTTCATTATTTGGCAAGATGGTTGATACTTTACCTGGCAGTGTATTGTCAAAGAAAAGTCCCAAAAATCCTCCAACAAACATGTTTGTTCCTAGCAGCACGGAAAGGCATTGGTCACTTATGGTACTTCCTAAAATAAATAAATTGAATAAAAAACAGTAATTATATTAATCACTTTCAGTTGAATTGTATTGCTGAAGATTCGAACAAAAATGGATCAAAATATCTACTAGAATTTATGTTTTAAGAGGATATTAATGATTAACAAATGCATTTTTAGGAAGCATTTTCTTTATTCATATATATATAAAAACAATCGGTGAAATTTACTCTTAATTTTTCAGTTCCGTGAATTTGATCTATACTGAGTGTTCATTAATATAGCCTTAACTTAAGCAGAATAAATATATTTAGAAAGCAACTGTTACTGGCTTAGACAACACTGAGGACAAGAAAAGGAGGAGTTTCTAATGTAAGAAAGTTTGGAATAAGGAAAAGTAATGAGGAATGTGAGACTTTAGAAAACTTTACGGAAAGACACAAAATGTCTATTATGAATACATCATTTCAAAGGCAAAAAAGTCAGAAATGGGACTAGAAAAGTTTAAATAATGAAACAAAAACGTAATCAAATTAACATTATAATAGTCGATAAAGCTAGTAGGTTAAGATGCAATCATTACAATCAATTTTAGTATAGAAAGGGATCATAGAACAATAATATTAAGAATCAAAATTGATTTTTAAACTAAGAAAACAAATCAATTATCATAAAAAATTGATATTCCGGTGTAATTCCATATTAAAACATCCAGATACAATAAAAATTAATTTAGCTTTATATTTTTCTATAAATTATACCCAAGAGATTATGATATTTTCTCAAATTTTAGGTTATTAGTCGAAACGGTTAAAAAATGTTCCATTAGTTTCGAGCAGCAAGGATGTAACAAACATTTGACATCTTGGAAAAATAATTATGATATAAAATCATAATTTATCATCTGAATGATTTGAAAATTTGTGCTTCAACCATTTTAGAACAAGGAATATAATAAGCATGACTAGAACGCTTGATTATGAATGAAACACCAATTTGTCAATATTTTAGCCACTGAATAACAAACTAACAAACGTCTCTTAAGAATGTGTGTGTAGAGATAGTCAAGATCTACATTTTTGGATATTTTACTAAGAGGTATTCAAAGTAACCAGAAACAAATGAATTGTCCTTTTATTTTGCGTATTTGAATGTGAAAGTTAAATGGAAAATATTAGTTATGCAAGGGGAAGGTTAATTATATATTCACAATCGTACTCTCAGTCAGTCAGTTAAGTACCAAACGTGATACACGCTTGGGCGATCATGTCTCTATCGAGACATGACTGCCTGGACAGAAGATTATCCTGCAGTAGGTTGCGATTGCTTTCTGCGGTAGACTGGTTGCCAGCCAATGCTATAGAACCTAATCTGTCCTATTATTTAACCCATAACTAGAGGTAAGATACGGATTAATACCTTTCCCAAGTGTATTTGCACGTAAGTGAATGCAATGAATTCAACTGGAATTCGAACTCGGCTTCTTGATTTGTCGTTCCGAGTCGATATCCACTGCACCGCAAAAATCTTCTTTAAAGCCATGAATACGTCTTGATCAGTGTTGTTGGCAGTGTTGTCATGGTTATCACATTATTGTATAATACTAAACAAATATCCTCTCTTGAGAGACTTGAAAGTCAATTCTATGGTCCACGGAGGTGGGAGAACTTAACAAAAATATCCTTGTTTTGAGGACCAATTTCAGGTACTATTCCAACCCACTAGAACTGATCATATTTACACGCAATATAGTCTGATAATTTTTAAGGTCCTTTCAGGACAAGATACCTGATCAACAATAGATGTATAAAAGCAAAGGGTGGAACACTCATTCTAGGAGAAAAATACTTCAGAAATAGGACGAGTATATTGGAGATCTTTTCTACAACATGAGAGCAAGCAATACGCAAAAATACGGATGAACCAGAAATATTAAAAGCTGAAGTGGAATCGGCAATGACCAAATTGAAGAGAAGCAAAACAGCAGGATCCGATGGCATTGTAATAGAGATGATGACATCCTTAGACGGGTTTGACATAGACAGGATCGCAGAAATAAAAAACAAGATCTACAACAGCGGCATTTTTGGAAAAGACATTAGGACTATCAAGACTCTATATTAGCTACAAACCGCTTGTATACGGCTAGGAAGTGAATTCAGCATGTATATAAAAACAGAAAGTGGCATAAGTCAAAAGTGTGTTTTCTCACAGGATCTATTTAACTTATACAGCGAAACAATTCTGAGAGAAATAAAATCTTTTCCGGGGTTCGTCAATGGCGGCCACAATCTCAACAATATAAGATACGTAGATGACACAGTGCTGATAGAAGACACGCAAAAAAATGCGTGACCTCCTACAGAATGTAGGAGAAAGCGAGAAGTAAGGACTGAGCATAAACATCAAGAAAAACTACTTGTATCGTCATCAGTAAAAAGAAGAACCTAGAATGACAAGTACAGGTCTGAGAAACTCAAATAAAACAATTAAAGAAATTTAAATACCTAGAACGTATTCTAACAGAGGATGGAAAGTGTGACATTGAGATCCGAAGATGCATTGGCTTGACCAAGGGCACATTTCAATTGCTAATCTGAGAGTACTAAGAAACAAGAAAATCTCATTGGAAACAAAAAAATAGTGCTAGATTGTTATGTGATATATGTTTTTCTGTATGGCAGTGAATGTTGGACGATCTCATCAAGGATAAAGGAGAGGCTTGAGGTGGTTTTACAGAAGGATGCTGAGGATATCATGGACTGAGCACGTGAGCAAGAATGAGGTGTTGGAGAGGATGCAAATGAGAAGAAAATTTATGCTTAATGCCAGGAAGAGACAGATAAGGTTTCTGGGACACGTAATGAGGAAGGAAGGCCTTAAGAATTTAATATTCACAGAATGGATAAAGAGAAAGAAAGACAGGGGAAAGCAGCAAAAAACATAGTTGATAGGCCTGATCAAATAGATGAAGGGACGGAGTTTGGGAGAGATACCAAGAGGAAAAATATTGAGAGCGATAACAGACAGGGCCAAGAGAAAATCCATGATCGCCTACGTCCTGATGGGGAAACGGCACATAAAAAAGAAGATCTATATTAGGAATATGAATGTTTGGAAATATACTGTTAGACAATGTTTAAAATTTAATGTTTAAATTGTTATAGCAATTCATAAAATACTAGTTGCATATTACTTGGCATGTCCCTGGATGATCAGTGAACAAGAACAATTTACAATAGAGTAAATAAAGAGTTCAGTTTGAAATTTCATGAATTCCCGATCGACAAGCATCTGCTGAAAGATAAAGAGCATAACGACCGAAACGTTGTAGATGGGAACAATAGTCGGCGTGTAAAGAATCTAAATATATAGAACATTACATTCAGGCCATAAATATACTGTGGATAAAAACCAACCAACTGGACAGCATATCCGAACTATTCCATTAACCCGTAGGCAGCTAATCTAGCTATTTCTCATATAACCAATGGATGATACTGCACCGTTTTTCTTTGCATCATGGTGCTAATGACATCGGTAGGTAAATGCCACCAGCTTTTTAGAAAGTACGTGGATTAGCAGTATAGCCCGGCGTTGCTCGGATATAATGAAAGTTTTCAAACTAATCCATGGTCCTGGAGCTCAGACTCTTTGGACGTTGGCACGAAAAACTAAAAATCAGTAGTTGTTTCCAGTTAAAGCGAAACCGTAGACTGAAAGAAAAATGAATGGATGTAAGTCAAATTTTGATTTCCTGGTATCGATATCAAATAATTCTTTTTGTCGTAAACTGAATTTTGAAGGCTAAATAAGTCCTCTGGGTAAATGATATCATGGCTGAGACTAAGAACTACAATTATACCTACTTAGAGCCAAACGCGAAGAAAAAATAAAATAAAAGGACTGAAAAACTGATTTTGATCAAACCCGGTATCTTGCCTTATATATATATATATATATATATATATATATTACCGATTTTCTGCACTATTGTAAGAACTGCAACCTTGAAACTTCTGAATATCGTTTCTTATGTCTTTGTCTATGAGTGTATCAAATTTGATTAAAATCGGACAACTCCATCTCTAACCCGATTTTTTCGTTTATCGATTTTCGATATTTATCGGGGGTACCTCGACACAAAACCTAGCTAGGAACACTCACATACGCTTATAGTACAACTGTGTAAATTTTCAAGAAAATCGGTTCAGCCGTTTCGGAGTCTATAGATAACGGACACACACACACACACACACACACACACGCACACAGACAAAGTTCCATTTATAAATAAGTTTAGATTTCTTCAGCACACTTCACACAATTTCTTAATCACATAGATTGTAGTCTGATGCTAGCATTGTTACCTTGCGTTTCGTCATAGGAGAGCGGTCTTAGGCTTTTCGCTCGAAATCTATCTTACTGATTGCCGCCTTTGGCGCATGCTTATCCGTTAAGGGATGATATACAAGTCTTTTTAAATGAGTTGTCTGACGCGATAGAAATAGTGAGTGGATCGTTATGCGAGAGGAGCGTTGAATGAGTATGACGTGTACTGGAATAGCTGCTATCGCTGTTTGTGGACGGATTTGTCGACGGATTTTTTTTTATCAAAGCAAGACGGATAACTTTTTTATGTGGTACGGGGTCTCTTCGACCAGATGACATCTTCAACGTTATATGACCCATGAATGACCGGGTGGAGGCATGATACCAGCTTCAATTATTCAGATCCCTTACTCGTAGAAAGCGTTGGTTGACAAAATTGCGATTGAAATGTCTTTTGCCTTCACATTGTAGTAGTACGCTGCATTCATTACGGTACATTGCTTCTTGACTGCGTTCCTCTTCACACCTCAGAGGTATCTTTCTGCTATAAAATCAGCTGATATCACGTAAGAGCACTGATCTAAAAACTGCTTGACATGCTTTCTATGTTGTCCTTAAGACTCTCCTCTAGAGGAATTCGCTTGAAAAATATTACATTTATTTGATGAATGAACATTGATTCGTCTTGTCGAAGCAGTGGTCGCTAGACATCTAATCGGCTGGGGCTTCTTTAAATAAGTGAGAAAATGTTTGACTCTGTAATAGTTGACTCTCACATTTACCCTACTCCACGTGTCGCTTACATCTAATTGAACTCGTCTCCCTTGTATAGACTAATGTAAAGCGTCTCAGTCTATTGACAGACATGCTTTTACACTTTTTGATCACGTTACTAAGAGCACTTTTTGACACAGAGGAGCTCGCCCAGTGCGCAAAATACCACGTCTCACCCCGGGATGACTAGTCGTGGTGAATGGTCATTATCTGGCTAGGATTTAACGCTACTATGGAGGTAGAACATATGCTTCAAAGGTTTGACTTACTTCTTGCTGGCCTCATGCCAACATTGTGGGAGTCGTCAAGTTTTCCGCTCGTTTCTTTTTAGATTTTTTAATTAGATTCTAACAATGTAGCAGTATGAGTCAGCTGAGTTTTTGTTAGAAATAAAAGCAGCATTACCTGTCGCAAAAAATGGTTACGGAACATTAACTTTCGATCGATGGTTATAAGTAAGTGGACTCAACAGAGCAAGAGGCTTAGACATAGAGAAAGTCACGGAAAGAAGATAAATTACCTTTCTATATTAAGATGACAAAACAAATTGCTATTTATAAAACGGACAACCACGCGAAAAGGCAAATCTAAACTTATTTATAAATGGAACTTTGTCTCTGTGTGTGTATGTGTGTGTGTGTGTGTGTGTGTGTGTGTGTCCGTTATCTATAGACTCCGAAACGGCTGAACCGATTTTCTTGAAAATTTACACAGTTGTACTATAAGCGTCTGCGAGTGTTCTTAGCTAGGTTTTGTGTCGATTTACTCCCGATAAATATCGAAAATCGATAATCGAAAAAATCGGGTTATAGAAGGAGTGGTCTGATTTTAATCAAATTTGATACGCTCATTGACAAAGATATAAGAAACCATATTCAGAAGTTTCAAGGTTGCAGTTCTTACAATAGTGCAGAAAATCGATAATATATATATATATATATATATATATATATATATATATATATATATAAAAGGCAAGATGTTTGTGTGTGTGTCTGTTTATCCGCCTGTATGTCTGTATTTTTTCCAGCACTTTTATTTTAGTTTTTGCTTCGGGTTTGGCTCTAAGTAGGTATAATTGTAGTTCTTAGTCTCAGCCATGATACCATTTACTCAGAGGACTTATTTAGCCTTCAAAATTCAGTTTACGACGAAAAACTTATTTGATATCGATACCAGGAAATCAAAATTTGACTTACATCCATTCATTTTTCTTTCAGTCTACGGTTTCGCTTTAATTGGAAACAACTATTGTTTTTTAGTTTTTCGTGCCAAAGTCCAAAGAGTCTGAGCTCCAGGACCATGGATTAGTTTTAAATCTTTCATTACACCCGAGCAACGACGGGCTATACTGCTAGTACAGGAATAAAGCATGCCTTGCAAACGGCGACTGAATTGTGAATCTCTCCCTCATTGACGTCTCATCTCTACTTCGCTTGCTTATAGCAGTAAGCTACAAAGCATGAATACAATCTGGTTTACTGCTAGAAATTGTTTTGCTTTTTCACTTCTGGGTAACGATTTTGCTGAAGAGTAGTTTTTAATCCACACGCATTTAACTGGAAGAAATTGCAGTCAGTCCATGAACCTGGTGTCTGATTTGGGTTGAAACATAAACATTGCCTCTACTACTTAACAAGCTCTATGAATGTCTTGAGTTGCCTCCATATGAAAATTTCATTTGAGCCTTTAGTGTGCAGCCTGGCCTTTCCAATCAGAAACTCATTGATGCATATACGCAGAATCATGATCAAGTTCACTACAGTCATTTGCCATTGGAGATCAAGATTAATGCCTTTCGGCATTGTATCATTCACTGAATGCAATCAGCACGCATTATCAATAATATATCCGTGGACCTCCTTTGATACCTTTAAATAGCTCTTATTGATTTAGACCACACACTGGTGCATTGCACGAGTTGCTTTTGCGTATACTCGTGATAATGTCTTCCAACATGTTCCTCACATTCTTACATATTAGGCCAAACTTTACGAAGTGCTTCTTCATGCATACTACCAATTCTATAACTTCATTAATGTAGATGTATATATATACAGACTAAAATCTACTGATGGTCTCATTTTACGGCAAAATTGCAGTCATGATTGATCTCATTATCCGTGGTACCACATTAAGTTTGAAACATAAGCGGTTGAAGCAGTATCTTTGTTGATATAATATCCCTTTTCTGGAACGGAAAGAACGACTTATGACCTCAGACGTAGGCCTTTGTTGGGTCTAAAGCAACAACATTGATTTCCTGCTGTCGCCACTGTCTTAAATTTTACAAGCAGGCATCTTCATCCGCTGTTATATTTCCTCTTTCTCACATTAATTACTTCTTTTGAAAAAGTGATATATTAAAATATATCTTTGATTGCTATATAAACCATTATTGTATGAGTAGGAATGAAAATAGATTATTAGATTTATTCAGGTTTTTCTGAATTACCGATATTTATTATCCCAGGATTTTTTTGCATCCACATTGGTAAAGCCAAGCCGACAAAAAGAGAAGTTCCAATTATAAATAGATTTCGAGAAGAATCCAGAGAGACATTCCTGAGGCTGGAAATTCCAATAGCAGGAATCATTCCTATCAAAAGAATGAAAAAATAAAATTCTAAATTTAGAGTTGATTTGTAAGTTGATAATAAATAAAACTAAATAACAATTAAAAATTAAAATTGAAGTAAGAAAATAATTAAAACAAAAAGACTTTAATGTAACAATTTAATTAACATTAAGAAATTAGTAAACATTGGAACTTTCTAGAATGTTTTAGTATATAGATATTAAGTAAGTAAAGTCATCTGTCCTAACAAGAAATTGGTGAAGCATGATTGGTTTACATCAACTGCTTGCTTTGGAAATCAGGATTCAATTTTATCTGATTTCACATGCCATGTGTAGTGGATTGGTAAGTAGGATTGTACCGATTTTCATATAATAAGTCGAAGAGATATCAAGTGCATAGTAAATCAAGCAAAAAGGAAGAAGTTGACTACTGAAAACGTATCGTAGAACAACATAATAAAACAATATGTCGTCACTAATAGGATGTTTAAGTCGTTTAGATGAACGAGAATTTGTCGAGACTTGAATCCGGTGTTTTGCAGCCAAGGCTAGGGCTAAAATATTCAAAGACAACCTGGCAAGAGATGAAGAAAATGAAATAACTGACCTCTTTCTGGCTTTGACAGGTTGTAAAACTATAGTGAAAATTTCTGTTATGTCCTACCCAAAATAACTTGAGAACTTCATCAAAATTTCAGAGATTATAAAAAAGTTTACGACCTAACAAAAATTGTCATAGTAAATTTATATTCCATTAAACTGAAAAAAGAGGGATCAATTATGCAATAGATTACGAGAAACTCGCAGATTCTGCAAATTTGAGAAAATTGGAAATCAAGATGTAACTATTGAGGATGAATTGATTCACTTACAGTTGATTGAAGGTACGGCTGATACATTTCATGAATCTTAGATATTGAACAATTAAAATTCAATAATTTCTCTCTAACTGCATGCGTAGAAGTTATACAACTGCTGAAATTGATAAACAAATACAATTCTTCTGTGGACAATGTACAACTTAAAAAAAGAAATTCAAGAAATACAAATACTATAACTATAAATCTGGAATTAATAAAAAAAATGGTACCTGTATAGTATGTGACTTACCTCTTTGATTCTGGTATAGTAGGTGGCCTACCCAGGTTTAAATGTATCCTAACTTATTAAGAGTATACTTATAGATATAAGTATTCGTCTATTTATTAAAACTAATTATTTTTCCTAATATTGCCCTAACCCTTATAGACAGTTATAATACTTCCTTATAATACACTGTTTAAGGTAAGCCACAAACTATACCAATGAGAGAATTTCAAATATAGGCCACAAAATATGGAAAAATCATTTTCAGTCTGTATGCAAAGTTAAAAAGAAAATAATAGAAAAGAATTTGGAAAAGAGAAAATTGATGACGCTTCTTCAATATAAAGACCTAAGGAAAAGAATTATTTTGAAAAATTTAGATTGAATGGTATGAAGTTGCCAATGCAAATGAATACGGTGAGTCAAGTCACTCTGATCCCAAGAAATATCTGGCAACAAATGGGTAAATCGCGATTGAAAAAATCATCTGAAACTGAGACAATATGATAGGTCTGTTATAAAAACATTGGGATACTTCAATGGAAGGTTTGAAACATGTGACTAATTTGAAATCATCTCTATTATAGTAATATAAAAAAGTTAATGGCCTATTATACATAAATGAGCTAAAGTTAGATGCGTCAAAATTAATCAATAACGTAAAATCAAAAAAAGGAAAACTAGGAGTGTTAAAAGGTATAAAGTGAGTTTACAATTAAATGAAAATACTGCCCTCTCTTATTTCGAATCTCCTAAATTACCTATTCACCTTCTACCTTTGGTAGTTTCTAAGTTAGAGAAATGGTTAGAATGGAATGGATGCTTCTTTTACAAAACATCACCGTATCAACCATAAGTTAATTAGAAAGAATAATGCAGACAGTAAAAATGGGATTAAAAACATTTTTCCGAAGTAGAGATGCTATAGACTGTTACTTACCAAAGTTACTACTTAGTTATAAAACGATTACACATACAGATAAATCGCAAAGATAGGTTGGGTTAATAGGTAGAAAAATACGATCTCTATTAACAATGGTGTTATTCGACAAATGAAATTATGTAGTATAAGAAATACCAAGTAGCATGTTCCGAGAGATCAAATTTCATCATGCGAAGGGACATAACACGGCCATTATATCAAAGAAAATAAAAATTCTAATGGCCCATTTTGACTAATTAAAACCCATAATTGAAGAGAAATATAGAAGAAGAAATTAAGAGAGAAGAGTGAATGCATTCTTCTGATCAGGATAGTTCAACAGAAAACGAGCATAGGAATGATAGCGGGAGGGACTCAGACACGGAAGATGAAATGAGACCAAGATCTTCCTTGAAAAGAGCAGAGCATAAACCTTAAGGTGGAGAAAGAGACCGAAGAAGTTTAAGAATAATGAAAGCCATTAAGAATAATGAAAGCCATGTTAAGTAGAAGAGATATAAAATGCATAGTAAAGTAAGAGACAAGCAAGAAGTTGATTACTGATCACATGCCGTAGAAAAACACAATACCACACAAAGAAAATATCAAAATCCTTCCTCTTGAAACTTGGAAAAAACATCAGAAGGGTTGAAGATTCTATCGGCCAAAAACGTAGTTTTATTAACAACAAAAGAATGATGACAAAAACTAAATAATAACATTATTAGGGTCTGAGAAAGTTGCTTAAGCACCATATATTATCAAAGATTTATTTTGGTGGATATTTTAAAATTAATATTTTTTACTTCATTTGGTTCAGGGAGATAAGTTTCGAGCGGTTAATCTTTTTTTTTGAACTTGATTGATAATAATTTGATATTTTTTCTGTGTATTTCACACCTTTTCTTTTACTAGTAGTTATGGAATGTCCATTTATTTTTCTAACCATATCCCACACTTCTTCACTTGTCTACTCGTTTCGAACTTTTGGATATAATGCTTCAAGGATTAATATTGGTATTTTTGACGGTACCGCGATTGTTTATACGTCTGCAGACTGTAGATGGATGAAGTTTAAAATTAAAATTTTATTTTTCGATGACTGAGGAGTTTTGTATTCTCTTTGGAACTTAGGTTTATAATTGGAAAGTGGATTTAAAGAGTTTAGATAAGGTTTGTGTTGCTATATGGAATAGTAAATATGTGAAACCAATCAGTGGATTTGATTCTTTGAGTTTTGGTCGTTGATTAAAGTTTGATAGAGGTTTTTGAATGAAAGCAAGTTAGCCTTATAGAATTGCTATATAGGGTTTCTTCTCTGTCGTTTATTAATTCATATTAATAAAGAGAGAAGAAAGGCCTTTCTTTCATTAATCATCATAAGGTCTTATTTTGAAATCCCTAAAGATTGAAGGAAAGCATTTTGATAAATCTTTGGCAGTCGTAGAACGAGAAACTGTATAGAGGTAAGTGTATGATTTATCATTTAAAATGCATGAAATGAATGTCCTTGAAGTATAATTGAAATATTATATGGTTTCAATGATGTTACCAATAGTGTTTGGATTTCTTGCCCAAAACTTATTATGGACATTAATGGAACTTTTTATTTCAGTTTAAATTTTCTTTGTATCTCGTCGCTATACATAACGTGACTGCATTTTGGAGTCTTTTTATACCTGTGGCTAGATTGTTTGTATTTTAGGAAAGACCCTCAGAATCTAGAAATTAGCACTTGGTTAATTTTTTATAACTGACCCAGTGGCATTAATATAGAGTTCATATAATTTAAAGAAAAATGTTTCTAGAATCTCTTGTAGGCAAACTGAATTTGAATTTCTGTCAGAAGTCATTTAACTTCTTGATAATTCACGTTGAATCTTTTACACTTCTATTGTAAATGTTTTTTTTTATCGACAGTCTGGTCTATTTTTGCGAATAGGGGATTATATAATACATACGCATCTTTTCCAATTTAATTGTTCTTCGTCGATAAGGTTGCAGTTATCGTTAATGGTTTGTTTAATCTTCTTTGCTTTGCATAGAGGCAAGACAAAGAAAATAAATGAAGAAAGGTACATGTTGAAGACACGAAAAATTATAGAGAACCTACAGAGTTTTTCTTCTTTCTCAAGCTGTTATGGTATGACATTAGCAATTAACATAAATAACCTAGATCAAAACTGTCGATTATAACAGAAAACTGTTGCTTGAACAACTCGGATGTGTTGCTATTTGTATGTGCGGCTGTGTGAATATGTGATGCTTTAGTTTTTTTTTTCTTTTTACTATTTTTGCAGCGGTAATGTGATTTGCATTATTTCCTCAAGCACATTACTTAATGTCCAAAATTGAGGCACGTCATTCTTTCGTCGCTCAGTCTTTTTACAGAATCCACGATTTTCTTAATATATTTAACGACTGGGATGAAGTGGATTAGTAAAGTAACAGAAAATTATTGAATTTCTAATGAAATCAATTTATGTTAACATCACAAGGAGGTGATTATAGTCATTGTATAAATATATTGTTTTAGAAACAGCAATTGTCTCATTGTTATCAGAGACTAACAATGACACCATTATTGAGCTACGTTTACAGCATCGATTGGGTTTCATCGACGATTAACTACGCGCGCTATGACTTCGGATGATCGACTTCTTGGCCAAGAATTTTACTTTTTGTCCAATTTTTTTTTGTCTTTTCTCAACGATAATTGTTCTTCTGTTGTCCCTAATCTTGTCTGAAATCTTAATAAGATTCCATAGTTGTTTTAAAATACGATACTTTCTAAATGAAGTCGTTATGGACTGCGGAGTCATTCATATTGCGCTGTTTGAGATTTCTTTAATTTCTGCCATTGTACCTTTAGTTTCATATAACAAAGACTTGATCACCCCTGCAGTCAGCAGCTGAATATAATTTTGAGCTCAAAATATTTCATTATATTACCCTGTACTATCATTATATCGTTTAATATATAATTTTTTATGTCACTTTATAATTATTTTTCAGAACTAAAATTATATAGAAATTGTCCAAATGTTTTGTTTTTACGAGCACTTTAGGCTGTACTTTTAGCCATTATCAAAGATGGATTTTATTTTACGTGTGACTGAATATGTGTTTGTTTTATATTTCGAACACAGTAAGAACATTGTTGCCATGTTCGTATTTTATATAATTAAATGTTGAATTTTTCTTTTTTCTTTTTAATGTTTCCATTATTTTTAGCCTTTTTTTGCATGTGGATGATTCTGGTATATTTGTGTCATCAACAAGTATGTTACGAGTAGAGTTTGGTTGGTCTCCGTGTGTGTTTAAATGAGATCGAGCTGAACTTTTGTCTGAGAGGTGTAAAGTTAATCTTCTTGTCAACCGCGTTGTGGTGTGTCCAATGTAAATATATACAAATTTGATCAAGAACACAGTTTTTGAAAGGCTACGCATGCACGCATATATATATATATATATATATATATATATATATACCTTCTCTTCAGGTATGAATCTTGACTGGCATGCTACGTTTGGTTCTTCAGTGGAATAACTACAAAACACTTGAGAAACTAAAACGATAATAGTTGCCATGAGTGTTGTAATGCTCGTATAAGTTCGTAGTTTTTAGTTAATAATATTGTAAGGAACACTTGAACAAAAGATGAATGAAGAAAAGGTTTATTCGTATGAGTGACATAGATTAATAATATAAATATACCGAATACCGTAGATCAGTGCGGCAATGCGTACGACTCAACGCTACACCTAACGACCTTGTTTCTATAAGCGGGCGTTGAACTCATAATAAATTAGGTTAGAGAATGTAGGTCGTCTTTCTGCACAAGTATGTGAACTTCTCTGTAACTAAGCGATATTCTACTGCAAAAACTGAAGATCAACAACACTGTGTTGTTGAAATATGAATGTATTTAAATGTGAGATACCAGTGAGACACCAGTGTGTTATATAAATGCTGATTTGTAACTTACAACAAAGCAATGTACCAATGTTCAGAAGAATAATCGGTGGTAACTTCAAACAGCGCAAGTCCAATCAAAGTAATTGTAGGCATAATGGTAAGCGGACCAACAAAAGATAAAAACACTTCCATTAACCCACTGAAGCCGATGAAGATCTGGATCAGGCTGCCGACCATCAGGCAACCTTGGAACCGAAAATAAGAAAAACATATGCTCTAAACAAATATGACGAAAATATCTGTGATCTCAGGGTCAAATAAAAATCTGCCCATTAGTTGATAATGTACACGATAGTAAATCGTATTTACAACAGCACAGCCGAGTGAAAAAATATGTTACAGGTAGCAGGACTGCTCTAAATTCGTCAAGGTGGAAAAGGCAATGAGAACCACACCTATAACTTTCACAAGAAATCATAGCAGTTATCAGATAACAAAAAGAGATATACGTAGATCTATGCTCAGCTACCTTCTGAAGGAACATTGTGTTTTATTTTATATATTTTCCGGCACTAAACAAGTAACCAATGTGGGAGTGAAGATCTGTTTCGCTGCAACAAAGGTTGACAAAATAATAATCGTTCTCCTAAACGAACTGCCAGAGTTGATATAAGCTTAAGCTTAAACTTATACAACACAAGATCACGATAAGAGGATATACAACCGACATATTATAGTAATACTGGTGTAAACGATAAACGGCGCGTTATGCATATACACCTATATTTTCTCAATACATATGAAATGAAAGATGCAAATAGATATGAGTTATAAAAACTTGCTAAAATACTAATGAGTCACAGAATGGCAGAGGAACAAATTTCAATTATTTTGTTTTTTGCTTGTTTTTTAGTGTGGGCACAACGAATACTGTCCACCTAAAATGGATTTCATCCAATATATGTTGGAGAACCATAGTTAATATGTTAATCTTGAAAGCTATTGAGATTTAACTTGTTCCTTATATCTGCTTCACCGCATACTGGAGGTGTGTATCAGTTCTTAAAATATATTTTTGTGTACGTTTAGAAACTGTTAAACTAAATTTGATCAAAAAGGAGAAAAAATTATCATCGAGTGTTGAAATTTTATTAAATTGTTTTCATTGAGGATTTAATTATGGTTTTGAGATTGAAGTAACAAATTATTAATATGTATTTGTATATACATTTTGTGCTTACATTAACGGTAAATCTTTACAGAAATGAAAAATCGAAAGATAATTCAAGTTTTATTGCTTTTTATTTTTAGTAATGTAAAATTTAAGAAGTAATTATTGGCAGATAAATAAATTTAATGCCCAATTTTGTTTGCTGTTACAGAACTATTTTCTGCATTTTTAGGTTTTAAATGTTAATCTCCAGTATAAATGCTTAATTTCTGATATGATTCCACAGAGAAAGACTCGATTTTTTTAATAGACACCGCTTGGCCTTCTAATCGATTGCTTATCAACTCATTAAATTCGTGTTTTTATTAACTGTTTGCACTGATAAGTTGATGGATTGATCTTTTTTTAAGGGTTATCAACTTTTTTCATGTTATTTAAATTATCTGAATTTCAATTCTGAGCTCTTATCAATTATACTATCCTCACAGCCAAACTTGCAGCACCCGACATTCCCAAGCGGTCACCCATTTAGGCACTGAAAATGATGGATGTTTAACTTCGGAGATCATACGAAAACTGGTGTTTTAAAGTGATATGGCTCTAAGCTCATTGATGAATTCAAGAACAAGAATGTCTCAAATACGAGGAGGACTGAAGAGTTAATAAGCTGACTATGAAGGAGTGATACTTGAGCTGTTAAATCTGGCATACGTTAATTTAAACTCTTTTTTCAATAACTACAGTTTCTTTCCAGGTAAACTAACACCTGACTGTTCAAAGAAGACTTCAAATGTAACTAATCGCGAATTCTCTTGAAAATGGACAGAGTTTAGCATTGTGATGTAATCAAGTATCTTCAGAAAAAAAAGGTTTAGCTGACAAGGGCATTCATGCTTACGGTTGCTACATTAAGCGACAACGCTCCATCATAAGTGCGTAAGTAAGCAGCTAAATTTAAGAAGAGAAAAGAGGGTCTTGTAGAGGACCCAAGATCTGGACGATCTATAACGACCACCACCAAAAACAAACGTTAATTATGTTTACCACATGGTGATGGAAGGCAGGCAATCGACCATAAATCAAAGAATCAATGCTACTAGCATATCCTGCGAGAGAGTTGAACATATTCTGCACAATGGACATTGCATGTGGGACATTTTTGCTCGGTGGGTGCCTTGCCTTTTGACACCTAACCAGGCTGATCACATCATAGGAGCGGTTTGGTTCACAACTTTAAGTCAGAGACAAATAGAGAATCGATAGAGTTGAAATACCCCTCCTCATCTGTTCTAAAGAAAGCCATGCTCGTTTCATCTGTGATTGGAAAGTGATTGTCTCAGTTTTTGGCGATGCAAAAGAATTGTGTTTATTGACGATCGTCAAAAGAGCCACATCATTAATTGAAAGCGCTATGGAAAATTGCTGAGTTAGTTACGAAAGGTTATTAAGATCAAATGCCCATGAAAACTGACGTATGTGTCTTGTTTCATCAGATCAATGCTCTAGCACACAGGTCATTGGTTTCACTGGCTTCTGTACGTCATCGTGGCTTTGAACTTGTTGATCACTTTCTCTATTCTTCGGACTTGGTTCAATCTGACTATAATCTGTTCCCAAACTTGACAAACTATTTGGCTGTTGATGACTGCTTTGACCAACTGGATGAAAGCTTCTAAACCAATGGGATCCAAACACTGAAACACTGATAGAAGATGTATGTGAACCGCAAAGAAGACTATGTTAAAAATAATTCTTATTTTGTCGCATTTCATGAGAGTATCTTGGTAAGACTATGAACTTTAAAGCTGACCATCGTAATTCTCTATTTGCTTATACAAATTGTTTAAAATTATTGAAACTTGATTCTTATGTTACAGACTGCTTTTTATGTCAATGTGACACAAACAATTAATTTTGTTTCGGTGTAACCAATCTTATTTTTTATTTTTTAACATGATCCTCAGTACCAGATAATACGACTAAGAATTTGGGATCATTTCATAGTTTACAAACGCTGATTTTATATTCGGTACTCATAGACAAGGATACGCTTTTGAACACATATTTTCAATTATCCTCCTGTTTTATATCTATAACTGATAGCCATATTATGTTTATATTTGAGGAGTCTACGTTATTTAATTGTTAAAATATACAAACAGGGTGTTTTCATTGATATTTCTGGTAAAAATAAAATCATGTACCTCTCTGAGACGAAGTTGCCATATCTCACGGTGACCCTCGCTGCCAACATCAGGTAGACTGTTATTTGCAGAAAAATCTGAAATATATAATGTTGGATAGATATTTTAGATATTCAGTAAGATTAGAGCTTTAGACGATGGTATTCTCACTGGGAAGGGTTACATGAAATCCAATGTTTTCTGGCTCGGCCCCAAATTTACAACAAGAAAAGTTTTTCATAATTTTTATTATTATCAGATTACTACACTCAATTTGAAAAGAAAACTCGTGTTAAAAGATAACGCTACCAAACATTCATCTCAACAAAATTACTAAGACCCAAGTAATATCACTAAACTGCATGTTGTTATTAAAAACCAACATCATTCTTGTAGATAAATTAAAACCTGCAATAAACTAATAGAGGATTCGTCAGTTATTCATGACAATAAAACTCGAGTTACCAAGAGTAAATGGTCTCGAAAGCTGTTCACAGTCATACAATCCCATTATTGTGATTATGTATACTACCGCTACATTGAATTGGGGATGGGGTTTAATTAACATTTAACAAAAAACATTTTTTAGTTATAAGAAAATATGTAAATAGATTTTCCCAAACTCTTACAGTTTTTAAAACATATGCAAAGATCAGAATCATATTCGGATAAACAAAGTTACGAATGATAAAGTTTATCAAACTATTTCATTATACTTAGGGCTTACGGCCATATCACGTTGAATACACTGGTTCTCGCTCGATCACCTAAGTTAAGCAACGGTCAGTACTTAGATGGATGACCGCTTGGGAATACCAGGTGCTGTAAGCGTTTAGTGACGGATGTGCGTTGTGGTGCAGTGGATTTTGGCTTGGAAAGAGAAATCGGTGAGCCGTGTTTGAATTCCATTCATTTAAGCACTGGTACCCTTGGGAAAGGTATTAATCCGTCCCTTCCCTCCAGTTATGGGTTAAATAACAGGGTAGGACTTGAGGGCCTAGCCTTTAAAAAAACAAATCCCAATGAATCTTGATACTCGGAAAGAAAAAGTAATACTAGACACAAAACTTATATAAAAACAACAATAAATTGTTGAAAGAAAAGGTATTACCAGCAATAAATAAATAAAATTTAGTTGGCAATAAATGACCCGCCGAGGTTGATATGCCATAAAAAAACAAAACAACCAAATCATTCTACTTAGGCCAGCGATCGTAACAGCATTGTCTAAATTAATTAAAAGTGAAAACATATTTTAAAAAAACAAAATAAATGAAATGTATTAAAAACTTGTTTATATTTTTTATTAATTAAATTCGTCGTCATGGAAACACGAGGTACTTTTGTTTCCTGTAGCGTCAAATAATGCCTTGTCTTAGCATAAAACTGAAATCCATTACTAAGTAATATTTACCCGGCCTCACCACTCAGCCTGAATAAGCACAAAGTCATTTTACTGTGGAGAGCACCATACGCATACTTATGTATATAGGCCAGAAAGAAAAATTGATTTTTGCCCAGTCTCAGCGACCACTATCAGGCTGGCATTGGTATTACACCGATCCAAGCTCTAAATCCGATGAGAAAGGTACTGTCACAGGGTTAGTATCCCTGGTGCTGTGTAACTTCTCCCATCTAAAATGAGGACAATCATAGCTCCACTTACAATACAGTCAGGCGTTAACCACGCCTCAGTAAAACCTAATTGGCTAAAGGTTAACTTACTAGGTAATTATCCATTACTAAATAAATTGGTTGTATGCCTAATAAATATATAAAGTAAAATTGTACTCCTTTATTAAAATAAGCAATGTTACGAATGGTAACAGCGTATTAAATAACTTCATTCTTAGGTCTGTGGTTTCCTGACTACTTAACAATCCTGTCATTGCAGTTGAGAATTCTTGTTTTCTTTGAAATGTTCTGAGTTGAAGCCAGCCACTTTGTTGAATATATTAGAATAAGAAGTGATATTTGTTCAACTATATGTGCAATCTACTAAGGTATTTTCCATAGAACATGATTGAATTATTTATGTCACTTTTTCTTGTTGAATATTTCTATCCGTTTCGTTTAACGTAACAAGACAGACAAAAAATTTAACATTGTTTCATGTAATAAGACGATATGCTATTATACAAACAGGAATGAGAAAACGAAATTTTATTCTGAGCCTATTTATATATCTTTGGATATATAAATACCCACAGTAGGGTATTTGTTTTTTAGATGTACTTTTGTAAAATATGCTAAGTATTTTTCATTCGAATAATTGAGGTTACGAATGACTACGAAAAAATAAAATCGGCAAGAGTTCAAGAAAGACTGCGTATTTTGACAACCGATTTCCCAACCCACTCTCACGCATATCGACCCATTTAGTTTGCTGTCTTTATTATACTAAATTGCTGCTGACACTGCAGTTGTTCCATATATGGGTTCTGTCATGTGGAAGAAGATTTATTCTCCACTCTGCACCCACTTTTCACCGTATGTGCAATGTTGCAAGTCCGGCGCTACTCAGCCGCTGCTTTAATTAGATGAGCTGCTTTCTTTAGACTCACTAGCTGAGTCATTTTTTAATCGTTTCATCCCAAGGCGGTAACGCCACTGATTCGCAGAATCTCTCTCAGGATTTCCCCCCCCCCCCCCCCGAGAATCCTAACTTTAGTGAACAACTATCTGCACAGGTGCTTCCTTGATCACTACAAAATGGTGTCACCTCAAAGAGTAAATGTCTCTTCTTATCTTTCCTACTTATCCTCATGGTCTTCTCTTTCTTCTTTTACATTCATATCACACACCTCTTTCGTCATTATCCTTTTAACAGTAACCCTCAACACTGAGTAACTCACGAAATTCTTAGTGATTGAATCGTAGTTTTAAAAAATCTCATTTGTTTTCTATTTTCTATTATTTTTTTGTAATTATTTTGCGTTTATCTGAAGCATATAAAAACATTATTTTTTTCTGATCGGTTTGTATATATTTTTCACACACAAAACAACAAAGAGTATAGAGTGAGATTTATCGTTCTTATAAGGACATTGCCATTTTGGCAAAGAAAATAATGTTAGAAAAGGTACGAGAAACCCAAAGTTGGCACCTTGCATTATTGGAAGGCTGAAAAATTCAAGAAACAAAAATAAATAAAAATCTGAAATAAATGTAAAATATAAAAATAAATAAAATAGGGCTTGTGAAAGCTTCTTTCGTTACACCTATATGCCTTCGAATTCTTGCGTTTAATTTACGTTTTGTTTGGTTTGTGTTTTGTTAAGTCACTTTTCAGATGGTTCAAAATTTAACTAATGTTGAGCAACTGATTTAAATGATTTAACAGAGCTCAGAATAAAAATAATTAAATGCAATTATGCTAGATGTTTGGTTTACTATTGATTAATATTTAAGTCATTACTGTGTAATATTTTATAATCGATGTCATTTTTGCTTTGATTGTGATAACTAGGTGATTGCCAAGATAAGAATTGGCGTTGTCTCGATTTTGCCATTCGCTCATAATCATTATTGTATTGTACTCAAATGAAAGATTTTTGAAAAGCAGTACTCAAAAATATATATGTAAAAAATACATTTTTTTCTAAAAAAATTTTTTTTTTTCTTAACATAATTCTAACCGGTTTGATAATTACTTTGTGGTGGCTTCTATTAGTTTACTAGCAGTATAGCCCGGCGTTGCTCGGTTGTAATGAAAGCTTTAAAACTAATCCATGGTCCTGGAGCTCAGACTCAGCCTAAATAATATTTGTGTGAAGTTCGGTGAGAATCGGATAAAAATTGTGGATTTGTATAAAGAACATATAGACAGAAAAACAGACACATACACAAACATCTTGCCTTTTATATATATAAGACTGAAAAATATCTGTCCTTGTCCATACGTATTTGTGGTCTGCAATCTTGACCATACGTCATACACTAATCAACTATCTATCGAGGTGGTGGCATAAGCGGAAAAAATATTAGTGTTTTGTTAAAAGTCTACGCTTTCTGTTAGAATTGCTCATCTAAGAACTTGATATCAGACCGCAAGAATTTTTCAATTCAAAACCACCATTTTTAGTATCGGCTTAAGAAATAATTAAAAATACAACAAATAAAAAAGAAAAAAAAAGAAAGCCATCTGTTATTGCTCTTGGCAGATAAAATTTTTTTCTGACCAATCTTTCTCTATTCAAAATTCTTGGATTTTGATTAAAACGAAAAGAAGGTGACTTTACTTACCGACATCCAAAAAATAGTTTGAAGCAAAGATATAAAGAAAGTAGTACAAATTAGCTCACTGATTCCAACGTCGTCTCCATTCATACAAAAAATCGAGTTTGCCACAACAATCGGAAACACCAGGTTGCCACCGAACGCTGTCAAGTAGTGTTGAAAATATTAATATACAACACAAGTGTTTTGGGGTACTGAAACCGGTATCTCATCGGACCAATAAGTTCGTATAACATTTTTGGTATAAACATTTTGGTACGTGTCGTTCCATTGATGATCAAATTTCAATTAAAAATTGTTTTTAACATTTAAAAAACTACATTTACTAAAATATGTTCAGTTTAATACAGAAAGAATCATAAAAATGCTTTTATTTATAAATTTCAAATTTGAAACTCTGCATACGTTATCGATAACTGTCTATTACTGATGATATTCAATTCGTAACAGTACACGACACTAACGTAGGTAGATTTACAAATATTACAATAAAAAGCAATGTAATGGTAAAAATTTAAGAATTCAGGAATCGCTAACTCAACGTCTTTCAATTGGAAGCATCAGTTTGTCACCGAAAGTTGTAGTGCTGTAAATAATATGAAACGCCAGTATTTTATGATACTGAAAATAGTGTTTCACCGGACTTACAGTCTTGTTTAAAATTTTCAGGATAGATATTTTGGTACTTCGCTGTGCATGATGTTAAAATTTCAAATATAAATTGTTTGTCCATTTAAAATGCTACATTTTTTAATTAAATTAATTCAGTTTAAATACAGAAGAAATCATAAAAATGTTTTTATTTACAAATGTCAAGATTGAAACTCTATTTACGCCATTGATGCTTTGTATTTCTGATGATGTCCTTTTATCCTAATTCGTAACAGTACACAGTCAGAAATGACGTAAGCATAATTACAGGCATGCTCTTTGTAAATAAAAGCGTACAGACAAATCAGTGATCTATTTGACACTAGATTTATGTTATAATCACATATTTATGTTTTGAAATTATAAAATCAAATTATTTTTCTCTTCTGACAAATATCGTAAGTAAAGTAAGGTTTATTCAATGCTAATGTACAAATAACATTTCCCTATCTTTCAAGAGGGAACCAGTCAATTTAAGTAGTGCCTTTTTTGGTCCATATGTGATATGTCTATCACAAGAAAATATCAGTTAATAATGCCAGTTGATATTTTTTATTTTGTCTTTGTGTGTTCATTTTGTAAAGAACGCAAATAGTTTAAAAAAACACACTGAATCTAAAGAGTAGTGCTTATTGAAAGTCTCATGAACCCGTTAATATAAAACAATTCTAACAACATTGTGATAAAGTCTGATCATAACAGTTTAGTGAATCTGGTATCTGCTTTCTTTTGGAAAGACATTAAAGAAAAGGTTGTTTATTCTTCCACCAAAAATGTTCTTTTTCCAATTACAGTTCAACACCACAAAAAACATTTGACTTTTCTCTTGTTCTCATTCAATATAGTTTTTCTCAGTGTATGTACTTTTAGGTCTATATCGATAGCTTAACGTCATTCTCACAAACGAAGAACTTATTTCAAAATAGTTTTAGATTCCTGTACTTAAAGGGCAAGTTACTTATCAATTTGAAGAAATTCCCCGGAAAGGAGACAATCAGAGGGCATTACTGAAATTTTATCGACTGAAAGTGAGTTATTCTGAGTTTTATTTTAAAATCAAGGAGGTACAAAAATTGAAATATCTGGGAAGTGTTTTAACCGAAAACGGAAAGTGCGATACAGAGCTCCAAAGGCGAATTAGCATGGCAAAGGACGCGTTCCAGAAGCTGAGTAAAGTATTAAGATACAGGAAACTTTCACTAGAAACAAAGAAGAGTATACGAGATTGCTATGTGATGTCAGTTCTTCAATATAGCAGTGAATGTTGGACAATATCAACAAAAATGAAGGGAAAACTTGAAGCAGCTGAAATGTGATTCTACAAAAAGATGCTGCGGATATCATGGACCGAGCATGTGAGCAATGATGAGGTTTTGGAAAGAATGGAAACGAAAAGGAAATTAATATTGAGCATCGGGAAGAGACAACTGAAGTTCCTGGAACATACAGTAAGGAAAGAGGGCTTGGAGAACTTGATACTAACAGGTCAGATAGAGGGAAAAGGAGACAGAGGAAAGCAGCAGATAACATATTTGAGGGGCCTGAGCAGGTAGATGACAGAACGAAGGTTGCGAGATGTTACAGGAGAAAGCGTGCTAAGAGCCATCAAAGATAGCGAGATGTGGAAGGCCATGATCGCTCACGTCCTGAAATGACAAGGCACATAGAAGAAGAAGAATGTAATGGCAATTATTTTATTTATCAAATTTCAGTTTTTACTTGAAAACCAATTGAAAAAGGAAAAAAGAAAAGCTGAGAAGAGAACGTGAATGAATGATTATGATGCAAGAAAGAAATGCACTTACCTGAAAACCTAACAAAATACAGATATACCAAGGTAGAACATCACTTATTTTGTATATTAGTTCCAATTCACCTTCAGCTGCATTCATCTCATGTTTGACTAGAGGGTTGAGAATTTCGACATTTTTATTTTCCTGGTTTGTTGAGTCGAATTCTTCATCCTGTGAGAAAAAGTAATTGCTAAAAATATGGTAAAACATATGTGCAACTTCAGTTTGTTTCCGTCCCATAGGAAACATAACTACTTGAGTTTGTAAGGTTGGTTTGTTTTTATGGCAAATCAACCTCGGCGGGTCATTTATTGCCAACTAAACTTTATTTATTTATTTATTTTTAATCATTTCACCCCGAGCAAGGCGGAAACGCCACTGATGTGCAGGGGGTTACATAAATGTAAAAAGATTAATTAGAAAAGAGTGAGGAGTACAAACTAGTTAAAAAGGAACAATAGAAAGCTGAGAAAGCAGGTGCGATGACAGATACATAGGTGGAGTGAAAGGGAAGGTTATACAGGGGAGAGGAGAGAGCTAGAGGCCAGTGATTAGTAGATGAGTATTGACTTTGCATTTAAATTTCTGGAGGTTGTAGCCGTCAGGAAAGCAAGAATACGGGAGTGAGTTCCACAGGCGGGAAGTGCCAGAGAGGAAGCTGCAGGAGTAGAATTGTCGTCTGCATTTGGCTAACCTGACTGTGAATGTGTGGGACCCAGTTGCCAGTCTGGTTGCACGGGTAAACACCTGCTGAGGAGGCATCAGTGACTTAAGCTCATCCGAGCAGAAGCCATGAAAGTATTTATAGAAGAGACAGAGGGAGGCCACATTTCGACGATGGGGAAGTGGCTGCAGTCGAGTCGCCAGATCAGTACCTATCACATTACAGACTCTCCTTTGGAGCTTGTCAAGAACACTGAGGAGAACGGCAGGGGCACCTGACCATAAATGGCAGCAGTACTCCATGCACGGACGGATGGTTGACTTGTATATATGCTGGATGGATTCATGTGGAAAAAACATCCTGGATCGACATAGTGACCAAATCTTCTTAGCAGTAGATTTTGCTATGGATTCAATATAGTGGTTCCATTTGAGATCTGAGGACAGGGTAAGTCCGAGGAGGCGTAGTGTATTACTCTCAGGGAGAATCACTTGATCCATGCTTATGGGAGGCAGAAGAGGTTGCCTGTAATGGTTGACAGACAACAGCTTGGTCTTAGATGAATTGAAGTTGACAAGCCACTTCTTGCCCCAGTTCACCACAGAGTGTAGATCCCGCTCAAGGTCAGCAGTGAGATTATGTCTGTCCACCACGACAGGTTTCTTACTGGAGCGGGAGTATATTGTAGTGTCATCTGCGTAGATGCCTACTTGGGACTTGATCTCATCTGGGAGGTCATTGATGAAAATAAGGAAGAGCGTCGGGCCCAGGATAGAGCCCTGTGGGACACCAGCATTCGTGCTGTAGGACGAAGAGGCACGCCCATTCAGAACGACCTTCATTTTGCGATTATTTAAGAAAGATTGGATTAGGTCAAGCAGGCGACCCGTAATACCATAACCGCGTAGTTTGCATAGGAGGCCAGAGTGCTAAACCCTGTCGAAAGCCTTGGAGATGTCCAGAGCAACCACGCGAGCCTCGTCAGACTCATCAAGGGCCTGTAGCATGTACTCCGTTACGGTTGTTAGCAGGTCGGCCGTGGACCTGGCAAAGCGGAATCCATATTGCCTGTCGGAGGCTGGTAATACCTTTTTCTTTCAACAATTTATTGTTGTTTATATAAGTTTTTGTGTCTAGTAATACATTTTTATTTTCGAGTATCAAGATTCATTGGGATTTATCTTTAAGGTCAGGGTTCCCATGTCCTATTCTTGTTATTTAACCCATAACTAGAGGGAAGGATTAATACCTTTCCCAAGGGTATCAGTGCTTAAGTGAATACAGGGTATTCAACTGGAATTCGAACTCGGCTCACCGATTTCTCTTTCCGAGCCAATATCCACTGCACCACAACCGTCACTAAACGCTTACAGCACCTGGCATTCCCAAGCGGTCACCCATCTAAGTACTGAATAGGCTCAACGTTGCTTAACTTCGGTGATCGAGCGAGAACCGGTGTATTCAATGTGATAGGCCGTAAGCCCGAGTCTGTAAGGAATAAATTCTTAGATCTTTTCTAAAATTTACTTTTTTTTTGTTAATTTTGTGTTAGTCCCAAATCCCATGTTTTTGAAAATAAAATTTTTATGATTGTTTTTCTGGCTTTGTCTGTTTTTTGTCCGTTAAAGTTAAATAGATTATGAGACCATCGTCCATGTTGAAGCCTCTATCATTTTTATCGATTTTTATTTTTCTTAGTTCATGTAGTAAATGTATGAGTTACAGTATTCTGCCGTATCAAAGCTTTCCATTGTAATTTTAATGGTTTTTACGACATCCGTGCGTCTTCGTTGTCGAGTAATAGTGATGTCCGGCAGTGTTTAATGATTTTATTTCGTTTGTGTTTATTTTTATTTCATATTTAAAAATTAATCTTTAACTTGTAGTAACAGAAAATCATTTATAAGTAAAAGAGAAAGAAAATGCAGATATAATTTTTTAAAACAGTGATTCTGAAACGACATTTCCATTGAATAAATAATTCCAAACGGCAACCATGAAATTATATACAGAATAGAAAATGAAAGATGAATTCAGGAAACATGCCATAGCAAGTAGAGAAATATGACCCAAGATTATGAGAAACATTGTTAAAAGAATCTATTCTATAGATATCCTGAAGGGAATGTCTTTCGTGTTCCCGTAAAGTAATGATAAAAACTTAGTTGTATGGTTTAAACAAACAAGACGCCTTTATTTAAACAAAAACTAATTCTTTAACACAATGATAAAATAAATGTTTAATGTTCACCCTAAATAATCATGAAATTGCCACCAGTATTGCGGGTAATATTTATACAATCGCTTATTGGGTCACGGGCCCATATTCAAGTTATATCAGATAAGCGATCTCAAATGAACACTTCGACACTGTCACTAAGCACCCAATTCAGCTCAATTCAGAGAATTTATACTATGAAAGCTTATATTCAAAATTATGATCCTAATCTTCACAAGAGTAATAAAAGCATCAAGGCTGGAACCTTTTAAAAAGTTTGAAGTTTAGATACAATTTCAGACTGATAGCTAACTGGTTATAAACCGATTGTTTAGGAGTGGGGGGGGGTGAAACAAAAGTCAAGTGACTTCCACTTCAGTGCTTATCAGTAGTTTTATTATATACTTAGGAAACTGATTGTTTTTTCTTTGCTGGAGTCAGGAGTAGAAAGGTAGAACATTCAGTATTAGGAATCAATTTGAAGAAGAAGGAAAATGATTTGCACTAAAATCTGCCGCAAATATGCTTATGTAAACGTATCGTAGTTCAATATTTAAAAATTTTGTCAATAAAACCTATTCTCGATTGAGGAGAATCCATTACCACTTCTGTGATTGACTTGTACCAGAATAAACTAAGCATCGTTGGTTGGTTGTTTTGTTTTTATGGCATATCAACCTCGGCGGGTCATTTATTGCCAACTAAATTTTATTTATAGTCATACCTTTTTCTTTCAACAATTTGTTGTGGTTTTTTTTATATATAAGTTTTGTTTCTAGTAATACTTTTTTCTTTTCGAGTATCAAGGTTAATTGGGATTTGTTTTTTTTAAGTGCAGGGTCCCCAAGTTATACACTTGTTATTTAACCCATAACTGGAGGGAAGGGACGGATTAATACCTTTCCCAAGGGTACCAGTGCTTAAGTGAATACAAGGTATTCAACTGGAATTCGAACTCGGCTCACCGATTTCTCTTTCCGAGCCGATATCCACTGCACAACAACGCACATCCGTCTCTAAACGCTTACAGCACCTGGTATTCTCAAGCGGTCACCCATCTAAGTACTGACCAGGCTCAACGTAGCTTAACTTCGGTGATCGAGCGAGAACCGGTGTAAGCCCCAAGCATGGTAAATAACCACATGTGCCAGTAGGATAAATAATATAGACATGGATATTGGCCCGATTTGAATGAGGTGAAATGGCATCAGACAGCATGCTGTACATATCAACAAAATAACGTTATAAAAATTAAATGAAATGTAGAAAATTCAGTATTAGGAATCAATTTGAAGATGAAGTCCGTAAACAGAAAAATGAAATAGGGTCGAGAGAAGAAAAACGCGCTTTAAGAAGTCTCTTTTTTACAAAACGCACTCACATACCTTCTAAAATACTATTAATAACAAAAAATGTTTCTGTACTTACCGTTCTGTCAAACGCTTCGATTTCCATGTTGTTTCAAAATATTTTCCAAATCCTCCGATGAAGTTTTATTTAAAAAACAGCAGGTAACACTTTACCTGTCGACCAGGTATTCTTGAATTTACTCTACTTCTTTTTTATTTCATGTTCACTTTAGCTTTCATTACAGAAATGATTCTTACTCTTGACAGGTCAAATCAGGCCAGGAAATAAGTCAGTATTTCTTTTTTCGATATAGATTTCACCGTTTTCACACACACACACACACACACACACACACACACACACACACACACACACACACACATATATATATATATATATATATATATATATATGAGAGTAATAAAACCAGAGGCATTAAAAGCAATTCATAACAAAATATAAAGAATCTATAAAAAATATTTTTCAGTGAGGTTCCCTCTGTACAAGGCCGGGGTTGAGGATTACAGAGTAAGAGGCACAGTTTATGCGGATATGAGGAGAAAATAGCGGTTAACCCTAGACTTAAACATGTAGGGAAGACATTATCTTCGGAGTCGGGTCCACAGAGCAGTCGTCGTTTGCAGGAAGAAATTTACTTCTCATTAACTGAATATGAAGGGAACCACAGAGATTAGCAACAACGTGCATAGGATGGCGGTTTCTTTGCTTGGAAGTTTAAAACTGGTAGATCTAAGGAATGTAGACCTCTGAGATCTTTTCATGGCGCAGTGAGAAGCCTACAACATCTATTTTATGAGAGAGGGATTGTAAGGTGGTAAATAAAATATCACCCACCATGACGCTGAGACGTTTTGGGACTCTATAGAGACTGGAAAGCGAAGACTAGAAAGCTCCTGTCCAAATATGACAGCTGTATTCGATACCGGGTTTGATCAGGCTCTTATAAAGATAGAGAGTAGCACGATGAGTCAGGTTCTTACTAGAGCGGAACAGGGGACTGACCATTTTTCCTGCAACTTTAGCGATAGATCGTCTGTAAGAGTCCCACTTTAGAACTGGGTTGAATTTGTGACCCGATAATCGATTAAGGCATGAAGCCTCCCTGAAGAAACTTCCTCTCATTGTGACTGGTGATAGTTCAGTGTCCGATCGGTGATTGATGTAATGTAACCAGTTTGGTTTTCGAAGCATTGAATGGATCTAGCCAGTATTCCGCCACTGAAATGTTAGAACTATAGAGGAGATCAGAAGCCAATCTTTAGAGTTTTGGAGGCGTAATGATACAGCGTTGCATCCTATGCATATATGATCAGTTCATGCTTTTAGGCAGATCATTATTGTAGTGTAAGAAGATGTTTGGTCCAAGAAGCGACTTCTGAGGACGCCTGCATCGATGTTTAAGGCTCTGGAGGGCAAGCCGTTAACTACTACCTTCAGAAACCTACCCGTTAGAGAGAAACTTATTATTGAGAAGATACTTCTACTGAATTTATAGCTAGAGAGGTTGAGCAGCGATCTTTTGTACCACACCTTGTCGAAGTCCTTTGAAATATCTAATGATATAGTTTTTTTAGATGTATTTGTTGTCTAGTAACCCATAAATTCTGTGAGTAATGGTAGTTAGACTATCAGCAGTGGATCGGGCTCAAAAATCCGTACTGCTTGTCGCACAAGATATTTTTACTTAGGTGATAAACAACGAAAAAGCTTTCTAATGACATTGAGGAGACTGGTGCCTATACTGAGAGAAGGATGAGTGCTCGTCTACATTCATGAAAATCGGGCATACACTTTTCATAGGGTTGGGAAGGACTTACCATTCAACCAGCGGTTAAATAATTTCGCAAAAATCGAGAATAATTTCGGACTGAAATCACTGGAATCTTTTCTGGACTAGTAGCTTTCTTTGGGTCAAGACTTGGGATTTCCCAGGCGGTAAATATACTACTAAACTTGTGTTCAATAAGACGGGAAAAGTCGGGAAGAGGATGTCTAATATCTTCTCATGTTGAGTTACAGGTAAAGATTAAGGTGAAAAGCTTCACTTCATCTGTCCAGGAAGATATGACCTCATGCCATTTATAATAGCAGACACAAGCCCCTTGCTTCTATTCAGAATTTGGTTGGTGATCTTCCAGACATTTCGGGTCCAATTTGTTTGTTTTCAAATTTTACATCTGGACTGCTTGTGCATCGTTTCGATTTGTATTTTCCAGAACTTTCTTGCAGCAACTACAAGCGGTTCTGGATGCAATAAGAGTCAAACTATACCGTTCGTTGTGATAGATATTAAAATATTGGTTACGGTGAGCTATGGCTGCACCGCATTTAGGGGTGAACGAGAGCGGGCTGTTTGGTTTTTGCTGGAGTTTTATTGTGGAAGGGTATAAAACTACCAATTCCAGACCCATTCCGATACGAGAGCATCAGTTTTGGATGAAGCATGTTTGAAGAACGTTGAGAGAGGAAATTTGGCCAGGTTAGATCTAAAACTGCTCAAGTTTGAAAAAATAGTTCTATGGAATGACAAATCATTGTATGCTTTTCATTTGGAATCAGTTTGAACAATGACCAGAAAATGTTCTGCTGTTCACAGGGCGTGGGATAAAACTTTGACAAAACATTTTCCAGGTTGGATGTGAGGAAGTGGTCAAAGATTTTTCTCTGATGTCCAGTCGCCAAAGTAACGCAGTGGGTTCTTCAATGATCTGAGCTTTCATAGGCGATAGATAAGACTGCAATATCTGCCACCATCATCGGATTTGTTAGAGTAGATTTACTACACTTTGTAATGAACATTGAAGTCACTACAGATATGAAGCTAGCTGAGGGGAAAATATATATTCGTTCGGAAATTAGAGTCCCATCGCAAAAAGAATGTACTAAGGATAAAGGAAACACGGAAGCACATATATGTGAGATCAGGATCCTCATTTTTTGCGTCTCTGCAATAGGGAAACCCGTCTTTAATATAGGCGCCAGTTAGGTGATCGTGTTTGCCTATTAAGGGTGAGTAGCGTGGGGTGGCGAACTTTTGCGCTGTGATTTAGTTATAGTTGCTTGTTTTGGACAGGAGCAGGAGCAGGAGCAGGAGCAGGAGCTATGGAAATTTGGAGCATAGATACCTCACATTATCGTAAATTGCAATACCGAACTATGGCAACTATTAAAAAGCAGTCAAGCTGTTTTATCATTCTCCACTCCCCTGAGCAAAAATCGAGGACAAAAGTGTGCACAGCTACTCAAAAAAAAAAAAAAAAAAAAAAATACAACCACAGGCAAATGTTATATGAAAGAAAATATAACATAAAGGCTAATTAATTAAGCGTGTGTGGTGATAAAATCTGTTCGAATTACCTTCCCTCTCTATTGTAGCCGTTCTACATTTGTAACTATAAAAAGCGTCTGTCTTTAATTCTTCGTCTTTAATTCTTCGTCTTTAATTCTTTGTCGTTGTCCATTACACCGTTGAACCATAGTCACATGTACCCTCCCGTATTACGGAAGCTGTCTTTATGAATTGAGGGAATTAATTACCATGTCTGTGCAATTCAGCTTTAATAAGATTGTCCATCGGCAAATATACTAGATAAGGAGTGGAAGTCCGTTAGGGCAAACTAATTAATTTGTTCGTTTATTTTGAAAAAAAATTCTTACACGCATTAGAGAAACCAGGTATTACCTTTTGTGCCTTTGAAAATAAGATTGAAGCTGGGGTAGTTGATCAGGCACTTATTTAATTTTACCCGGCATTGCTGTTTATAAGTAAAAAAAAAAAAGAAGTACAGTGGTGTTCTTACTTTTTTTGATGTCATGGTACACAAATTGAATACAGAAGGTCTATCATTAGTGTAACGGAAACCAACCTTTACAAATTTATAAGGCCGGTGGGATTACTTCTGTTCTAAACTGCAGAAAATCATACCTTTCAGAGAGAAAAAAAACACTTGTACGAACCCAAAAATTAAATAAAAAGTGTAATCAAAATACCTTGTCAGTCATCTTTAATGGAACATGTATAAAAGAGAGATTGCTGCCCAAATACACAATGTATGTACGTATATATATGTATGTTAGTAAATTAGGAAACAATTCATAGCTTTAATTAAGAAACACTTTCCAAATAATAATCAATTAAGTAAGATTTTCAATAAAAAATACTCTAAAGTTAAGTTATACTTGTATGAATAATCTGGAAAAAATATTTAAAAAATCATCATAATAATATTTTAAATAAAAGTTTAAACCTAATTGAAAATAGGAATTATCCAATAACTGAAATCAATAGTTTGGACAGTGATAAATGTAATTGTAGAAATCCTATAGAGTGTCTTTTGGAAAACAGTTGCCTTACAGAATCAATTGTTTATCAATGTACTATTTCTTCTATGAAAAACCCTAGTAATGTAAAGATTTATGAGTCTCTGACCAAAAACAAGAACAAAAAAACGATTTTCTTAACACGTGTCTTTGTTTAATAACAATAACTACAGAAATATAACATCCCTATCAAAATATTATTGGTATCTAAAAGAAACAAATAAAACTCCCACATTAAAATGAAAAAATAAAAAAAAAACACTAGAATATGTAAGTCTTTAAACGAATCATGCCCCTTGTGTCTATATGAAAAACTATATATTACTAAATTTCTTAAGAATAACAATCTATTAAACGTAATGAAACAAGTGTCATATGTAAACATTGCAAAATGTTCACCTTAGAATATGGTCAAAAAGATTCTTCATAAAAATATTTATTAAATTACATATATCTAATAATTTGTTTTCTACTATGAAAGAATAATAGTTAAATAGATATTAAAATAATGAAATAAATATTTAAGTTTTTAATAATTAAATAGTTATTAAAAATTTGTATTATTATATTAAAAATTGTATTAGAATAAAATAATAATATTTAAAGAATAATAAAATGGATATTAAAATTTTCAATAAATAAATAGATATTAAAATCTTTATAAATTAAGAGTTTTATGAAAAATTAGAATAAAATGCATTCTGAATCAAAATAAAAATAGTATAATTACACTCAAAGGTCCCTTTAAGCCAGATCAAAAATATAAAATGTTTTCTTTTTTATTTTAGAAAATGATGGAATACAGAGGAATCTAAAAAAATAATTTTGTAACAATACTAGATACATCAACGGAAATGCAGTCTAGACAGGGGTTTTGATCGACTGACACTCTTGCCGTTAATATTGAAAGAAGAAATCATGTATTCCACCAAAATATATGTTTTTTTCCACATTTAAAGTGGATCTCTATTCTGATTAGTTAAATTGAACACATACATAAATTTCTTTGTCTTCCCACATCCATAAATAACAAACCTATTGTTTCTTATATTCAAATGAAAATCATTTTCACAACAATGAGCTAACATTGCCTAATGACGAGGTAAAAATCTCGAAACATAGAAATTTCCGTATCGCAATGTAATCTATATTAATTTTAAATAAAAAAATTATGCATATATATATTTGTGTGTGTATAGGCATATATATACATAAATATGTATATGTAAATAAAGTATATTATTTAAAAGTTTAACAATATGTAATTTTAATTATTAGAACAGCAGAATTGATATTGTGAATATAAATATAATTATATATTAGAATAAATGAATAATATTATATATCAGAACAGCATAATTTATGTTTTGAATTTAAGCAGTTTCTACCTGTTGTTCACTGACTCTGTCAAAACATACGTGCAATCTTCTCCGAATGATTCAAGTAAATGCCGAATGGTTCAAGTAAATGCCGAATGGTTCAAGTAAATATTAACATACCATGGGAGTAGCCACAATTTTCTTTTGTCGATAAATCATTGAAATGTTTATTCTTTCTCTCTTTCTTTCTCTTTCTTCCTCAAAAAGATTTCTGTGTTGATTGATCACAACCACAAATATACACACATACACATGAAACGTCCTCAGTTTTAGAATTTTTTTCGCTTTAGCGAAATTCGTCTAAACTGTCTCCATTCCTTATAATTAAAAAGAAAACAATGGACAACCATGGACAGTTCGATTCAATATAAACATAGCAGCTACAAAATATGCATTTCTGCGTAGCTTCGGAAGCAAACCGTTGATTTAGAATAGGATTTAGTGTTTTACAAGTAAACTATAGGAAGAATTATAAGATATAAGGGAAATAACTCAGATTTAATATAAATAAAATTTGCAATATACATGTTTTGAACTATTGTGTTTTTTAGAAAATATAACTTAGATATTATAACGACCTACTGTTATAGGCATCTTAGAACATTGTTACAATACTTTAAATCACTTTTGCTTAATAAAGAGTCAAAATTACCCATCATTACAAAAGCATTGCTTGGCTTAATAAAATGTCACAATTTCTCATCATAACCTAAGTATTGCTTCGTGTAACGAAAGTCACAACTCATTATCTTTACCAAAGTATTTCGCTTATTAATAAGTTACTATTCCCCATTCTTACCAAAGCATTGTTCACTTAATAAAATGTCCAAATTCGCATCATTACTAAACTGTGAGATTGATAAGATAACGTCATAATTACCCGTTATTATCGAATTAGCAAAATACGACACAAAGAATTGATGGAGATGCTAGGCAACCTCGACATTTTCGGCAAAGACATAAGAATAATCAAGAATCTCTACTGGCAGCAAACGGCCTGCATACGGACAGGTAACGACCTCAGTAGATACACAAAGATAGAAAAAGGCGTAAGACAAGGATGTGGCTTTTCACCGGATTTGTTCAACCTATACAGCGAGAATATTTTGAGGACCCTAGATGACACACCAGGATTTGTTATTGGAGGCCACAACCTGAACAACATAAGATATGCGGACGATACAGTACTGATCGCGGAGACGGAAAGGAAACTACAAGATCTCATACAGAAAGTAGCAGTGGAGAGTGACAAGAAGGGACTACAAATAAACTTTAAGAAAACTGAGTGCATGGTCATCAGCAAAAGATACAACCCAAAATGCCAAATACAGGTGGGGGATAACAGAATCAAACAAGTCCAAGAATTTAAGTACCTAGGAAGTGTTCTAACAGGAGATGGAAAGTGCGACACGGAGATCCGAAGGCGAATTGGCATGGCAAAGGATGCGTTCCAGAAGATGAGCAAAATACTAACACACAGGAAAATCTCAATAGAAACGAAGAAAAGAGTGCTAGACTGCTACGTGATGTCAGTTCTTCAATACGGCTGTGAATGCTGGACAATATCATCGAAAATGAGGACAAAACTGGAAGCGGCCGAAATGTGGTTCTACAGAAGGATGCTACGGATATCGTGGACTGATCATACAAGCAACAACGAGGTGTTAGAAAGAATGGCAACAAAAAGGAAATTGATGCTGAGCATCAGGAAGAGACAACTGAAGTTCCTGGGACATGCAATGAGGAAGGAGAGCCTGGAGAACCTGATACTGACTGGACAGATAGAAGGAAGGAGAGACAGAGGAAGGCAGCGGATAACATATTTGCAGGGACTGATCAGGTGGATGACGGAACGGGGGTTGCCAGGAGCAACAGGAGCAAACATACTAAGAGCCACAAGGGATAGGGAGACGTGGAGATCCATGATTGCCTACGTCCTGAAGAGACAGGGCACATAGAAGAAGAAGAAGAAGAAGAAGAAGAAGAAGAAGAAGAAGAAGAAGAAGAAGAAGATTGCTTTGCGTAAAAAATATGAAATTCTCCTCGTTACCTAATTAGATTGTATAATGAAAAGTTACAATTCCCCACAATTTCCAATCAGTAATATATCATATTAAATGTAAGAGGCATTGTTACGCTTAAGAAAAAGTAAACATTCTCCATCACTACTGAACTTTAAGATTGCATAATAAAAATTACATTTAGAATGACCAAACTGTAAGATTACATAATAAAAAAACCACAATTTCCCAGCAATATCGAACTGTAAGATTGCATAATAAAAAATTCCAATTTCCAATCATTACCGAAGTATTTCTTCTCCTAATAAAATTATTATTACCCATCATAACAAAATTGTAAGATTGCATAATAAAAAGTTATGATTCCTCATCATCACTGAACTGTAAGATTGCATAATAAATATCACAATTTCCCATCATTACCGAAGTGTTTCTTCTCTTAATAAAAATACACAATTACTCATTATTACTGAAAAATGGCTTCGTTTAATAAAATTTCACAATACCCTATCATTACCGAAGCAATGTTTTCTTTAACAACAAGTCACAAAGCTCATCATAACTGAACCATTACATTGCATAATAAAAGTCACAATACCCTATCATTAGCTAACTGTAAAAAAACAAAATAAAAAATCGCAATTCCTAAACTGTAAGATTGTTTAAAACATAAAAATTCCTTCTCATTACCGAAGTATTGCTTCGTTTAATTAAAAGTCACAATTTCCCATCATTACCGAACTGAAGATTTGCATAATAAAATGTCACAATTCTCCATTATTAACGAAGTATTTATTACTTAATAAAAGTCACAATTCTCCATCATTAACGAAGCACTGCTTCGCTTCATGAAAAGTCACAATACTCTATCATTACCGATCTGTAAGATTGCATCATTAAAGTCATAATTCAATATAATTTCCGAACTGTAATATTGCATAATAAAACAAAAACTTTACCATCATTACCGAAACATTGCTTCGCTTAATAAAAAGTCACGATTACCTATCATTACCGAATTGTAAGATTGTTTAATAAAATGTAACAATGCTGCATCGTTACCGAATAGTAAGATTGCATAATAAAAATAAAATTTCCCACCATTACCGAACTGTAAGACTGCATAATAAAAATTCACCATCATTGCTTAAGCATTGCTTTGTTTAATAAAAATCACAATTCTTTACCACTTCTGAAATCTAATATTTCATAATAAAATGTCACAATTACCCCAAAATACCGAAGCATTAGCATCGCTTAATAAAAGATCACAATTCTCTATCTATAACGAACTGTAAGATTGCATTATGAAATGTCACAATCATTACTTTGATTATAAAAAGTTGCGATTCCCCATCATTACCGCAGTATTTATCCTCTTTATAAGAAGACACATTTCTAATTAAAAAACACTGCGTCGCCTTATAAAAAGTCACAATTCCACATCAATACCGAAGCATTGATTCGCTCAATAATAAAAAGTCACAATACACTATAATTACCAAAATGTAAAATTACAAAACAAAAAGTCACAATTCCCCATCATGACCAAATTGTAAGACTGCATAAAAAATCACAATTACATAGGATTACGGAAACATTGTTTTTGTTAATAAAAAGTCATAATTCCTCCATCATTAACAAACTGGAAGATTGCATAATAGAAAGTAAAAAAAAAACGCATCATTACCCACCTGTAAGAATCTGTCATAAAAATAAAATTTCTCTTTCATTACCGAAGTATTGCTTCACTTAACTAAACGTCACAATTTCTCATCATTGCCAAACTGTAAGATTGCAAAATAAATAATTACAATTCGCTGTCATGACGGAAGCATTGCTTCGCTTAATGAAAAGTCAAATTTTTCTCGTTAGTGAACAGTTAAATAATAAAAGTCACAATTCTCCATCATTTTTAAACTGTAATATTTCATAAGAAAATGTCACAATGACTCATCGTTGCCGAAGCATTGCTTCGCTTAAAGAAAAAGTTTCAATTCTTCATCATTATCGAACTGTAATATTGCATTAGAAAAATGAAAATTTCACATCAGTGCCAGAAATCTTTCTTCTCTTAATAAAGAGACAGAGTTTCCCCGTCATTATTTATGATATTGCATCGTAAAATTCTCAATTTCTCATCATTACCGAACTGAAAGATTACATAATAAAATATCACAATTCACCATCAGTTTTAAAGCATCGCTTAATAAAATTTCACATTTCCCCATCATTACCGAACTGTAAGATTGCATAGTAAAAATCACAATCCCCATCATTAGAAAAAGTCACAATTACCAAAGCATTGCTTCGTGAAATCAAAGACAAAATTCCCCATCATTACCGAATTGTAATATTGCATAAGAAAATTCAAAATTTCCCATCATTATCGATGCATATCTTTGTTTAATACAAGTCACAATTCCCTATCATTACAGACCTGTATATTTGAATAATAAAAAGTCACAATTTCCCATCATTATCGAACTGTAAATCAAAATCCCTATCATTACCGAAGTGTTAATTCCTTTAACGTTACACTTCCGCATTATTACCAAAGAATTTATTCTCGTAATAAAAATAAAAAATTCCCATCATTACCGAAGCATTTCTTTGCTTAAACAAAGGCAAAATTCCACGCTATTACCAAACTGTAATATTGCTTATGAAAAAGTCACAACTCCCATCATTACCAAAGCATTGCTTAGCTTAAACAAAGGCAACATTCTACATCATTACCGAACTGTAATACTGCATAGAAAAAAGTCAAAATCCATTATCATTACCGATAATTTGATTCGCTTAATAAAAGTCAGATTCCCTATCATTACTGTATGTTGGAATAGTAAAGAGTCACAATTCCCCATCATTACCAAACTGCAAGTTTTATTAATAAAAATCACCATGATGAATTTTGAGTTTCACTCAACTCACTTAATATTCTGATGGAAGCAGATTTCTTCTTCTGTAAGCTTTAATTGAACCTATTTTTTGTGAACGTAATTTTTTTAAAATCGCATGTAAAGCGTTTGCGTAAATTTTGAAATATATTTTGCGTTAGTTGCTGTTTGACAATCAGTCATTAATGTTTTGATTGCAGACTCTGTGACCACGTTTGACGGAATTCATTTATTTTTCTTTTGAAGTTCTAGGGACTGATTCAAGTTCAGGGTAGACTTTTTGGCTTGACTTCACACTCTCACTCCCTCCTCTCTCTCTCTCTCTCTATATATATATATATATATATATATATATATATATATATATTGGCTATAATATGTAAGGGTCAAGGAAGCTTCTTGCAAACGGGATAATAACAACTGAAAAATAAGTGAAATAAAAATCACCATGATGAATTTTGAGTTAGTTAATATTCTGATGGAATCAGATTTCTTCTTTGTTAAACTTCAATTAAACCTTTTTTAAGTGAGCGCAAAATTTAAAAAAAATTGTATGTAAAACGTTTACGTAAATTTTGAAATATACTTTGTGTCAGTTACTGTTTGTCTCTTAACCCTTGATGTTTTGATTCTAGTCATTCTGACAGCAAAATATTTTTAAAGATATTCTTAAGTGAACATTTGTCCTCAGGTGGAAAGGTATCTTAAAATTCTCTTGTAGTCACTAGTAAGGGATCTGGCTTTAACGAAGTTAAAACTTAGTAAATTTGTTTTCTTTAGTATTTTTTTTGTTTTTCTTTAAATTGGAGTAGATAGACTCTACTATTTTTCGTTGGCCTGTTTTTCAACGAAACTGTGGATTTCCTTAGTCGTTTCCCTGATAAGTGTGATCATTCATCTTTACTTGATTTGCTCTTTATCTCATCTCCCGGATTTTGTTGAGCATCACAACTGTTGTCCTCTTGGCAATTCGGATCACACTGTAGTATGTATTGATATTTATATTGAGCCGTCTACTAGAAAAGAACCTCCTATTCACATGACTTCTTTATATTACCAGCGTACTGATTGGGATTTATTTCGTGACTTTATTCGAGACGCACCATAGATTGATATTCTTAACTATCCTGTTGATAAAAGTTTAGCAAATGTTTCTTCTTAAAGCTAGCATTAATGCTTTTTGCCTTTTTGTAGATACCAGGTAAATTAGAAACTTCTCGGTTCTCACCTGCCGATTCAGCCACTATGGTCTAAAGTAATCCATTTTTTAGTGTGTATCAGCGTGACAGTTCCGATCACAACACGTACATATTTTTTTCTGCTCGAAATAAGTGCTGGCTTGTTCTAAAAGAGGCTAAGTCTTTGTTTACTAAAAAGAATGAGACAGCTTATAGCCTTAAATTTTGGTTCTCATGCCTAGTGGCGGCTCTGTAATAATATGCTAAATATGAGTAAGTTTTATACTCCTCCTCTCTTCACCCAATATGAGGTGCTAACATCTCACAAAAAAAATGTTTTGCTTGTAAATTCTTTTCGAATTGTACTCGTGACTCATCTGTCGTATCATTGCCAAACTTTTGACTTAGAATTGAGTCCCTATTGATTTATATGAGTAACATTCTGTTTATGTTTTCTGCTATCAGCCCTAAACTGGATTCTTAAAACTCTTATGGACTTTATGGTATCCCTGTAATAATCTTTAAGAAATGTGATTCTGAACTGATTCTTGTTCTCACTAAGCTCTACAATAAATGCTATGTTGCTTCTTGCTTTAATGCTTATTAGAAATCCTCTTTTGTAGTTCCACTCTTTAAGAAATCAGGAGAACCGTTTGATCCTTATAACAATTGGCTTATTCGCCTTCTACATCTTTTTGACAAAGTATTACAGACTCTAACAGGAAACTGGCTGCATATCTCACCACGTATGATCTTTTTTTTTCAGATAAGCAACAGAACTTCCACTTCTCTACGGCAACTGCTGATGTATTAACAAATATTGATGAGTCTATCAAGATTTACATAAGAATGGTGAATTTTTGTTGCTTTGAAAATTTCAAAGGTATTTGATAGGCATATAGGTATTCTTCACAAGTTAAACAAATTTTTGAATCGGTTCAGTCCTTCTAATCAAATCCCTAAATGAAAGTTTTCGTGAATGGCTACCCTTTTATATATATTTGCATTAATACAGATGTTACCCAGGGCTGTATCCTTGAACTTACGTTTTACTTATTTCCATCAACGACTTTCTTAATGTCATCTGTTGTCAACTTATCATATATGCAGATGACACAACCCCTGACTTAACAGTAAGTCTTAATGTCTCAATAAGATCAAATTGGCAGCTGATCTAAAAAATAACCTACAATCTGTAGTTAACTGGAGTGGCTTTAATCTTAACACCTACAAAATAAAACGGCTCTTTTGATTGTCTGAGTGAACCCTTTTTACTTTCCGTCAATGTGGCTAATGCTAACCTCAAGTAGAGTGACTCATTGTGCTTTCTCGGGCTAAGCTTTACACTAACATGAATGATATATCCCGAAAAGGAATACAGTATAAATAGGTCAGTTGAAGAATGGTACTCAACACCAGGAATAAGAAATACAGATTTATTGTACTAAGGTACAATTGACAATAATACACATATAGGCAAGTCACGGGTTGGAGCGGAATCGACTATCGAATAGTGAATGCCTTCGCCTAAGACCTTTTTGTATTTACTAGACTTCCCACGCAAGGCCAGATGTGACACATGGTCATTTTATAGTGGGTATTCCCGGCTATATAGCCAGGCCAAAAAATGTCTGTCTATTTTTCCCCAGTCGTGGTTCTACCCTTCGGCGGAACCACGACTGGGTTTGTGCTCTCTGTTCGGAAGCAGCGCCCTCTACCCGAAGGCAGAGAGCTGACAGTGTTATAGCGTCGTCAGGCGAATGTCTAAGACCTTTTTGTATTTACTAGCCATCCCACGCAAGGCCAGATGTGACACATGGTCATTTTATAGTGGGTATTCCCGGCCATATAGCCGGGCCAAAAAATGTCTGTCTATTTTTCCCCAGTCGTGATTCTACTCTTCGGCGGAACCACGACTGGGTTTGTGCTCTCTGCTCGGAAGCAGAGAGTGCCCTCTACCCGAAGGCAGAGAGCTGACAGTGTCATAGAAAAGTCAGGCGAATGCCTAAGACCTTTTCATGTTCGTACCGCTCGTTACCGTCTTTTATAAAGTAGAGCATTCTATTCTCGGAGAATGATAGGATGTTTTACTCTAACAATGAAGAAGAAACATTGTATTGAATCAATGTTTCTTGCCAGAATTTATCTCCGATATTTATAAGTCAATAATTCGTTTTTACCTTGACTGTTGCTGCCACATCTGTTCTGATGCTTCTGCTGTGTTTTTAGCGATTCTTTATCAAATCCAAAGAAGAATATGCAATGTTATTGGGCCAAACCTACCATCACGGCTTCAGTAACTTTCTCGCCACCGTAACGTAGCTTCAATGTGCAATATGCTTTTTTTTAATAAATACTTTCATGACAATTGTCCTGATGAAATTTCATCCATGATACCTATACTTTATGAATTCAAGCACAGTACTAGATTTGCTATTGATAGATGTAACCGTATGTTTTATGCTAACAGTTTTTCTATCGCACTTCTTGCTTGTAGAATTCTCTTCTGGCTTCTTTCTTTCTAGTCAACTTTGACCTTCAAAAATTTAAATGCAATGCTAGTCATTATTTTCGATCTTCTTAATTGTTGTTCTCTCTCTTTTATAGTGTTTTCTTTGTATTCTATATCACTCAGAAACCCCTTATAATTTAGGGCTTTTATTACCTTGCTTGGGGTGAAATTATTAAAAATATATAGAAAATAAATGTATTTTACATTGTGTAATTAGTATTTCATCGTAGAGCATTAGGAATTTAAAATGTGAACAATGAGATTTTGTAAAAAATTATAAAAATAATAATTGTAAAAACTATGTTTGAGGATTTACATTTAAAATAAAGATATTTGAAATATATTTTATATCTCAAATGTGAAAATCTCATAATAGTAATAACTTAAAATATTAATTTCATAAATGTCAACAAAATATTTAGGAATTACAAAAGTTGTTAAAACATCACAATCTGTCCCTCGGGGCTCTATCCTAGTCCCGACGCTCTTCCTTATTTTCATAAATGATCTCCTAGACGAGATCAAGAGTCAAGTAGGCATCTACGCAGATGACACCAAAATTTACTCCCGCATCAGCAAGAAATCCGGCGTAGTGGACAAACATAATCTCGCTGCTGATCTTGCGAGGGATCTACATTCTGTGGTGAATTGGGGTAAGAAGTGGCTTGTAAATTTCAATGCGACTAAGACCAAGCTGCTGTCTGTCAATCATCACAGGCAACCTCTCCTGCCTCCCATAATTATGGACCAAGCGAGTCTCCCTGAGAGCAATACACTGCGCCTCCTCGGCCTGACCCTCTCTTCTGATCTCAAGTGAAACCACTACATTGAATCAATAGCTAAATCCACTGCTAGGAAGGCTGGGGTCACTGTGTTGGGCCAGGATGTTTTTCCCGCCTGAATCCATCATGCATATATACAAATCAACCGTTTGTCCGTGCATGGAGAACTGCTGCCATATATGGTTAAATCTTCGAAACGACAGATTATATCCCATAGCCTTAGTTGGCAACTGGTCTGGGAGAAGGAAACCTATGAATTCAAACAAGACTGGAGAGGGTTGGACTTCATCGGGCTATCCATATTATGAAACACCACTTCTGTTATTTGTTTTTTAATAATTTTACTTCAAACAAGACAATTAAGCCACGATGACGAAAGTATTAGAGAATATAAAAAACAAAACAAAAAACACTGTTAAGGAGAGAGAGCAATAAAAGAGTAGGAATTAAGAAGACAGATAATAAAGATTGACATTAAATTCAAATTTTTGAAGATCAAAATTTACTAGGAAGCAAGAAGCCCGAAGAGAGTTCCACAAGCGAGAAGAAACTAGTATAGAACTTATAGTTACATCCAGCAATTTTAACTGTGATATCTTGCCACCAACTTGGTACTACGTTTAAATTCATAAAGTCTAGGTATCACAGGGGAAAACTTCATCGAAACCTTTACTATGCAAATATTTATAGGAAATGAATAGGGAAGTTACATTACGACAGTGGGTAAGTGATTAAAACCAAGATGCCAAGTTAGGATCCATAATGTTATGGGATCTCCCCTTTTTCTATGATAATGGACTTGACTTGAGTATACATATACTCCTGCCATAATGAGTTATCGTAGAGATCCGAAAGTTACTCTAAGAGACCGAGTGATACCGAAGTTTCACAGGGAATACAGCATCAGTAGTCATAGTAGCTCTGAACTCCACTCAGTCAGAATAACACCTGTCAGTTCCGACGTGTACATACTAATTCTAGCACGGTTTCACTCAAAGACTTGTATATATATATATTCCTTACTAATCGTATTCCTGGATTATTAACCTGCGTTCAAGTTTGTATCTTTACGTTTAATATAAATTATTTTTCTATCTCAAATATATGTTTTATTGTTCATTATTTTGTGCGGTTCCTCACCCGGAATCCACAACACATAACATTGGATATTATTTTATGAAGAATCTCCAAATATAGATCAGGAGCACCAGAAATTAAAACAATATTCGAAGCAATGACGATAGGTAGATTTATAATTATATGTGAAATGCAATTAAAAAACAGATTAGATTAAGTACGCGAACAGAATGACGAAATAATTACAGGCGCGTTTAAGTGTTTCTTTTTTACAAAACGCAAACCTTTCAAAATAGCTTTAAAAACAATATTTTTTTTCTTTACTTGCCGCTCTGTCTAACGTTTTGTTTTATCTTTTTAATGTTTAAGAAACACACCGATGCAATTTTATTACAAAATCAACAGGCAATATTTCAGCAGTCGCTCACGTGTATTCAAATTAATTGTATCGAGGGAGATATGTGAATTTTCATGTTCATGTTATGCCTTACTTCAGACGAAATTCTTATTTCAGTTAGTGCAGAATATAGGTCAGATCACTAAAGTCAATATTATACTATTCATAGCGTATTCACCGAATATCTAAACTTATTTATAAATGGAATTTTGTGTGTGTGTGTCCGTTACCTATAGATTCCGAAACGGCTGAACGGATTTTCTTGAAAATTTACACAGTTGTACTATAAGCGTCTGCGAGTGTTATTAGCTAAGTTTTGTGTCGAGGTACCCCGATAAATATTAAAAATCAATAATCGAAAAAATCGGGTTATAGATGGATGGTCCGATTTTAATCAAATTTGATACACTCATAGACAAAGACATAAGAAATGATATTCAAAAGTTTCAAGGTTGCAGTTCTTACAATAGTGCAAAAAGTCGAGAGTATATATATTTAAAAGGCAAGATGTTTGTGTGTGTGTCTGTTCTCTATCTGTATGTCCTTTATACAAATCCACAATTTGTAATTTTTTTATTTTAAACTTCACACAAATATTCATTAGGATTAGTCTGAGCTCCAGGATCATGGATTAATTTTAAAGCTTTCATTCCACCCGAACAACGCCGGGCTATAGAATGCTAGTAAACTAATATATAAGTAAAGGTTACTAATGGAAGTACATTCCACAGTTTGATATTTACTTTTAAAGGTGCTCAATGCAAAAGTAGAGTATAAATATATGCTAATAATAGTAATAATAATAGTAATAATAATAGCATATTGCAACTCAATAGCTATGAAGCTTAGGTGTTGAAATACCATCATCAGACAGTAAAATTTGTATAATTTATTTGGTAATATATATATATATATATATATATATATATATATATAAAAGTAACCCAAAAAGTACTGTCCGTTTTTTGATTAGTCATTGAATGAAGTTGAAATATATACGAAATGCGTGTAGCCATTGTTTTCACATTCGGACAGCCGGAAGTAGGAACATCAGACGTTATAAAAGTTTCAAGGTTGAAGTTCTTACAATCATGCAGAAATCGATAATATATATATATATATATAAAAGGCAAGATGTTTGTGTGTGTGTCTGTTTATCTGTCTGTATGTCCTTTATACAAATCCACAATTTTTATCCGATTCTCACCAAACTTCACACAAATATTCTTTAGGCTGAGTCTGAGCTCCAGGACCATGGATTAGTTTTAAAGCTTTCATTACACCCGAGCAACGCCGGACTATACTGCTAGTATATATATATATTCATTGATTCTAGCACACATAAATTTACTACTTCTCTATATAGGAAACCAACTAGCATAAATTCGTGTCTTCTTAATTATAATAGTGAATGCCCCCAACGATATAAGTTAGCTGTTATAAAAAACTTACTTCAACGCACACAAATGATATCTTCTTCCAAATCTATATTTTATAAGGAATTACACAACATTAAGCAAACACTAGTCAATAATGGATTTCCTAACTCCGTTATTGATCAACAAATTAAAATGTATCTCAACAAACTTAACAATAGCTCTAACAATAATGATAATATTAATAATAATGGTTTACATAAAAATAAACATGACACTATTAACTTATACTATTGCAACCAAATACATAATAATTATTAAAACTCTCAAAAACATAATACGTAGAAATGTTAAACCAGTCGAAAGTAATAATCAAATTAAACTCATTATATATTATAAAAAGTTTAAAACAATTGACCTCATAGTCTATAATAACCCAACAAGCACTAAACTAAATTCTTTACAAAAAACCAATGTAGTGTACCAATTTACATGCCCATTCAGAGATTGCATCTCTGATACTAATCAAAAACCTAGTACATATATTGGTTTTACCACAACCACGCTCTCCCGTAGACTTACATGTCATCTTTCTGATCAGAGTACAATTAAACAACATTTCTCTGAAAAACATAAACATGTAGGTAATATCAGACAGATTTTGGTCAACAATACGGTGATCCTTACTCATACACACAGTAAGAGGAACCTGCAGATATTGGAGGCCATGTACATCAAATCAAAACAACCAACACTCAATAAAATCAACTTTAAAACAGGAAATAACATATTACATTGCATTTGACTAGATGGTTTTGTTGTCATTTCGCGCTATCACGTGGTGTGACGTCATAAAACCGCATCGCAAACTTAAGAACTGCGTTTATTATTTTTGGTAACTATTGCCGTTGCCAAGCGGAGTTTTATGTCAACACAGGATAAAATCGTCGGTGATGGTGGATTTTATATTTCAGTTTAAACTACCTCTCTGAAGATGGCTCATGTGAGCCGAAAGCTTAGAAGAAAACCCATAAATAATTATCCAAATGTTGGAGAATTTTTGTCTTTATTTTCAACTGAAATTAAAGCAAAAATACGACGTTTAGAACGGCTCATGATTAAACATAATAGACATTCATTGTCTCTTATATTTAATAGCATATGTCTAGAAAATATATATATATATATATATATATATATATATATATATATAATTCATCGGACTAAAGTGATGTTTACACTGATGTAACTACACGTGCGCCCGGAGAAGACAGCATACTGTGAATTATAAATTTAAATTTGTTCTTTTTTTTATATATATATATATTGAATATATTGTCTGGCTGATTTATTTAGTTTATTTTTCTTTTTTTTTTTTTTTTTTTACATCACTTGTGTCATTAAATATTCCACTTTTTGGTAATAGATCTGCCAAGAAAGATGAACCTGGACGTTACTTTACAGTGGATGTCTAACCGATAACCAAATACTGTGTCAAGATATTGCCCTTTATTTGGCATAATCGCACAACATTCACCCATCGTTCGTCGAATTTTGCCGAAGAGAACTTAATTTTGACCCTAAGCTGATGCATAACAAAATTAATGAAAACTGAAAAATTTCAACTGCATGAAATTCCTTCTGACGTATCATTCATATGACTTTTATAACTTCGTGTAAGCACAAAATATTAGTGGGCGTTCCTGTAGTGGTTACTGTTGCGTCTGTGGACCATCTAATCAAGGCAACAAGCGTACGAGGCTCCAGTACATACATTTTGGTGAAATTATCACTCTTCCTGAAATGCTTTATCTTGACTCAGAGAGTATTTTGTGACAATAATCATAGAGACTATAACAATATAGAGAACAATAGTCTTTCGTCAGACCGAAATCAGCGATCAGATCGTCTCAAATAACCCACATGAAAAAATGATATCATGCAATGTATCGATGTAATCAGGCTTAGCTAGTAAGAAGGACCGCGTGGCGTCACGAAACTCGGAATAGAATAGCACACGTCTTTGAAAATACCTCATCGTCTGAGTACACATTTCTTAAAGCTATCATTGACGTTTTTCTTCCAGAATTTTCTCTTAATATCCTACTGAATATTTATCCAATCTAGAAAACACGTATTAATGATCACACTGTTCAGTATTACTCAACCGCAAATCTCCCGATGAAAAAAAAAAATACGAAACGGCAAATTCATGTCGACTCACGTGAAATTTCAAGCACTTCTCAAAACAGAAACATAATGAAGAAGTCTTATTGCAATTAGGGGACTTATAAGTACTTGGGAAAAAAAAACATATTCAGGCTTGTTTACAATGCCTCAACACTTCTCAAAACAGAAAAATAACCAGAATCCATAACCGTGATTAGGAAGAATTTTTAGAACTCCCAACATAAAACTTAATCAAGCAATTTCACGGTGCCTGAAGTAGAATTTCAAGTACTTCTCAAAAGGCAAAAATAATCAATTACTATAAACGTGATCAATGGGTCATTTAAGCACCTCCAACAACAACAACAACAACAACAAAAATCCTAATCTGGAATGTTAACGGTGTCTCAAATGGAATTTCAAACACTTCTCAAAGAGAAAAATAATCAAGGACTATGAACGTAATTAGTTGGACCTCTGAGCACCTCAAACAAAACAAATATGATCAGGCAAGTTCATGGTGCATCTATTTGAATTTTAAGCACTTCTCAAAAGAGAAAAACATGTAATCGTTGCTTGGGAGGAATTGTGATCACAGCTACTATAAATCATAATGAAGTTCACATCGCTTCAAGGGGAATTTCATAAACTTTTCAAAACAGAAAAAATAATCAAGGTTTATAACGAATTTACTGATGTTTTGAAAAAGTTATAAAATAAGGAATAATAAAGTATCACTTGAGATTGATACTCAACAGCAAATGTCTCAATTTCAGGAAGAAATTCTAGAATCTGAAATTCCTCTTAAATCAGTGGAATTTATCGCGTATTAATGCGCTATCGAAATAAAAAAAGCAGCTTTCAAGTCTACATATTAAGGTACCTCAACTAGACTCATTATGGTGAAAGTAGTAACATTGTCTAGGCTCTCATTGATTTATGAAAAACAACACCTAGTAATCCAGTAGGATTTTCGTTCTGGCAAGGAGTGTAATGATAAAATATAAATTTTTATACCTGCTATGTCGATTTCATAGCAGCATTTGACAGCAACAAAATTGAAATCATTTTTTCATCTATCAGAAACTGTTTTGTAAGCTCATACTTCACTGAATAACACGATATAATAGAAGAACCATGTCGATCTACAAAAGGTTACATACCTGGCGAAGACCCCAATACAGAAACATTTCAAATCTGATCACGTGTACAACAGAAATTAAATCACGGCCCCAGTTTATTTAATCTTTTCTTAGACTATGCTTTATGTATATACAAACACAGATATGCAGAAAGGGACACTCATCATTTAAAAATTTCATACCACATTCCAAACGAATCCACTAATAAAAAAAAGATCCTGCTTTCTCTCCAGAGGCATTTTTTTTATAACCGTGTTGCCCCAAGCAAACCATTTTACTGCCACTGTTGTGCAGAGGGGTACATAGGAGGAATGTTATGAGGAAGTGTGACAGGTTACAGGGGGTGTCAGGAAGAGGGTATGAGAAGGATGAGAATAATGATGAGAGTGTGGTGGACGGAGAAAAGAGCACGAGAGAGAGGGTGCAAGTTAGTGAGACAGGAGATGACTATTGACTTTACACTTTAATTCTTGAAGATTGTAGCTGTCGGGAAAGCAAGTAAACAGGCGGGAAGTGCGAGAAAAGAAGCGAATGGAGTAGAATTTACAATTTATCGATTTCACAGTAAAAGGGTAGGACCTAGTTGCTAAACTTGTTGCTTGAGGAAATTCATATATAGGGGGTACCAGTGAGCTAAGTTCATCGGAGCAGAAGTCGTGAAAGTATTTGTAGAAGAGACACAGGGAAGCCACACTGCGTCGGTGAGAAAGCGACTGTACCCTAGCTGCCAAGTCGGGATCGATCACATTACAGATTCTCCGTTGAATTTTTGTCAAGGACACTTAGGTGGATAGCAGGAGCACCCGACCAGATGTGGCAGCAGTATTCATTGCACAGGCGGATAGTAGATTTGTCTATGTGCAGGATTGTTTCAGACGGGAAAAACTTCCTGGCCCTGCGCAGAGGACCGACTTTCTTAGCAGTGGATTTCGCTATGGATTCTATATAGTTATTCAACTTGAGGTCTGATGTGAGAGTTAACCCGAGGAAGCGCAGTGTTTTACTTTTAGGGAGACTAGCCTGATCCATGGTAATGGTCGGGACTGATGGTAAGGGATTCTATGCTGATGAAATAGGCATTCATAGTTGGGATAAAAATTATCTTAAACAAAAATATCAGCATTCTGTACTGAGTATTCCAAAATATAGGAGTCAAGTTAAAAGCAGAAACTATGATCTGGAACTGGAATGAAAGCAGTGATGACACGTACCCTAAATCCATAACAAAACTTCAGGATGTTGAATTAGTAAATACTAAGCACGTCAAATACCACTATGTATTGATCAGTTATAACACGTTTGATGTAGGAGATAAAGAAAGTGAACCAAATTGAAAATGAATTGTCTGTGTTAGGGATAGTTTTTTAGGGAGCTCGATCATGTTTATTAAATTGGCTTGTGCCAAACATAACCGTACACCCCATAATGTACTCTACACCAAAAGTTTGAAAAGGATATTGTAGATGGATAGGAGCCAGCGACACTGAAAGTAGTTCTTGTCGATAAAAACATTATAAAAATGACTCTTGTCTGTGTAAATAAAGGTTGTGTTTATTTTAACGAGATAAATAACATCCAGTTGTAGGAAGTGAAATTATTAACTGTGAAAATGTTCTAAGAGAAAGTGTAGAAAGGAGTTTAAAGAATTAAGATTTCGTTTCTTTTAGCGAAATGTAATTTGTACAAAAAAAGGAGATAAGCCCATGTTTTCACTATGTGCATCAACAAAGTAGTAGTAACGTCTTGTTCTTCTCTTTTTTTTTTCTGTCCAGCGAGTAAGAGAAGAAGAACGAAAACAGCAGGCGAGAAGGTGAGAGACTGGATTCGTGTGACGAGTTTGTTCCTTTCTTTATTGTGTTGACGGCGAGTAGGTGAAAAGAAAAGAGTGAGAAAGTGTGTATTCGTGGCGAACGGCTTGACTATTTACTGCTACATCGTGGCTTGCGTGGATTGATCGGTGTTTCCGCGTCCTCCTCTCACATCAGTTGGGAAACGTGTATAAATAACCAACTCCCGTGGTCAGCTCCCAGCGCAAACTCATTTTTGAGCGGGAAGAAATGTAAACGGTTCATTGAAAGTTTAATTTCATATTTCCTGTAAATCGCTCTCTTTTCATTGGTTATTAAATATTTCACACTAGCTCGAGAAATTTGCTTTGGTCTTTTCTTCAGCACAGAGGCAATCGTTTTTCTCATAAGCAAAAAAAAAAAAAGGTTTTCGCACTGGCTCGCAAATTTGAAAACCGTGTAGACAAGAGAGATATTTTTATTTCGTACTCATCACAGTTTCGTCTAATAGCATAGATTGCTAAAAATCTAAAATATTAGCCTAAACCTTGAGTCATATTTAAATAGTTTCGTCAAATTGAAGCTTTCATATAGATGCCATTTATAGTGTCAAACTCGTTCAGAAATCTCTAAACTGTCAACTGTATACAACCGCTTTCTCAGACCGGTATTAAAAAAGAATCAAAACGAATGAAACCTATAAATTTAGCGAAATCCAACGTTTATCAAACCTTGTGGGCTAATGCTACAAAATCACAAAAAATGAGCAGTACGCAGTAACAGAAATCGCATCACTTGAGGACCTTCTACAACAAAAACCATTAGAGTAAAGCCTATGTAACTCAAAGAGAAAATAATAAATTAATGACATTCCATACTACATTAAATATAAGGTTAGGACGAAGGGCCGAACCATCAATATTGGAAAGAGCGATAACATTTAAGGCTTGCGAAACCTAAAATAGTACTGGCTGCTTGGTCAATGAAATCTGAAGGTTTCCTCATAAGGAAACGGCTAATATGGCCATCATCATCATTCATTCAGGTGATTTCCTAATCGTAGCTTTGATATGACATAAGGCTGAAAGTATGGTGTACCCAGTGAGGGTCGAAGTCACTGCTTAGTCGTAATTGTTTTAGTGAGACAAGCTTATTAACCGTTACACACGTCGAGGTACCCGTAAATATTTTTTCAGCCTAGCTTAGATGTGGAACAAGGCCTAAAGAATCGAGCACCCAATAAGGATCAAACTCACTAGTCAGTTGTAATTGATTTAGAGAGACAAGCTTGTTTACCATTACACTAAATTGAAATACACATTGGTTATTAAGAAATTAAAATGTTTGACATTGATCTAAGGGAAACTACTCAGCATATTTATAACAATTACTTCCCTTGCATTTATTATTTGTTCTCCTTTATTTTACAATGTTATAATCAGTCAGTCAGTTAAGTGCCATACGTGATACACGCTTGAGCGATCATGTCTCAAAAGCGACATGACTGACTGGGCAGAATATTATCCTGCAGTAGGTTGCCATTGCTTTCTGCGGTAGACTGGTTGCCGACCAAGGCTATAGAATCCAATCTGTCCTGTTATTTAACCCATAACTGGAAGGAAGAGACGGATTAATACCTTTCCAAAGGTTATTTGCGCGTAAGTGAATGCAATGAATTCAGCTGGAATTCGAACTCGACTCCCCGATTTCTCGTTCCGAGCCGATATCCAATGCACCACAAATTACAATAGGTACCATAAAAAATAAATAAAAACAACTCCTGAGGTTTAAAATACATTTTAAAAATTAAATTTGTTTCTTAGCTTATATTTTTAAGTTTAAGTTATAATTGCAGCTAATAGATCAAATGTAATGTTTCCAATGAGAATTAATGAAGAGAGGAATGCTGTGTTAACATACTTGTCAATATAGCCGATTTTAGCGATTAAAAAATTTCAATCAACTTAAATTAGGTTTGAAATACAGAAACGTATTTTACGTATTTCAAACCTAATTTAAGTTGATTGAAATTTTTTAATCGCTAAAATCGGCTATATTGACAAGTATGTTAACACAGCATTCCTCTCTTCATTAATTTTTTTTTAAATCAAATAAACTTTTCTGAAACCTTATTTGGAGAAAATTAATAAATTAAAAGTTTAATTAATCGGAATTTCAACAAATATTACTTACTTTCCGTTTAACATATCACAGAAAGGCATTTTTTACATTGGCTGGGTGTTTTTATGACGTCCAGACACATTTGTCGATAACCTGACAATTGTGAGATTTAGGTAAGGTTGAAATACTTGTAGCGAAATTACATGAATTTAACTTGGGTTTATATATATATATATATATATATATATATATATATATATATAGAGTATTTACGCTCTCACCCCCTGATTGAGCACTCTGGAAGAATGGGAGACTTTGAAAAACAGTAGCTACTCTGGCATGTACGCATCGCTCATTCAGTAATGAATTAGAGCACTCTGGCTATTGGGCGTGTGTAATGATAATATACGCGCTAAAAAACCTGCCTCCTTCTACCGAGCGCCCATAGCCCAGAGGTAGAATCACCGACTGACGCCAATTCGGTCGGGTTTCAATCGTGGGTTAAAAAGAAATCGGAGTCTAACCGTACTGATGAGCTGTGATACAGCGAAACAGATGTGTCTGCGGATGACTATCGTATATATATATATATATATATATATATATATATATATATATATATAAATATATATATATATATTGAGCACTGATAGACACTAAAAAAAACATTAGCTACTCACGCATTTACGCATCGTTCATTCAGTAATAAATTTGAACACTTTCGACTACTGGCGTGTGTTTACATTGTATATAACATGTAGATTTTCTAAATAATAATATCACCTAATTTCAACAAATCAGTATACAATTTTTAAATATTTAAAACTATAAATTAATATAATTAAAATAAAAAAGTGAAAACAATTCTTGTAAAAATTAATTATTCATCCATTTTCGTTCTTAAGACAATTCTATACATAATTGATCTAATTTTCAAAAGCAGTTAAATTTATTTTAATTAAATAATGTATGAATTTGATTGTAATTTTTATTTTAACATTCAGAGCCGATTTTTTATTAAGTTTGGGTCATTTTTTTCATCAGATATGCTCATTTCTTTTTAGCAACTCTTTGAAGGTACCTCGTCATAAACGATTAAAATTTAGTTTAACAACATTATTTTCCTGGAAAGAACAATAACATTTTATGTAATTATGTTTTCAGTAAATAGACAGCTAAATGCTTCCTTAAAACCCACGTAAAACGCATCTTAAATAATTTAAATGTCTTCGTTGAACTTCAATTCCTTGATATGTGAAAGGTAACAGCCTAATCAGAATTTTAAAAATAAATTATTTTTCATAAATAAATAGTGTTTAGGCATTTTTTTAATGCTGACATTTTCACTCGTCACTCATCGACTCATCGAGTTGCAATTATAGACGACAAATGTAAACAACAAATTTTAATAAATCTCTTAAAAATCCAATATTTGTTCAAGAGATGTAAGGATTTATTAACATGATTTTGTAAAAGTAATGTTTACTTTTTACTTAAAACGTAACTTAAATAATGATAGCTTCTGAATCTGGTTTTGACTAGAGAAAGCTTTCCCAGTCAAAGAGTATTGCAACGATCGAAAACGTTAATAATCCGTTTGTGTAATTAAGTTTTAAACAACATGGAATATAAACGGATACTTATACTAAAAATTATTCAAAAGATAATATTGTAAAATAATGCAAACATATGCAACAGCTTCGAAAAGTTCCCATGATAGAATTAAAAGACTTTTTTAATGATACTAGTAACATTTTAGATGGTCAGAAAACAAATTACACTATTTTGATTGTTAAATTCAATGCAAAATAGAGAGAAGAGAAAAAGCGATTGTCGTGAATGTAACGTTCGAGCAGTTAAAGGAATTACATAGGTGAGGTGTTAACTTCATACAAAGATGTGTTGTGGCCTGTTAGGTTCAGAAATAAAGACATGGAAAAAAGAAGGTAGGTTCAACCAGCGTAGTAAAATAACAGATGTGCGTTGTGGTGCAGTAGATATTGACTCGGAACGAGAAAATGGGGGGAGCCGAGTTCGAATTCCAGTTGAATTCCTTGCATTCACTTACGCACAAATACCCTTGGGAAAGGTATTAATCTGTCTCTTCCCTCCCCTTATGGGTTAAATAACGGGACAGATTGAGTTCTATAGCCTTGGCTGGCAACCAGTCTACCGTAGAAAGCAATGGTAACCTACTGCGGGATAATCTTCTGCCCAGTCAGTCATGTCTCTTTCGAGACATGATCGCCCAAGCGTGTATCACGTATGGCACTCAACTGACTGATATACAAAATAAAGTAAGAGTGTTAGTAGTCAGCAGATAGAAGTGTACGTCCGAACTGCATAATTACACTACCTCATCACTGCTTCACGACTGCCTGGCCGGAAGTCATGCAGATGAGTATTTATGCAAGGAGGAAGAGTCCATTCCACTGTAAATAGGGTACTATAACAAGATGCAAAATGTTATTTCTCGACGTACACTTTTCTCAGCAAGTGTTCTATAACTTTCAACAGGCTCTTTCTAATGGTAAATATAAGTTACCACATTGACCTTCTTTCCCGCTTTTATAACTTCTGACACTTTATGAAACCATTTTTATCCCTTTTTGTGCCATTGATTTTCATACACTGATTAGATAGATTGCTTATTGACTATTTCCGCTTATACTTCCTTCGATATAACCGGTGGGTATTGAAGATTAGTGATAATTTTTGTAATTATATGTCTAAAGAGATTTAACTGTCTCTGGCTGTAAATATAATATTTCTGACTTTTTGACCGCTCTCTTTGTCACTGTTTTGTCATCAAATCTCATATACGGCTTAGATATATTTTTTTTAATCATATCACCCCGAGCAAGGCGGTAACGCCACTGAAGCGCAGGGGGCTACGTAGGAGTGAAAAGATTGGAAAAGAGAAAACCGGAGACCACATCCTAAACAAGGAACAAGGGATGAGCCTCTTCACCAGTTCAATAGACGTGTGTGGAGTGTGAACCGGGCGATAGTTTAGTCTATCTATTCCAATTGAAAAAAAGACAAGAGTGAAAAGATTGGAAAAGAGAAAGCCGGAAATCACATCCTAAACAAGGAACAAGGGATGAGCCTCTTCACCAGTTCAATAGACGTGGGTGGAGTGTGAACCGGGCGATAGTTTAGTCTATCTACTCCAATGTTCCTCAGATCTTCTGTTCTCTTCAATGTATGCGATAAGTGCTAAATTCTCAAGATAATCTTTCGTCATTTATGTTCGCAAAGGTTTATCTGAAATTGTAAATATAAGTTTCCTTGTTGTGACTATGTTCCTGTACTTTATTGCTCTCAGTAATTTCTAACCATACGCCTTTGTGTCTATTTTCCATCGAGTCACATAAACTTCTTAGATAGGTTACTCACTGTTTTTCTTCCTTCTCCACTATTCAATATACCCGGTGATTGTTAAATTCTCGGGACCGTTTTCGTCATTATTTGTCTAAGATAGTTTTAGTGTCCGTGGTTGTCAATGTATGTTTCTTTATTGTTCCTATTTTCTTTAAACCTTCCTCGACACTCGCATGTTTAATTTATGTTATTTCAGCTACCGCCAGTAGGACACGTTCGTCGTCTTCTCTTTATTTGTGAGGCGATTGAACCGCATTTACTGATATATAAGAGATCAGACATTACATACCAATTCAAGACTTTCTTTCGTACAAATGTGTCCTTATTCTTGCTCAATTTCTCGAAACCATCTTTCGCTTTTCTAATGCGCCGTCGGGTTTCTGAACCGTATTTTATGTTGTTTATTGCAACACTATCTAGATGGTTAAATTCTTGTATTTGTTTATTTAAACGTCTCCAGTAAATGCAAGTTGTCTTTTTCTGATTATAACCAAGCATTTTGTCTTCTCATAGTTCTTCTTCATCTTCTCCTTGTGCCGTGTCCCTTCAGGACAAAGGCGATTATGGACTTCCATTTGTCCGTGTCTCTTGTCACTCTTAATATCTTTCCTCTTGGTCAGTCAGTTCAGTGCCATACGTGATGCACGCTTTGGGCGATCATTTCTCGAAAAAGACATGACTGACTGGGCAAAAGATTATCCCGCTGTAGGTTGCCATTGCTTTCTGCGGTAGACTGGTTACCAGCCAAGGCTTACAGAACCCAATCTGTCCTGTTATTTAACCAATAACTGGAGAGAAGAGACGGATTAATACCTTTCCCAAGGTAAGTGAATGCAGAGAATTCAACTGGAATTCGAACTCGGTTCTCCGATTAGTCGTTCTGAGCCGATATACACTGTACCACAACGCACATTCCTCTTGGTATCACTCCCAAATCCCGCTCTTGCAATCCATTTGCTCAAGCCTATTAAATATGTCTCGCACTGCTGCCCCCGTTTCTCTTTCCTTCTAACCGTCCTGTAAGTATTAGGTTCTTCGAGCCCTCTTTTCTCCTTACGTGTCCCATGAACCTCAGCTGCCTCCTCCTGATATTAATTATGATTTTTCTTTTCGTTTACATCCTATCCAACACCTTGTCAATTCTTCACATATATGCTTGCATATGTAACGAACATTGTCTAGGCAAAGATTGTTGTGGCTTTTATTTTCTGTTTGTCGTACTCAAAATAAGGTTTGGAATGTTTCTGTTTTAGTGTCCTAATCCAACATGTTCAACTGTGTGGGCCGATATAGTTCTATTAAATTCAGATCTGGTTTCGGAATGGTTTCAAATGGAGAAGTGTAAGTGTTTATTGGTGTAGTCTTATGCTGCTGTGAGGTCAACATAGTAAGTATACAACTTTCTAATGGCTTAATGATATATATGTCATCATTACACCTCTTACGCCTCTTAGAGCAGTGAGTGTTTAGTTAATACAATATACATTAACACCTTCGCCATATTGGATTCAGTTGAGATACCTCTATATTTGTAAGAATATTGAGGATAAGTTTTGACTTAATGAGCGATACACTCCATTTTTAGAGAATGCATCTCTGATATCGTGGATATCAACTCGGAACGACAAATCGGGGAGCAGAGTTCGAATTTCAGTTGAATTCCTCGCATCCACTTACGCACAAATACCCTTGGGAAAAATATTAATCTGTCTCTTCCCTCCCCTTATGGGTTAAATAATAGGACAGATTGGGTTCTATAGCTTTGGCTGGAAATGAGTCTACCGCAGAAAGAAATGGCAACCTACTGCGGGATAATCTTCTGCTCAGTCAGTCATGTCACTTTCGAGACATGATCGCCCAAAGCGTGTAACACGTATGGCACTTAACTGACTGATTGACCTCTGATTGCGCATTTTATGAAGCTTAGAAAGTTGTTTCTAAATTCTGAGAGAAGGTTCTATGATTATAAAATTTCAGCCTCAATGTCAAGTGATGGTTCATTATTATTTAGTTTTTTTTTAGTACTTCTTTTATTTTTTCATCATTAAATTCGTTATTAATCATGTTTGGAGACAAATATTGCAACACTGAGATGTGTAGTGGTGTATATTCAGTTTCCGCTAGCATCTTCCGCTTAGTGTGGTCATGTATTCAAAACAAGGACATTTCTTCCGATTGGTTTTCAATTGTAATTTTCTATCATGTTTTTATCTTTTCCATCTTCAATAAAATGTCTATGCTATTTGGGTTCATTAATTTGAATTTCAGTTCATCAAAGATATTAAATTTCTCCATTTATTTTCTTTGTTATTTGTTTAGTATCGTATTCTCCCTTCCATTTTCCCTCTTCTTCTGTTCTAAATGTGTCATATGATATACTTGTCACATTCAATCCTATATAGTCTCTGTAGCATTGTAATAAAATGACTTCTGAGTTATTTATATCTATCCGTGGCAAGAATCGTGTTACACCGACAACATTCTTTTTCACACTCAATCTTTGTATTTTTCAACTTTTTCTCAGGCTAAATGAATATTGTTTTTGAAAGCAATCGTTAGTTTCATAATATACACTATTTCAGAAATTATTAACCGAATATCTGTTCGATGTGTGCAGAGTTTGCAGCAAAAAACTACTTCTCAAAAAAAAAAAAAAAAAAGAAAAGAAATGGCGCTGAGAACTTTCGAACGCATTTAAGAAACAAGGATGTTTTAAGTAATATCTTTGTTTCCGGATTTGTGCCCTTTTATTAAATCATTGGTTGCACGATACAAATCATGATTTCTGTCTTACTATGCGCTTCCAATAAAATTATTTGAAAAAATTTGATATATAGAAGCCTTAAAATGAACGTTTTAAATTGACTACCGTGTATCATTCGTGATCCATTAAATCAAATACTTAAAACAATTTAAAGTCAATTTAATAAATATAACACTATATTTATGCTTAAGATGAGGAGCCATTTACATTTTGACTAATGTCCTTATCTTTGTTGTTATTATCACAATATTTCAGCTGTTGCACCCTCACATTTTCTTCATGTGTCTGTCAATCCGGGAATTTCTGACTGACCCTCTTCTTTAATCTACGTGGTAGATTGTTCTATCCATGTCTAGGGATATATCGTCTTATTTACTTTTTGATATTGATCAGTTATTGCTCACCCTGTTTCGAGTGAGTCTCAGACTGTACTAATCCACAAAGAGATTGACCTCACAATTACTATGCACCAAAGTCACAAAAAAAACACTTTTGTAAAAAACCGAGGGGAACAACATCCGAAATGTTATGATAATAACAACAAAAGTGAGCATGTTAATTCAAATGTCAATAATAATACCGCATCCTAAAAATTATAATGGCATTAGATTTATTAATAAAATTACCATTTTATTTAATTTGTATTAATATTTACCGCATATATTTTAATTTATTATTAATAATCGAATATACATAGGCGTTATTCATATTAGCACTTACATTTTATTCCCGAGTTATTTTTGGAAGATTTTTTAATAAAGAAAATTACATTGCAATGGAAGACAACTAAAATGGGCACAAACAGGTGAAGAGGCTCATCCCTTGTTTCCTGTTTAGGATGCGGTTTCCGGTTTTCTCTTTTCCAATCTTTTCACTCTTTTCTTTTTTTATTTTTTTCAATTGGAGTAGATAGACTAAACTATCGCCCGGTTCACACTCCACCCACGTCTATTGTACAGGTGTAGAGGCTTATCCCTTGTTTCCTGTTTAGGATGTGGTTTCTGGCTCCCTCTTTTCCAAATCTTTTCACTGCACATCAGTGGCGTTACTGCCTTGCTCGGGGTGATATGATTAAAAAAAACAAAAAACTTTGATTTTACCGAATAGAAAAATTATTGACCTCGAACTGAAAGAAAAAGACGAAGCCGGATTTCGTGATCAGATGTTAAATTAATTATTTAAGTTTGTAGCCTTTTTCATTACACCATAAAGTTCGTTAAAATGGATTATAAAAAAAACTTTAAAAGAATTAATTACAAAAATACTTTGGAGATCACAATCACAAAATGAAGTATAATGTAACACTAGAAGTATACGCACATAAACACGCACACACACGCACACACACACGCACACACATGCACACATACATGCACACATACACACAATAGTCACAAAGGCTCTCTTCCACTTTGGCAGAGGTCAAACTAACGGTCAGATCAACATACACTACCATCAGATCATAAAAATCACAACTATCAATCACACATATACACACCATAAACACACACTCACATACATGCTCTAGCGCACTTACACATACACACACACACACACACACACACACACACACACGTACGCACATACACACACACACACACATACTACAATTAACAACAGCAGTAGCAACAGCAGCCAGGAAGGACCATTTGTTGAAAGTCTCGGACTCAAACACAATCGCCCTAACATTCTGAAGATGAGATTTTAATCTCAAAATATTAATGTATAATAAATAGGTAATATACAACTTATATAGCTTCCTTTAGTTTACTAAATGCATTGTGACAGCCTTCAAAACCTAACCATATTCCTAATATTCACAATGCTTCAAGCAAATTACAAAACTTTCCTAATTATTTAACCAATGAAAGGAAGCGATTTGTAAAACTGAGAGAAAAATTAGCAATCCATTGTGAAAAGAGGAATCGGTATAAAGGAGGAAGGAAGGAAAGTTAGAATCAGTCAGTTAGACGGGAGCAGAAATTAGAGACGAGACCACAAGATGTGACTAAAGAAATTTTAATCTGTTGACCGGACATATAAGGTCCCGTCACACATTCGTTCTCCTTCTTCACTCATACTAATTTTCTTTACTTCTTCTTCTCCGTGATCAACATTCCAGTAGTCAACAAAGAAGAAGAAAACAACAAGATACTTCAACTGACCCCTAAAAAGTAAAGTCCGATAAGTACAATTTCCTTTATTGCTTTACTTTCCTTTTCACTTTCTCAGCTGCCATAAAGAAAGGAAAGAAATACAGACTTCATTACTATTCTGTTAATCTTTGCATACACGCAAGTTACAACTACAAACTTTTGATACACTTAGCTCCTTACTATTATTTCTCATTGAACATTTAACTTCTATATATTGATGTTATTCTATTTAGTTAATAAAATTCTACTATAACAAACGAAACAATTTTATTCTTCCACATTTCAACCTTCTGATAATTCTGATGAACCTTAAGTTGTGGGAAGTGTCGGCTGTGTTTGTGAATTAGCCTTGTACCAGACATGGCTGACCGTCCCTACAAGTACAACGTTACCCTTTTAACCAGGCCAGGAATAAGCCAAATGCACCTTTTATAGAGGGGTAAAACTTTCACCAAAACGTATCACATACAAAGTGAATGTTTACAGACTCAATTATAAACTAGCAACCCTGAACTCTTCTTGAAATGAATAATATTTATTTGCCTGATTAAAGGATATCGCAGGAGGAGCACGCCAGAATCACCTGTCTTTTACTTGTGATGGTTGATATCACTAGTGACGAAGGTCCTTTTCAGGGATTCTTTGTATGAGGTCCATCTAATGCGCTGGCGGAAACGAGTCTTGCTTCCCATCGTCGATATACGGCAAACACAGATACTTTTCTTTTAATTTTATTTTTTTTAATATCATTCAGAAATTTCTTTTTTTCATGTTTGCAGGTATTAATCGCTATTTTCATATTCTGTCTATTCTTTGAGGTAATAGTCACAGGCTATTACCCTAAAGAGGAAGGCAAATGGGGCTACACAACTCAAACTGATCTTTACAGTACTGTACGTTAGCATGGTTTCGTTTTCCCTCTCCAGGTATTTTTTTTTAATCATATCACCCCAAGCAAGGCGATAACGCCACTGATGCGCAGGGGGCTACGTAAGGGTAAAAAGAATGGAAAAGAGAAAGCCGGAAACCACATCCTAAACAGGGAACAAGGGATGAGCCTCTATCTACTCCAATGAGTTTCCCACGTCATTGTGAATTTTTGTAAAAGTGAAGAAGAGAAGAGAGCTGCTTTTAATTTTTAATTCTCTATCCACCACATCATTAAACAAATCATTATTTTTTAAAAATAAACTTGAAACGGTTTACCTGTAAACAAGATTTATATACCCAAATACCGGTGTGATACCAGCACCAATATTTTGCATTCAAGTATGTTCGGCTTTTATTTTTAGTCAAAATGTGTAAGTTTGGTTAGTTTTTTTTTTTTTCGTTTGGATTTACCAGTGAGGTAATCTAGCAAGTTAATAAATAAACTGTGGTGATACCGACCGAACAAAGCGATGGACCGGATGTTCGCACTCTCATCGGTGTGCATCCGGATTCGCGCGGATGTTCCGGTTGAAAACTAAAAATTAATTAAATATTAAATTTCCAGAAAGCATAGACAGACAAACCCAGACGAGTGTAATCAGTATCTCCTTTGACCAAGTCAAGCGGCTTACTATTCTTCCCTGTCTCAAAACTACTTACTGACCTAAGGAGCGGATACATCAAAGACATTCCTAATTTACAACGCTTCCACATACCTAAGAATAAATTCTCTTTTTCAGCATTTTATTGCCATGGACATTTTAACGTCCGTTGGACCCATATTTAAAGGATTACTTTAATTGTAAAAACCTTAATTGATATGTGTATATCTAAAATGTTATTCAATTTGCTTTTCTTGACTTATAATCTTTTTATGACTTATAGTGGGCTATCTACAACGAGGCCAAATTCCGTAATCTGCAACAACATACTACTACCCTTCAAAAGAACACCGTCCCCACCATAAAACCAAACCAATCCATATTTACGAACAATTTTCATTAGATCAACATTTTGTTGTTTTAAAGAATGGCCGACTGGATAAAAAAAATGACCTGAGCGATGCACCCACTTTGTCATCACCCATGGGAAATGGTATGTAACACATAGATATTTTGCGTTGGCCTAGCTGGCTTCATATTTGAAAAGGATAATTCGAACCAAATGGAAATTGGGAAAAATAAATCGGAAAAATATATCTTGACTTTCCAGTGAACCTGACACTTTAACTCCATCTAACTCAATCATATTGCACGGCACAGCCTATTATACCCGGTGATGAGACATTTTAGCGCTACGTTGATTGCAGATTAGATTAATATCGGTATTCATTTTAACACTTCATATTTGACGAAAGAAAAATAGATCAACGTATTTATCAATATTTATTGAGAATTATATTAGTAAAAAAGCAACATTTTCAAACGTTACTTAGAAGAAACATTTAAAATAAGGAAAGAAATATTTTTGAGCATCCACTGCCTTTCTTGTAAATGAAACAGGGTACATTAATATTTTTCATGAATTAGAAAATGTGGTAGTTCTGATGAAAGAAGGAAGATAGCGGGAAATAAAACAAATCAATTTTAACTATGTGCGCATCGCATTTGTTTTTATGGTTGAACCAGTTTCCTGTGAACATCGTTTTCACTTCAGCCGTGTTTGCTTTTTTACTCATTCAAGGCCAGTTTAGCATATTTCGGGATGTACTAACTCTTTTATTTCTATCTTGGCCTCATTTATATCTGATGAAGCATTCTCGAAATATTTTAAAAAATATTCCCTTGCCTATTAACATCTCAATAAAACGGAAACTACTGCGAAAATAATGTGCTACCATTTGTTATCAATGACACTTATAAGAATGTAGTTTTTCTATAGAATAAGACAAATCTTTAGAGTAGTGAATAAATGAATGCAGGAAAGTGACTAAAAATGGGATGGAAAATGGCAGGTCCAAGTGGGGAGAAACTGGAAATTGTGCAAACGACTTGGGTTAAACCATGCAAGCAAACGCTCTCCTTGGGCTTCTTGACAAAATACAAAGGAGGATCTGTAACGTGGTGGATACTGACTTGGCAGAACGGCTGCAACCACTCTCTCACCGGCGTGATGTGGCTTCCCTGTGCCTCTTCTACAAGTACTTTCATGGCTTCTGCTCCGATGAACTTAAAGCATTGGTACCGCCTAAGCACGAATTTACACGAGATACTAGATTAGCAACTAGGTCCCACCCTTTTACAGTTAAACAGATAGGATGTAACCGTAAATTCTACTCCAACAGCTTCTTTTCTCGCGCTTCCCGCCTGTGGAACTCCCTTCCACAAGTTTGCTTTCCCGACAGCTACAATCTCCAGGTGTTTAAATGTAGGGTCAATAGACACCTCCTATCACACTAACTCCCAATATTCTCAGAACACTCTCATCTACCCAACCCTCATTCTCGGTATCCTTACCCGCCTATCACCCACCCTCTGACATTTCCTATATTTAACCATTCTCGGTATCCCTACCCGCCTATCACCCACCCTCTGACATTTCCTATATTTAATCATTCTTTCTCCACTCAATGTAGCCCCCTGCGCAGTAGTGGCAGTGACATGCCTTGCTCGGGGTGAAACGCTTATAAAAAAAAAACCCCCAAAAAAACCAACGATGTGAATACAAACAAATAATTTACTCCGCGATAATTGCACTCAGCCACGCGCAAGTAAATGTTGGTTCACACACTAAAAATGATATCGTACTAAATTCTCTCAACGTGGACAGATGTTTACATACTTTATAAGAAGAGTTATACACACTCAATGTATTTGTTTAAAGGAAAAAATATATTTTTCTATATTTCAGGGATGAGGTATTTTAATAATTTATATTATTTACATTGTTTAGCTGTTGTCCTGATCTTTGTTGTCACATTGAAGAACACATGGCCCATGAAAAAACCGTTGGTTGGATCTAGTGATTTGACCCAAAGAGTTGTGAGTTCAATACCTACAGCAGAGGTGTACAAAAAAAAAGAATAGTGAGTTGAATTAAAGGGAGATAATTGATACGTATGAAAGAAGCAGGAGTCATGGAACTAGAACAATCTATTCCGGTGAGTCAAATAAAGGGTTCAGTTCGAAATTCAAATCACCTGAAGACGGTCGGAGCGTACAACGGCCAAAATCTCGTAAATATGGCAGCAATGATGTAGACAACAGTCCGAACCATGCAAATAGAAAAAGATATCTCTGATCATTATAAGATGGCCTGAAATGTCGAGCGAGTTCATCGCATATTAAGATAACATTTTAAGGTTTTCGTGTCTGACTTAAATTCAGCTACAGAACAATGGTCATTATTTATTTTAATAATAACAGAAATTTATGAAACTACTGATAACTATATGCGTAGACATAATATATATATATATATATATATATATATATCAGAGAACATACTTTAAGAATATCTAAAGCGCTGTCTTTCTTTCTGTCTCTCTATATATGACTTCTCTTCACACACACTCACACACACACACACACACACACACACACACACACACACACACACATAAACACACACAAAACACAAACACACACGTGTATGACAATTTAGTAAAATTTTGTGGGTTATTAAAGATGTTTCCTCTGCCGATGTGAGATGTCTTCTTTATTTGTCAAAGGACCTCTAAAATTTTCGTTTAAGTTATGCTATATTGAATAGACCTAAGAAAGATACTGAAAAGTTTTCCTCTCGACAAAGAGATTACATAATAAATTCTGATGCTTGATCTTTTCAGCACGTATTCCATATTAATTTTAAAGGATGCTCCGAAACCAAACCAGTTCCTGAAATAATAATAATATAATCTCAATTTGGCATTTTAATTTCTATTCTCTCTACAATAACGACAAAACAGTTTGGAGACTAGAAAATATATTGGCTGCCATGCGAACGTTTTCGGCTTACATAGAAGTAGTGGACAAAATTGCAGTTTAGTTTGCCATTTAAGAGCATATAACTTGAAAACCGGATGCGTGCAACCATGTTTCACAAACTATTATATGCTAACAGAGTGAATAAATACAAAACCAACAAAGGATTTCAATAAATCAGATTGTCTGCCTGTTGAAATAATGCTGAAAGAAAACATCAAAAGTAGTGTTTCCTATAAAAGTTATTGTTGGGTTCCTAAATATACATGCTGAGTAGCCTTGATATTATCTCGCTGTTGGTACAAATAAGTAGTTCAAAATTTATAATTAAAAATAATTAAGGCTCGAAAGAAATAGAAATAACTGAATTATAGTTTTCATACTTTTTTTTAAGAATATGCTAACAAAATACAGAAATGTGTTACATGATCTCTTTTTGACCGTGAGAAGAAAAACTTGTATGTAAATGTTGCAAAATACTATATTTACTCACAATTCATTTATTTTATGTTGCAATAATATCTATCTATTCAGGTGTCTTCAGAAACATTGTCCTTCTGTAAAAGAATGGATTCGCTAAGAGGGGCTTCAGTATCAGATACTCTGCCAAACATGGTACATAATATTTTCTGAAAGAGAAGACAAATTACCCCAACATCATTTTTTGAGTTTTTATTTTATTTTACTTAATTCTTTGAGTTTTTTTTTTTTTGCTGTGAAGACTAATGGTCAGCATTTCTTTATTAGTGATATATTTCTTCTGGCTCTATGCTTTCAAGCCAACTTTATTCTTCAAAAAATTAAATGTAACGTCATTAGTTATTTACAGTTCTGATTACCTTTCCTCTGTTCTGGCGCCCTCACAATTGTTCTTGTTGCTTTCTCATCCAAACACAGTAGCCACTTATGTCTCACTGGCTTTACTGCCTTGCTTGGGGTGAAATCGAATAAAAAAGTATATATGTTTGTACTTAAAGATTACATATCAGAATGGTACATAAATAACGATTGATAACTTACAACAAAGCAATGTACCATTACCCGGAAGGATATTCGGTTTCGAATTCAAAGAACGCAAGCCCAATCAAAGTGACTGTAGGCATAACGGTAAGTGGACCAAGCAAAGATAAAAAACGCTTTCATTACTGAAAGCCAATGAAAATCTGGATCATGCTCCAACATCATCAGGCAACTCTGGAACTAAAAATATGATGAAAAAATACAACATAAATAAACATTTAGACAACAACTTGGATTCTCTGTGCCAAGTGAATATCGACACATTCACTAATAATTTACACATACATTATAGTAACTTGTGCTGATAAAAGCACAGCCGAGATAAAAAAAAAAAATCTGTGATGGGTGGAAGTCAGTCAAACAGCAGGACTACTCTAAACACTAAAATTGTGTAGAAGGTAATGAGAACCACTCTTACATTTTTCCAAGAAGAAACATGGTGCTTTATTTTATATACTTACAACACTACCAAGCAACAAGTGTGGAGCACAAACCGAAGATGTGTCACAACAACATAGCTTGACAGGATAATAGGAGAAAGCCAAACCGACATATTACAGTAGTACTGGTGTAAATGATAAATGCCGCGCTATGCACATACACCTATATTTTTCTTAGTACATATAAAATGAAAGTTGTAAATAAACATAAATCATAGAAACTTGCGAAAAATATTACTTAGTCACAGAAGAGCAGAAGGACAAATTTCAATTTGTTTTTTTGTTTCTTTTGCTTTTTTTTTCAGTGAGCGTTCAACGAATATTGTGCGCCTAAAATTCGTAATGTAATATATCTGTTGGAGAACAATAGTTAATATGTTAATCTTGAAAGCTATTGTAACGAGGAAGTTAGAAGCGTTTTCTCGCCACAACGGCCTTGGGTCATGACAAAAAATAGTCACCTCAGCAAAAGAATAGTAGTAACTAGGTTATTTGGTCAGGTTCTCACCAATCCCCAAAAAGGTAGTAGTATCTGTTCATTCGGTTAAGGATCTACTACCCACAAAAAGGAGAGTCGTAGGAATTGGGTCAGTGGGTCAGGTTCTACCCTTCCTAAAAAGAGATTAACTAGCCTAACTATGGCTACAGGGAAAAGAAGGAAAAAACCAGAGAAGGAGAGGGCCAATGAATATAGGCCCCTGTTGCTATGTAAAAAGAAGAAATAGTAGAAAACCTCAGAGTTGTAGGTACTACAGGCCAGATGTAGACCACTCTCCGGCGATTCGTTCAATACGTCGAAAGAACTTTTCATAAAGCTACCAGCGGAAATTCTCCATACGAAAACCTTCCTCAACATCCAGTGAATACACCACGTTGCTACCGTGAAAGGTAAAGATTGTTTGTTAATCATTCTGATCAAAACCTTGCTGTGTATAGTTATATATATATATATTCTTTAGCCGAGTTAAATGACCACTTTCCATTCCGCCTAAACTTCCTCAAAATATCTTCCTCGTTAAACGCACCTCTTATTTTCCCGTGAATATTGTGTAAAACTAATATACAGTTGAACCCGTTCTAGTGTCCGTTATTATATAGTTCTGTCACCTTATACCTGTGTTTTTGCTAAATATTTTTGTGTGTTAAAATAAATTTCTTATTTGTATAAAATTATCCTGCATAATAGTTTAATTCACTCCCTTCAGCATTATTCCAACTAAATTGCGTTTTATGTGTTGCTGACCCAAACGGGTTCGTAACACTATTGAGATTGAAATTCTTCCTTACACCTGTTTCAACGCATACTGGAGGTGTGTATCCGTTCTTAAAGTATACAAGTTTCAGTCATTTTTGCGTACGTTTAGAAATTGTTAAATTATTTGACTGAATTTTATCAAAAAATCGTAAAAAACTCATCGAGTGTTGGAATTTCAATAAAATGGATTTTATTTAGAGGATTTAAATTATTGTTTTGGGTTTGAAGTAAAGAATTATTATATGTATTTGTATGAATTTTGTGTTTACATAAACAGTAAACCTTGACAGAAATGAAGAATTGAAAAACAATTAAAATTTATTGTTTATTTTTATTTCTGGTCTTACGGAAGTTTAAAAAAATAATTCCTGACAGATATGTAACTTTAATTCCAAGTTTAGTTTGATCTTCGTGAAATCATTTTGTTGCATTTCTAAAATTCCTTTTTCAATTTTAGTCTGTAAATTTTAATCTTCAGTATAAATGATTCATTGTTTTCATACTGAAACACGATTTAAAAAAAAATAGAAACCACCTAAACTTCTAAATTTTTTATAATCGTTTCACCCCAAGCAATGCAAGACTGTCACTAATGCGCAGGGAGTTACAGAGAGAGAAAAACAGAGTACAGGAGAAGACCGAAAAAACGATAGGATTTATGGAGGTGGGTTGGATTTAGTGAGGTAGAAAATTGCAATTAACGTTGCATTTAAACTTTTGGAGATTGCAGCTCTCAGGGAAGTAACTATACGAAAGAGGGTTCCATAGACGGGATTTGCGAGAAAAGAAGCTGAGCGAGTAGAAGTGATGGTTACATTAGACTATTTTGGCGGTAAAAGAGTGGAACCTTTATGTCAATCTAGCAGCACGAGTAAATTCATGTCGTCGGGGCACGAGGGAAAAAAGCTTGTCAGAGCAAAGACCATGAAAATATTTGTAGAATAGACAGAAAGAAGCCACATGCCGTCGATGAGAAAGTGACTGAAGACGATCTGCCAAGTCAGGACTAATTAATTTGCAGATCCTTCATTGGCATTGGAGTTTGACGAGAACATGGAGATGAACAGCAGTAGCACCCGTCCAGATGTGGCAACATTATTCAATGCACAGACGAATGGTACATTTATAAATTGTTGTGGATTCCAGGTGAGGAACCGCGCAAAATAATGAACAACAAAAACAGATATTGAGATAGAAAAGTAGGTTATATTGAACCTAATATACAAACTTGAACGCAGGTTAGTAAATCCAGGAATACTATTAGTAAGAAATAAATATATACAAGTCTTGAAGTGAAGTCGTTGGAAATAGTATATCCGTGTATCTTATTCTAGCTGAGTGGAGTTCAAAGCTATTCTGACTTCTGATGCGGTAATCTCTGGGTAACTTCGGTATCTCTCGGCAACTTACGTATCAGTTTCGGTACTCTCCGATAACTCGCACGGATCTCTACTATAACTTTCAACTGCTGTTCTCTCTATGATAGGAGTAAATACTCAGTCGAGTTCATTATCATATGCAAAGGGAAGATCCCACAACATAAATGTACAAGATGGATTTTGACGAGAAAAACTTTCTAACCAGACAAAGTGAACGATCCTTCCTAGCGGTAGATGCAGCTATAGATTCGATGTCGTCTTTTGCGGTAGGTTGAGAGAGCGAGTTTGCTTTCTAGGAGACTAGCGCCATCCATACTGAGGGAAGGTAAGAAATTTTCTCTATGGTGATTAAAAGAAAGCAACTTCGTTTTGGAAGCATTAAAAGTTACGAGACATTTTCTACCAAATTCCATTACAGATTGGAGGGTCCATTTCAAGAGCATCTGCGAGGTTTATTTTGTCAGTTTTGACAGATTTTTTTTATTGAGACGGGAGAAAATGATGATGTTATCTACATAGATGCCTACTTGGGAAGTGATTACATCAGGAAGATTATTGATGAAGATCAGGAAGAGCGTAGAACCTAGGCGTTCTGGAAGCTTGCCCATTCAAAACAACCTTTATTTCACGGTACACGCATACTAGAAAAAGAAAGAATACATCAGAGATGGAATGAGTATATTGATGATTTCTTTCAAGAGAGCAACCAGCAATACAAAAAATACGGATGGAATAGAAATATTGCAAACCGAATTTGAATCGGTAATTGTCAAATTGAGCAGAAATAAGGCAGCTGGACCCGACGGGATTGTAATAGAAATATTGATGTACTTAGAAGGCGTTGGCGCAGACAGGCTCACCGAAATAATAAACGAAATGGAAATACACCGGAGGACCTAATCAGATCAATTTTAATGGCACTAAGAAGTCAGGTGCAAAGGAATGCGAACTCCACCGAACAATCAACTTAATGGGCCACATGACAAAACTCATCATCTGGATTCTGATGAACAGAGCACACAGCAGAATCGGGCCAGAGATAGGACAAGAACAGTGCGGCTTCGTTAAAGATACCGGAACGAGGAATGCAATATTGATGCTTAGAATGCTATCTGAAAGAGCAATACAAATGCAGAAGGACCTTTATAGGCTACACAAACACATTTGACAAAATACATCACAAAGATTTGATAGAGATGCTTGACAACCTTGATATTTTCGGAAAAGACGGTAGGATAATCAAAAATCTATAATGGCAGCAAACCGCTTGCATACGAATAGGAATGAATTCAGCAGATATACAAAAATAGAAAGGCGGGTAAGACAAGGATGTGTTTTCTCACCGGATCTATTCAATTTATACAGCGAAACAATTCCTATAGGAATAAAATCCTTTTCCAGGAATCGTCATTGGTGGCCATAATCTCAACAATGTAAGTTACATGGATGACACGGTGCTGATAGCAGACGCGGAAAGGAGAATGCAGAACCTCCTACAGAAAATAGCAAGAGAAAGTGAGAAGAAAGGACTAAACATAAACTTCAAGAAAACTTAATTTATGGTCATCAGGAAAAAAAAGACTCCAAAATGCCAACTATAGGTCGGAGAATTTAAAATAAAACAAGTAAAGAAATATAAATACCTGGAAAATTTAAATACCATAGTCAAGGATGCATTTCAAAATCCTATCAGAGTACTGAGAGAGAGAGAGAGAGAGAGAGAGAGAGAGAGAGAGAGAGGAAAATATTGAAAACAAAGAAAAGAGTGCTGGATTGCTATGTGATATCTGTCCCTCTGCATAGAAATAAATGTTGGACAATCTCATCAAAGATGAAGTAGAAGCTTGAGGCAGCAGAAATGTGGTTCTACAAAAGGATGCTGGGGATACCATGGACTGAGCACGTGAGCAACGATAAGGTGTTGGAGAGGATCCCAACAACAAGAAAACTCATACTTAACATACTTACTTCAGTAATAGACTGATGAGATTCCTGGAATACGTTATGAGATAAGAAGGCCTAGAGAATTTAATACTCACAAGACGGATAAAAGGAAAGAAAGACAGGGGAAAGCAGCGCGAGACATACTTGATAGGCCTGAGTAAATGGATTACCAAGCGGGGTTTGGGAGAGATACCAAGAGGAAAAATATTGAGAACGACAAGAGACAGAACCAAGTGGAAGTCTACGGTTGCCTAAGTCCTGAAGGAACATGGCGAATGAAGAAGAATATTGGCGATTATTTTACTCCTCAACTTTTGGTATTTATTTAAAAATAATTGAAAGACCTAGAAAAGTGAAGGGCGGAGGAGAGAACGAGAATGAATTATTACAATACAAAACAGAAATGCATTTACCTGAAAACCCAACAACATACACATGTACCAAGAGGGGGGGCATCATTTATTTTGTATACTAATTCCAATTTACTCTCAGCTAATGACATTTTTGATATTTTATTTTCCATATTTGTCTTGACATACTCTTCTTTCTGAGAAAAAATCATCGTTAAAACATAACAGAATATATGTGTAGCTACAGTTGATTTCCATTCAACATGGAGTATAAATACTTGTATCTGTAAAGTATAAATATTTAGACATTTTCTCACATGGTATAATTTTTATTGAAATATAAACAAATTAAAAAAAACGAAACTCAAACCTCGTATCCGTAATTAAAAGATTTATATTACGATTGTTAAGATTTTACGCTTTTTAATGCATACGTTTATTAGAAACCATTGCAAGTACTTTAGCCGTAATTCCAATTTACAGTAGTTACAGACAAAATAACGTTGCTTACCGTTTTACATCTAAGAAAAAATGATATTTATTTCAATTCATTCGGTTTCATTTCTTTGTGTTTTATTATTTTATGTATAACAGCTAATCAACATCTTTACTCTCTGGTGTTTATCAGTATGCTGTATTCTGTAATTTCGAACCTTGTAACGATGGCAATATCTTCACCTGCCAGTTCCTGGAGCTGTTCGTGTTTGATTTAAGCGTTAGACACGTAACCTTCTATGGAACTACGTCATTTTTACAAAAATTTCCTTTTCGTTTTCTATTTTTGGAGAGGTCAATTGCTTGGGAAACGACCGATTTATTAAATACTTGGAATAGTGACGAATTGATCTGATCAAAGAATATGTGCTTCAATTTTGTAATCTATTATTTTAACTTCCTTTCGAAGCGGTTTCTGCGCACAATCTCCTTTTTCAAATAATCAACAATCCATGATTTATACGTTTCTCTATTAATGATAGTCTTCTGCCCAAATTTAATTTTAAGGAGTGGATAGTCTCGTCTCTTTCAATATATATATATATATATATATATATATATATATATATATATTGAACGAACAATATGGTCCATTTTTGTCACACCATGAAAATGATATTTCGCGGTATGTTCCAGAAATACGGATAATTCCAAAAGTTGAAACTTTATCTAATCCAACCTGACTAAATCAAACCGTAAAAAAATAATTCGTGAAGAAGATGAACCCAAATATTTGAATACTAAACAAGAAACAACTGCCAAGGGAACTCGGAAAGAGTCTGAAGAAAATTACAAAAATCTAACAGCCGGGGAATTTTCTTTAAACTAGAAAATCCACCCAAATTTTCAATAACTGTGAACTTTTTCATTGAGCAAGCTAAAAGGTAGATATATTTTATTAAACATGGTTGAGTTTTGGTAAACCTCTCTAGTAAAGGAACACTGAGAAAAGAACCCAATCAGGTGACTCAGAACGACGAATCGGGGAACCGAGTTCGAATTCCAGTTGAATTCCTCGCATTCATTTACGCACAAATACCCTTGCGAAAAGTATTAATCCGTTTCTTCTTTCCAGTTATAGGTTAAATAATAGGACTGATTGGGTTCTATAGCCTTGGCTGGCAACCAGTCTACCGCAGAAAGCAATGGCAACTTACTGCGGGATAATCTTCTGCCCAGTCAGTCATGTCTCGAAAGAGACATGATCGCCCAAAGCAAGTATCACGTATGGCACTTAACTGTCTAGATAATGTACATAGCTCGAAATATCTAATTGTATAAACTATACGCATACATAATATAATATAATGATAAATAAGAAAATAATAATTAAATTCCTTTAAAGTTTTCGTTAAATCCACTGAGAGCGAAAACATATGATAAGATGTAATAGATAACTGAATAAATTCAAAATCTTATTTGGCACATGAAGTTTAAGTCATTAACTGAATTATTTTAAACAGTTTACATCACCATAAAAGTGAGCTTTTTTATTACACTTTATTCTGTTTACATGTCCGATTTATGTAATATATATATATAACACGACCCCTGACTGAGTCCAGCCAGCCTTTCTGACCTTTGATTGATTCCGCCTACTTTGTGTTGTTGATCTCGGATCGGCTAGAGCAGGATCGCTTTTTTTTTTTTTTTTTTAGGTTGGCACAGATACGCGAGGAAATGGTATATAATGAAAACCAGATTTAAGAATTCCAAGCCACGGTGTAGATTTATATATTTATATATATCGAACAGATTCAAGTTTACAAGCAAGTCAAAGATAAGTAACGGAAAAATATCAGTTGGCTGGTATTTCAGTAGCACGCTTCGTGATCTGTTATCACCACGGGACAGTGGTTTGCTCAATTTTCAGCTCTCTTGCAATATCTCTGGTGGTACGTTATTTCAGCTTGACCGTATTGTTCCCTCACTCGTCCCCGTCTCTCGTAATTTCATTTTCCACCCCAGTTTTATTAAAAGGCACAAAACCGGAGTGTTGAAGGTGGGCACGGAATTTCTATTTCCTTCTCCCTATATATGACATCTCGACATGTAAATAATATCACTTAACCATTTCGAGTGAGTCTTCCGCTCTTCCGTTGGAAGGAGAGAAAACTCACTATATGCTATTTTTGCTTGTTCCTACTAGCCGTCTGGATAGTCATAAACAGAAAATTCTCAAGGCCAAATTCTGACTTAGGGTCACAAATTGTCAAAAACCTAATCACAATATTTTAATTAATTAGCTTTGAAAAATTCGCTTACTTCTCCCGACAAAAGCGATTTGCACTCTTTGTATGTTTAAATCTGTATTTTCCATTTTTATCACTTCGGCTACTTTTCCCGTTAAACTAATTGTATTCTTCAATTTTTAGAGAAATCTCTTCTCATCTTGAAAATCACTTAAAATTAATACCAGCCATCTGGAAATAGGGTTATATATATATATATATATATATATATATATATATATATATATATATATATATTGTTTAATTACTTAGTTTTGGGTCATAATAAAATTAAACCAGTAAACAGTTGTATTAAAGAGTGTCCAATACAATTGTAGAACTTATGAATACTCTTCTTTTGTAAACGAGTTATTACGCTGTAGGGGCCTCGGTTATTCTAGGTAAATTGGCCTTGTACGAAACACGCCCAAAGTCCAACAATTTAAATTTCAGAAAGTTGAAGGTCGAATTATTAAAGGTGAAAGGATAAAATATCTCGTGTGTACTTTAAAGCAAAGATTTATTTACAGAATGACAAAAGTGTATGAAGAAAAATATAAGTGAAATTTTGTTAACTGAACACTATCATATGTTTGCGAAAAGAAAAATGTTCATTGAGAAAATGCATGCAGTTTGGTAGTTCAAATAGTTCGTAGTAGCAATGTAAGTATTTAAAATGTCCGCAGAAGTTTGGAGTTCATGGTTATGTAGTAGCGGAATGTAAAGGCTTTGTTCTTTCCTTTTTTAGTAGGTCACGACAGGTTGAGAGAAACAGAAAGCAAAACAAATAAAGGAGTGGTATTAACACGTGCCCATTTGGTTGTTCTATTGTTCTTTTTAGCGGCGTGGTGTAAAAATTGGAGAAAAGGACGTTGGAAGAAGAGGTCGAATGAAACCGTGACGTGCCCTGCGTCTGGGTCGGCTTCTTAAGTTTTCTTTTGTTACATTGCCACGAGGTCGTCAGCTAACCGCTCCCATATCGACTGACTTTTGATGTAGAGTGAAGTGGTTTAAATTGTGAAACTTCTCATGATACCGGCTCCAACGAAGCTTTTCACAACTAGGCGTAAAAATACGTCAGATATAAATTTGATGTTTTTAATCCAATCAGCATTTAGAATTAGCTTTTCACACTGACTTGTGAATTTTTCTTTGTTGGGTTTTTCCAAAGTCGTTTGAATCCCTTTTTGTGGGTGTGCAATTTATTTTGTGTGTTTTAGTTGAATGATGGATTATATAGGATTTGTATCCTACAACGCGACCTAGGTTTCTACCATGTGGTGTATTTTTTACCTTTTTTTTTTTTGAGAACAATCATATAACGGGGATTTTTTGAACGCGCAATTTTTAAAATTGGTAGAAATTATAACGTTTTCATTCATAGTTTTATGAACCTAATAGGTATTTTATGTTATGGTTACACTTAGTCATAATTCCTTTTCTTTCATTCAAAAATTCATTTTTGTTTGGGTTTAACATAATTGATAACTTTTCTTCCTCTCACAATCTACATATTTTTCACCGTTGTAAAGCTTGGCTGTTTTTACTATACTCCACGTTATGTCTGAGTCTTTTCCATATATTAATATCAATTTCCCCACTCGCGGCTAGCCAATTTTGTACAATTTTTAAAGTTTACTATTTTAAATGTAGACTCGTTTACATATGAAGAATATATATATATATATATATATATATATATATATATATATATAAACTTATTTATAAATGCAACTTTGTATGTGTGTGTGTGTCCGTTACCTATAGACTCCGAAACGGCTGAACTGATTTTCTTGAAAATTTACACAGTTGTAATATAGGCGCCTGCGAGTGTTCTTAGCTAGGTTTTGCGTCAAGGTACCCCCGATACATATCGAAAATCGAAAAAATCGGGTTATAGAAAGAGTGGTCCGATTTTAATCAAATTTGATACACTCATAGACAAAGACATAAGAAACGATATTCAGAAGTTTCAAGATTGCAGTTCTTACAATAGTGCAGAAAATCGATAATATATATATATAAGGCAAGATGTTTGTGTGTGTGTCTGTTTTTCTTTTCAGCCCTATTTAGTTTTTGCTTCGGCTTTGGCTCTAAGTAGGTATAATTGTAGTTCTTAGTCTCATCCATGATACCATTTACTCCGTGGACTTATTTAGCCTTCAAAATTTAGTTTACGACGAAAAAACTTATTTGATATCGGTACCAGGAAATCAAAATTTGACTTACATACATTCATTTTTCTTTCAGTCTACGGTTTCGCTTTAACTGGAAACAACTATTGCTTTTTAGTCTTTCGTGCAAACGTTCAAAGAGTTTGAGCTCCAGGACCATGGATTAGTTTTAAAGCTTTCATTACACCCGAGCAACGCCTGTCTATACTGCTAGTATATATATATATATATATATATATATATATATATATATATATATATATACCGAAATCTAAGCAAGAGCCAACAACCAACCACGGTTTCGCCTAACGGCTCGTGAGGGAAATTGTTTGCTCTACTTTGGTATTGAGTGCTTTAGTGTTAGGGTTTTCGTCTTGTTTTTTTTTTCTTTCTTACGAGTATTTAACTTTTGTTCATGTACTTCGTTTGTTTCTTTTTTTGCTTGCTCTTATTTTCCCCTCGAGTTTGTTCTCGGTGGGTTATACAAGACGATTTAAATTATAGCTTGATTAATACTAGTTTTACTATTGGTATTGTTGTTGCTATAGTTAATATTATATATATATATATATATATATATATATATATATATAATATTAACTATATATATATATATATATATATATACCAACTTTAATCTCACGTCAAAAATAATATATTACATCGCGAAAGTATGTTTATCGAAAACAAACGGTATGCACGTAAAAACGTTTCCAAATCAACATATGAAAACCAAGAAAGAATGTATACTAAACATACACACACTCGCACACACATACACTAAAATAAATTATCATCTGAAACGCACACAGACAAACTAGAATTATTATACACGATAACGAATTTAAGCTTGATGGCCTTCTACAACAAAAAAAAAAATTAACATATACATAAACCAATATTTACAGGGATTTTTTAGGTAGGCTTGAAATTGGGGTCGTTGAACGCACGTGAAACATGATTAACCAATGAAAAGCAAACACAATATTATTAAAATGGCATACATTATTTCTTATTTTCACCCATATCTCATTTTCTAATGAAACTTTAATTAAAATGAAAGATAAACGTTCCCGGTTTGTTCTTTATTTTATCATTCTGTCGGAGTCCGATTCATATTTGATCTATATTTGACCCAAACTCATCTCTCTCTCTCTCTCTCTCTCTCTCTCTATATATATATATATATATATATATATATATATATATAATTTTTGTTCTTTCATTCAATAATTCATTTTTGTTTGGGTTTAACATAATTGCTAACTTTTCTTCCTCTCACAATCTACATATTTTTCCACCGTTGTAAAGCTTGGGTGTTTTTACTATACTCCACGTATACGTTTCGTAGAGAAACATTTCACGCCACCTCGAGCAGTAGAAAGAGGCACTCACACAGAAAAGAAGGAAACGAGGCTGATCAGATGACCAAAAGAAAGATCCCTTATTGATTATTTGAAAATGCTATGTGTACCCAAAGTGCGTCACAACCACTCCAGCAAAATGCGAGACTAAGGATAAGCGTGGATAGATGGGTTTTCAAACAGTACAATTGAGTACCGTAGAGTTAGACAGGTACAGAGCGAGTTAACACGGGAGATGTATTCTCACATGACTGCCTTAGAAGAGCCGCTGATTTTAGCCTGGTGCCAGATCAACCAACTTAGATAAAGTGTTACACCCCTGTAGAAGAAGTGGGTTGAAAGTATAGTTGTTTGCATGCAAAAGTGATAAACTCTAACCAAATACTGTATTGAACAGAACGTATGCATATAAACTCATTATTAATTTTACAAAGATTTCCTTTTCTTATTGTGACTCTCAGCTCTATCTGAATCATCGATGCAGCGGATTTTCGGCGACTTTCTACGGCCAGAGTCTGTGTAACAATATGTACAGCCAGAGACATTATAATGAAGTCTTCGTTCAGAGCCACAATAATAAAAAAACACCGTCAGTGCCAGAGTAATATCTTCGGTGAGAGACCGAATAATATCATCTACACTCAAAGCCAATTTAGTAAAATCTTCGGTCAAGTTCAGTGTAATAAAATCTACTATTAAGTCCAGTGTAATAAAGTATGCGGTCAGAGCCAGTATAATGAAATCTACGGTAAGCCCTGATATAATGAAATCTACTGTCAGGGCCAGTGTAACAATATCTACGTTTAGAGCCAGCATTGTAAAATCTGTGCTCAGCAGCAACTTAATAAATCTACTTTCAGAGTCAGTATAATAAAATCTATGGTCAAGGCCAGTGTAATAATGTACACAAAACCACTATAATAAAATCTACAGTTAAAGTCACTATAATAAAACCTATGGTCACTGTAATAAAATCTACGGTCAGAGACAGTGTAATAAAAATAAGGCAAGGGTTCATTTGAAAACCTTTTCCCCTTTCCCTCTCATATATATGGATGAAGTAAAGGGTGATCCTGAGTTCTGTGTGATCTCAGTTCTCTGAAGCCCTCAGTGCCAAGGGCATGAAAAGTACTAAAGGAGAGATTTCGACAACTTTGAATAAAGTTTATGAATAAGTACAACCAGGTATTTTAAAAAAAATGAACACTTTGTAAATTCAAAAATAAAAGTAAAAATAATACGAAGCCAAACACCAGAAAGAAATTGTGCCAGTTGGTGTGGCTGGTATCTCCTCTTCTGCCTCCGTCTTAATTTAACCTAAAAAACATATGTACCATAACTAATACAAATATCATTAAATCCCACTACTTCTCAAGTGACCACCTTTCCGTAAGTGTTTTCAAATAAGTAAGATTTATAATTACGAAACTTGAAAAATAAAAAAAAATATAATTAAAAATAAATATAATAATAAAAAATGTAATAATTATAGATTGAAGTGGAGTCTTTTAAAATTGTAAGCGTCGTCACTTTTTTACCATAGAATAATTTTCAATTTTCTTTTGACATTCAAATATAGAATCATCATCATAAGTCAAATGATTGCTTCAATCTGAGGGCAGCAGAAACAGAGAGCCTTATCCAGGTTGATCTGTTGGCCATGTCTCTCAGAAGGTCCAACATTGTTATATCCGTTCATTCTTTAATGCTATCTGACCAATTCTTGCGTTACCGTTCCCGCCTGCTTCCATCTTCAACAATGTCTTGCATGATGATAATGAAGAGGCTGTAATTCTCTGTGACATGGCCAAATTATGCCATCTTCCGACATTTAATAGTGGCAAGAAGAGATTTCTGTCGGCCCACGAGACTTTAAAACCTTGCTTCGTGCGTAAGTCGTTACTTTTGTGTTCCAAATGTAGGAGCTTTCTCAAGCATTGTTCTGCAACGTCTGGATTCTATTTCCTGTCTCAGCCAGGGCTGTTCAAATTTAACCCCCGTAGAGGAAGACGGATACATCTAGCGATTTGTAAAACTTTGTTTGGAAGGTGATGTTGCTGTTCCATATGTCTTTCAGCCTAGCCATAGCTGTGGTGATCTTGATTTTTGCGTTGCAGGTGCCATCTTTTGACAAGATTTCTCCCAATCATTTAAAGCTGGGTACTTCCTTCAGTGGAACCATGCTGACGCTATCACAAGTGTTGCGTGTACTATTCCCTATTACTTTGGATTTCTGTGTTGAGTTCCATACCCTATACACCGGCCCTTTCAACGAGTTTGTTGGCTAAGTCTTACAGCTCAAGGTTACTGACCGTCCTATGTTCAAAATCGTCTGCGATCGCAGGTCGTAGACAGATAGAATACCAATAGAGACAAATACAATATATATATATTATCGTTATCATACTAAAACTGCTAACTGGTTATAACCATTTTATTTGGAAGGATACTTTGAAACAGTGAAGTAACTCTTTCTTCAGAGAATACCTGTAGTTTTTTTTTTATATCCGTGGATAGCTGTGCAGTTTAACTAGACTACAATTAGAACTGGAATTACAAAACATTCAGCATTAGAAATCGATTTCCTGTGAACAAGCAATGAAATATGCAAAGTAAATATCTGCAAAAGAATATAAAACAATTATAATTGGTGTGCGTTTATCCTAGTTCAATGTTTGGTACATTTGTCAATAACACCCGTCCATGAGTGAAGAGTGTGGTATGATCCACACTCAACAATTAATGAATCTATCCTGAATACATGTACTCAGAAGTCGCCAAAATTTTCTCTTTGTCAGACTCTCTGCCTCTAAGCAGAGTGGAACGCAGACGAGGCTATGCCGAAGGATAGAGTCCCGTCTCGGGAAAAGTAGGCAAAAGCCCCAGCCTGCCTATGCGGGGTTTACAGGGAATTCTTATCTGCGCTTCTCGGAATGTCCCACGCAAAAATCGGCTTTTTGTCACATCTCTCCGTCGTGGGGAGGTTCTGGTAAATACTGATTTCATTAACGTTCACATTTAAAACAATGCTAAGTGTCTGTCTTTTTTTTCTTTTTTTTTTTTACTTCAATGAGAATTCGTTATCATTGTTGCTATGGCCGTATATCAAACTAAAATAGTAACTAGTAAATAACTCCAACGAAACTATTGTAATGTGCGTAAAACTTTAAACATTAATGCATTTACGGTAACGATTGTAGTTGGTTAAATAATATATTCATGGACATTATCTGGATTTTAATATTCTAAATTGGTAAAATAGCAGCAGACAGTATGTTGTACATCTGTTTGATTTAACAAAAAAAAATGTAAAAATAGATGAAGTACGTAAACACAAATTTTCTTTACTTAAGGCTTTCACAGACGCTTTGATTTCCATATTCTTTCAAAATATCTTCGAAATCCGCCACTAATCCAGTCAACCAGGTGTTCTCAAATGTATTGTGGGAAGCAAGATACTGATTTCTTCATTTATTTTTATTTTCCTGTTCGTTTTTGGTTTTAGTTTAAGATTGGCGATTCTTATTCTCGCTAGCATATAATATAGGTCAGGTCCAGTCACCAAATTACTGCCAAATTGGTTAATGATTATCTCCCTTTCAATCCTCGGTCTCGTCGGTATGCACCGAAAACTGAGATAGGTGTTACGAATGCTCACAAGATAATACGATCAAAGACAAACATCACGGCGAGAAATAAGAACTCTGTTCCCCATATTATGTTTTATTGAGGGTTTCGCTTGCTCGTCCTGGTGCACAGCTACATAATATTTGGAGCAACTTCTACTATGTTAGTTCTCCTCCTATCAACTACTCACCTATCTACTCATCTTGACGTGGTTGCGGCAATACAAATAGTGGCTTTGGAACCGCACGACGGACATGTTCATTGTACGCTGAAGGTGGACCCAAGCAAGTCTTTTTAATATAGACTACCACTCGGATATTCTCTATTTGCGGTTTTGTTACCATTTCTTCACCAAAAAATCTAATACATGCTATTTCTCTTCTGTCAAAATAGATGCTTCTTAGAAAGCCAAACTTTAAAAAAAAAAACATCCGCTGGTCCATTGCGCAGAAACTCTTGAGATCAAGATAAAACCACCTCTTCTCTTTCTACGAGTGTGGTCATATTATATCTCTCTCCCCTATCTCTCTCCCCCTCTCTCCCCCTCTCTCTCTCACACACACACACACACACACACACACACACACACACACACACACACACACGACTAGTTTCACTGAGTTTTTGTTTTTTCAATTAAACTGTTATTCATGGTAAAGGTCTGTTTCGTATTATGTTCCCGCTCTTTTGTGCATTGAATTTGTGTTTTATGACTTTTTTTGTTTAGGTTATTGAACACTGTCGAGTCTTGATTACTTCAATCAAATTTTTCAAGAAGATTTAGTGAGCAAAATTTATATATTATTATTTTCGAACTGATATTTAGTAAATTGGCCGGAAATCCATTGAAAAACGATCCACGTTCTTGTAGGCTTTCAAGAAGCAGATCAACCGAAAATGTGAAACGTACGTAGGCTGCAATGAAAAGACTAATGGCGGAATTGAGAACTAGAAGGAATATACATGGATATAAAATTAATAATCTGACATTTGCATAAATCCGTTGTTTTCAATTAAAAAAAAGGTGGAGAATATCGATCTTTTAGAAAAATTTTAATGTTTTATTTACGTATGCAGATGTTACAGACACTTTTTATTTCAGTAACGTATTAATCAATACATAGCATAATTTTGTCAGAAAATATTAATATGATTGAGATGTTCAAACCATTAAACTAAACTGATTCCAGTTTATATATATATATATATATATATATATATATATATATGTGTGTGTGTGTGTGTGTGTGTGTTTACACACGCACACACATGTAAATGTATGTATCTATTTTAAAATATATAACTATAATGCGTTACAGATCAATGTGTAACACGCCGGTCATTTGAAAAAGATGTATCTATCAAATAATAAAAAAAATACAATCCACTTTTAAAAAAGAATATCTGTAAAATTTGATTCTATTTTATCTTTAAAAATGAAAAAAAAAAGACATAAAAGATAAAAAGTGAAGAAAAAAAAGAACTCATGCCTCTAATTAAATTTATTGGATGAGGAGTTAGCATTTTCACTATTTACATTCGGACTATTATCGTCATTATTGTTGAGGACAATAGTCCGAATGTAAATAGTCTAAATCATGCATCTTTGAGGAAATTTATATACTAGAGATTCTTTGCTTTGTTCCTTGTAATTTAACGGTAAAACATCTATTTCTAATAATTATTTTTGCTGTCAAAGTATTGCTCAAGTTCCTTACATCATTAAAACACTTTCAGTTGTAATCATATTACCCGCTTCTTAAAATCTGGCAAAAGAAAAATCACATTTTTGTGTGTGTAGGGATAAACTTCTTGGTCAGACGAAAAAAGTGTGTGTGTGTGTGTGTGTGTGTGTGTGTGTTTTCAGTCACCCCCGCGAAAGTACATTGTTTAGTATATATAGTGATTTTCTTTCTGCTGCAAGATTGAACCTCGCACATAGATCGTTCAATTTCTAAGCACTTTCAACTCTCATAAAACATTGTCAAAAAAGTGTGTCTTTTATTAAAAATGCTTTCAAAGTTTTTATTTTATATAGATCTTATTTTTATGTTACATAATGTAACGTTGCACTACAACACACATTGCATAATATAATATGCGTTGTGGTACAGTGGATATCGGTTCGGAACAAGAAATAGGGGAGCCGAGTTCGAATTCCAGGTTAATTCCTTGCATTGACTTACGCACAAATACCCTTGGGTTATGGTTTAAATAACAGGACAGTCGGTTCTATAGCCTTGCCTGGCAACTACTCTACCGCAGAAAGCAATGGTAATCTTTCGAGACATGATCACCCAACCGTGTATCACGTATGGCACTCAACTGAATGTAACATAACTTTGTCATTAAGTTGCAAATATAACGTTATCTCGTGTTTGTTTTTTGGTGCATTTTCTTACTTTTTAAAAATAATATATTTAATATGTTTTTTCTAATCTGATTGAAATATTTTTTTGTTACTTTCACTACCAAAAATAAAACTAATAATTTTTAAGAAATTTATGGCAACCTACTGCGGGATAATCTTCTGCCCAGTCAGTCATGTCTCTTTCGAGACATGATCGCCCAAGCGTGTATCACGTATGGCACTTAACTGACTGATTCGTTTGTACTGCATAATTCCCATTTTCTTCTACTTGGAAAATATATTTCTTCAAGCTGATACAATCACTCCATAAACATTGAGAGGTAGCTTCTTCTTCAATGTGCTGCGTCTCTTCAAAATATGAAACCATGGCTCTCCACAATTTTTTATCTCATGTCGCTCTTAGCAATTTTTGTCTCCTGAAACCTCCGCTTCCCGTTTCGCTATCCATTCATACAAGCTTGTCAGGTAAGTGGCTCGATGTTTCTTCTATCTCTCTTGCCATCAATATGCTCCGTGAGGCTTAAATTCTTCGTTTTCATTATGCAAGGAATTTTTCCTGATTTTGCGTATGTTCTTTCTATTGACATTTTATTTAAGATTTCCTTGTTGATTACTCGCACTGCCACGGAATTTATCAGTATCCTTCTGTAGAACCACATTTCGGTTGCTTCTATTTTTCCTAATCTTTAGGGAAATTGTCCAACATCCAGTGCAATATAAGAGAATGGATATCACATAGCAACCCAGAACTCTTTGTTTCTAACAAAATTGTCTATCTATCAGCACTTTACGTAGATTTTGGAATGCCTTTTCGATAGTCATATGCGTTTTTGGATCTCGATATCGCATTTTTTACAAAACACTTTCCAGATATTTGAATGTATTGACTTGCTTGATGTTTGTATCTCCAATTCGTAACTAGTATCTCTGAGTTTTCTCATGCAGATTACTCTACTTATCTGTATTCTTTAAGGTGATGGTTAGTTCTTTTCTCGCTTCTTTTACCACTTTGTCTGGGAAAACTTGTAGTTTCCTTTCGGTATCAGCCACCAACAAAGTGTCATCTGTGTATCTTATATTGTTAAGATTACGCCTAACATTAAGAAATCCTGGTAAAGGAAATTAATTCTGAGCATCAGGAAGTGACAGCTGAAGTTCCTGGGACAGGCAATGAGGAAGGAGGGCTAAGAGAACTTGATACTAACAGGCTAGATAGAGAGAAAAAGCGACAGAGGAAAGCAACGGATAACGTATTTGAAGGACCTAATCAGGTGGATGATGGAACGAGGGTTGCATGGTGTAACAGGAGAAGGTGTGCTAAGAGCCACCAGGGATAGGGAGACGTGGAAAGCCATGATTGCCTACATCCTGAAGGAATAAGGCACATAGAAGAAGAAGGAAGAAGAGTCTACAGTTTTCTTAGAATGGCGTCGCTGTAAAGTTTCAATAACTCTAGGGAGAAGATGTATCTATCTTTTACTACTCGATTTTTCAATCCTGATATTAGATAGCACGTCAATAAGATTGAAAGATTTAATAAATATTAAACCCAAAACTTTCGAAATTAAAGATCCGCAGGAATCAACCTCACTAAAAAAGATGCTTGCTATATCGAATAGTATACTAACTTTATAAAAGAATTTACAAATATATAACTAAGAATTTAACATACAGGCTTGTCATAATTTGCAAGCCTGGCACCAAGATAGTTTACAATTTATTAGACGTTTCAGTTGTCTTCTATATTCCATAAAGGTCTATACATATCAGCTATGGTTTGAAAGGTTTAAAAATGGCGATTGGGACACATTCGTTTAGCCTCACTCTGGAAAGACAACCCACTCTGTATTAAGAACTTAATAAATTGGATCAATGCCAAAATATCATACATTTGTGACAAAAAACTTTAATGTATCAGATTTAGGTACCAACGAATACCTCAAGTGAATGAGGAAAAATTACAAAAAGTTGGTATCTTTACGAATTATCACTTGAGAATTAAAAATATTTCTGCCATCTGCAATAGACTTATAACCAGGAATGCCAAACTTTCATTTCTTGCATTGCATTGTTAGAAGTGATAAAAAACGAATTTTGTATGTCAACCGTAAACAGTTGATTAGTAATGACAAATCAGAAATCAGTGCCAACAATAAAACTAGGATTCTATCCACGGAAGCCCTTGCTTTGTGTCTGGTGGAATATGAAAGTGCCATCAAATACGAGTATCTAGAACATGGAAGGAACCGTCTGCAGATTTTTATTGCGAGCAACTTCATCAGGTAAAAGAAGTATTATACTGGGAGTGCCCTGATAAAAAGAAAAGGTGTTATTTTCCAGCATAATACTGAAAAGGCGCACTCAATAAAACAAAACCAAAGAAAAAAAGACTGTTAGAATGTCAGATTCTTAAGCTCACAAGATTTAATAACTACAGATTTCCATTTGGTTTGATCACTAGAACATTTCGTAAATAGTGAAATATTTAGGAACAAGCAACATTTTGAAAAGAGAATTTTTATTTTTTTCAAGAAAAAATACATATTTCATAAAACAGCTATAAGTTTAACTTACATTTACTTTTATATAATTTTCGAACACCATAATACACACACAATTTATATATATATATATATATATGTGTGTGTGTGTGTGTGTGTGTGCTATTCAAAATAAGAGGAAATAGTTTCACCCTCTCTCTCATATATATATATATATATATATATATATATATATATATATAGTTCATATAACCCAGTGATTGTAATAAATGGTTCGGTTCGAAATTTCTAGCACCTAAAGAAGGTCGGAGCGTACAACGGCCGAAACATCGTACAAATGGCAAGAAAGATGCGAACAATAGTCAGAATAATGTAAATATTGTAAATATTGCCTAATCTAAGAAATATAGGCATATATATATATATATATATATATATATATATATATATATATATATATATATATATATTCGTAAAAAATACTACTCATATTCCGATTAAATTCATATTATACCACTAACAAAGACACTACTAAAAGCATTTTCTTTGAATTATTTCTAAATAGTAATTTCTCTTTTTTTAATTGCTTCCAAATTATTTTCATTATTTTCGTTTACAGAGTATTTCGCTTCACCATCTTTGCTGGTTTTGTTGCATTTGCAGATGCGTTTTATGGCGCGGGAAAAGTAAGAATTGTATCCGGGGCAAAAAGGTAAGAAACTGAAACAGCGGACCTTGTCTATTTGTCGTTGGAAACAAGCAGGTAAATTGTATATTTTCAAGTCTTGGCTCTCGTCCGAAGAAGTTTGTTCACGCATTCTTTTCCAATAAGACATTCCCCGTTCTTCATCTGTACCTAATAATAATAATAATAATGATATAATATTATGGACTGGGTTATGTCAGAGAAAGAAAATGAGCCTCTCTTAAAATTGACTAACTTATAAAAAGGTTGGTAAGCGAATCATCTCGGATTAATACATACTTATGTACGACAGAGTGAGGAAGGCGATCAACTGGGAAATGTTCAAGCAAGTGCATTTCGAACATACAAAACAATTGCAGATACCCCACTAGATAACGAAACGCATAACATACATTTTTGAGATTTCTAACGGATCGCCCAAACTAGGTAAAAAACCGAATCGAGTAAAAGAGAAAGAAATAAAACTTACAGGATATTAGATTTCGTTGTTTCGATCGACCACCGAGTGAAATGGAAAGATGGTCATTTTTTGTTTCTTTTTTTATACTAAAGTCCACTCATTACATGAATCAGTGTTTCATGGTAGAGTTGTTACTGAATGGGTTGTATAATATAAACGTAAGATGAAGTAGAAATAATATGGACATGATTATATCGGGGAAAGCTAAAGAGATAAACTTAGTCGTTTCAATTAGAGAAGATTATGAAGATAAGGACGTTAGATACCAGTTAAATTGAAGAAGTTACAACGGTGGTAATTAGGGAAGCATCCATTCGAGAATTTGTGACACAAAATAGCAAATCCCGAGAAAAAACTGAGTGGAATATTTCCTTACAAATACGGTTGAGATATTTATGAGCCAACTCTGTGGACATAGCATAGAAATTCCCAGCTATAAAGTAGCTCGATGTTGATAGGAAGCTGTACCAGTCATTAACAGAGTACTGGGAACGGTCCTGAAAAGAAATGACTGGGGAAACTGAAATCATGGGAAAAATCAACCAAACAGTTCGTATTCTAATGAGAAGGCTAAAGTCTTGAGATTAGCTTTCACTTAACTTTCTGTGTAAACCACCACTCATTACTGTGAGTGAACAGTAATATGACTATTTTTGTTAAATCGACAGATGAATAATATCCATAGTATGATAGTTTTAAATTAATAATAGCGGTAGAAAAATATGGAACAGAATATAATGTATGCAAACATACAACGCGCCCCTCGATCAAATTTTACCAACCGTGATTACCCCACATAGTTTCTCGATTCTCGTTCACGTCGGTGTTCACCAAAAACCGGGAAAGGCCCGCTACGTGTTCACAAGTAAGCAAAAGACGAAAGCAAACGTCATACGGAGAAATGACAACACGACCCCTGTTTCCAGTATTATAAATAGTTTTTTTTTATCATTCAGGGCTTTGCTTGCTTAGTACGGGTAGAGAGGGGCAACTTCTATCATGTAAGTATAACGGCTCAGCACTTCCCTCCGATCTTTTACATATCCCGAGTTCGAATGAAAAATATCTGAGCTTCGTGAAGGGCAATATTGTCCTCTGCCAAGGGCGGATCAAAACTGACTTCCCCAAATTCCAAGCATGACTGTTAATATAGACCAGCAACGGGAAAAATCAATGTCTGGTTTTCTGTTACTTGACCTCAAATGAAAATCGTTTTCTTCGGCCACTTTAAAAACTTAATCTACTGGTCGTAAAACAGAAAACTTGAGATAGAGATAAAAATTACATTTTCCGCCTTTACGTGGATGTCCCACTAATTGCATTTATCTTTATAAGCGCATTTCAAACGGTTCTGAAAACCCTTACAAAAATATTGAGAGAATAGAAAATCGTAAAAATACTTTGCTCGATCCTACTAGTCAAAACCAATCTGTTAGATAGTGTTAAAATCCAGACAATTTCAGACGCTAATTAAAATGATTACAACTGAATGTTTTGTGTAATTCTTTTAGCCTTGCCCTTTATTATATCCATATGAGGGTCATGACCTTTTTATAGACCTATTTTCCCGTGTTCTAGCACGATTAAATTTTTTGCAAAAGTAATAAAAAGGTATTTTTTTAATTCTTGAAAAAAAGGTCACCTCCAAATCTAAAATTCGAATCTACCATATATATATGGGTAAAATAAGGGTAACATTAAAAATATTTCAGGTTTCTTTTTATTTTTCCATGTGCTAATCATGTAATTCGATAGTACTTATGCATTTTAACGCATTTAACAATTTATAACGATAGCATAATATATAATATTAAAAATAAACAAAAATGAAAATTTGCAGAAGCTTTATTAGTCATTTTGATAATTATGTAATTGTATAAAACATGTATTTTCAACGCATGTCACAGTTTAAATCTATAACATGCAAACTTACAAATAAATAAAAATAAATTTAGAACGATTCCATAAATGTCTAGAAGGCTTCACTATGTTTTAGTATTACTAATATACGATTTTAGAAATTTCCTATTGCGGGTGACTACTTTTAAATAAAGCAAATTAAACCCTTCTTCTTTATGTTTGAAGAAAAAGGTCATTGAATTATGATAGAGGAAATCAATTATTTTACAGTGTCATAACCCTAATCCATATTTCATGCCAAGTTAGCTTCCTACATTGTGACTGCTGAAAACTATCTGAAGTACTTTTAATGAAAATACTTTTATCAATCTTCTTTGAGGATTTAACACTATATTATTATATATTATATCACATATTATTATTATTATATCACATAAGAAACGTTTATGCAAACGTAACAACACATGTAATATCTCAGCAATTGTTTCAATATGGGCGCGTTCGATCTAATAGTTATATTGTTAATATCGGCGAAATCAAGGTTATCGAACTGTTGCACAGAAATGCGACCTCTTGTTCTCTGCCCTCACTAATAAGAAAAGAACTTTTGATTACTTGAAACGTAACTCAAATTTGCTGTCTATCCACATGGAGGTTTAACGACCTTTTCTAATGTTTACACCGACTTCGACTCTTACGTCCAGTACGGGGTCTTCCTCAAAATAAGAAATGGTAGATGACGTTACAGTAGTAGTGAGAGTACTTAACAATGACAAACATGATCAGTAACATTGAAAATTTAATTTCTGACGCTGAAAATGAAGTCATTGAACAGACTTCGAGTTTCAGTCATTATATTCACTATTGAATCGCCATTTCAGCTCGCAAATAAGAGTAAAGCTACAAGTTGAACCCTCAAGCCTTGATTGGTAACCTGATATCTAATTCCAAACCGGTATTAGAGCCCGTAATGCAGATGGGTGGTCAACGAATGCCTTTCAGTCAAGTCATGTAAACAAAAACGGCGCCGGTTGTTGCTTACCTTCAGATTGATAAATCTGAAAGACTGTGATCGTCTGTGAACAATGAATGTTCTACTTTAAAATATATTCACACAGGGTTCTGTACAAATCCAACACAATGATACTGAACAATAATTTTGCTCGTCAAATTTTGTGGTATACAAGACACACGCCAATATTTATTGCTATCTTATTTATGCTATGTCTATTAAGAACATGGGCAAACATAGCTTTCAACATCTTTTTTAGTTATTGTAAGTAATCTGTGATCATTTACCATTTTGTCTTTGTTCTGTCATCAATTCAAACAAACCTGTTACTCTGTTTCTTCCGCCTTGCTTTTCTTAGCTTTTTTTTTAAAATCATGTGAATGTTAAATTTTCTAGGTCCTCTTTACTCATTATGTTGTCTCAAAAATTCGACTATCTTGCTTATTTTAAGTTCCTATTTGTCTTGTAGATTCCTTTTATTTTCGATTTTCTTTTAGTGTCCTTTTAGTTCCGATTTTATTTGTAGTACCCAATTCCCCGAAGTGTTCTATGTTGCTTTTATGTTCTGTCCATGGTATTCTTAACATTCATCAGTAGAACCACCTCAATGTTGCTTCAAATCTCGTCTGTATTTGTAATGAAAATTTATTCACAATACAAGAGATGAGATATGACATAGAGGTTCATTATTCTTATCTTTGTAATGCTTTTGTACTATACTTTAATTCTGAAAGGTATATTTCGCTATTCTCACACATGTTCAGCATTCTGAATATCAAAAATAGCTAAACGTGTTCTATTAAGTTATAATGCTAACAGAGATATATGGAATATTAAAGTCAGCTTCCAAAGTTTATCATAGAAGGCTCAAAATGCTGGATTATTTGGCAATACGATTGATACTGTACCTGGCAGTGTGTTGTCAAGAAAAAGGCCTAAAAATCCTCCAACAAACATGTTTGTTCCTAGTAGTACGGTAATGATCTGGTCAAATTCGGAGCTTCCTAAAAAAAAAAGAAAGAAACAGTAACTATACAAATCACTTTCAGTCATTTTCTACTGATAATGAGTTGAACAATCACAAGTTTAGTTGCGTGGGATTTGCGGGTAATGTCAAACATTTGAGAGTATATCAGAGAGATTAGTTTGAATAATAATAAAATTTCAATCAAAGATTAATCTCTTCGAATTCTGTTCTATAAAAGAAAAGTTTGTATATTCACACGCATAAGAAAATTGATAAACTCGTAACAGACATGAGACTAACCAAACCGGGTCTACTGGCGCACAACATCCCAAAGAAAAATAAACAAAAAAATGAATGGATGAAAGATGAGATTCTCGAAATGACCAAAAGGAGACAAAAAACAAGATTAAGACACTGAACATAATATAGAACACTATTTAGTGAAATAAACAAATGCAGACAAGCTAAAAAGGAGTGGTTCTGTGACGACGGTCTCCGGTCGCTAGTCGTGATGGCTTCAACACAGTAGCCGTTTGGGTGAGCAACACATAAAAATACAGTTTTATTTGGAATAATACTGAAGGGAGTGAATTAAACTATAACGCAAGATAATTTTATACAGAAAGAAAATTTATTATAACACATAAAAATATTCAGCAAAAACACAGGAATAAGGTGACAGAACTATAATATACCGGACACTAGAACGATTTCAACTTCGTACTAGTTTCACACAATATTCACGGTGAGTCTAACGAGGAAGATATTTTGAGGAAGTTTAGGCGGAATGGAAAAAGGTCATTCAACTCGGCTAAATATATATATATATATATATATATATATATATATATATATATACACACAGCTAGGGTTTGGTCAAAGTGATTATTAAAACAATCTTTACCTTTCACGGCAGCACGTGGTTATTCACTGGATGTTGAGGAAGGGCTGGTAGCTTGATGGAAAGTTCTTTCGACGTCTTGAACGATTAGCCGAAGAGAGGTCTACGCCTGGCCGGTAACTGAACAACTCTAGGGTTTTCTACTATTGTTTATATAGAAACAGGGGCCTATATTCATTGGCCCGCTCTTTCTCTGGTCTTTTCCTTTTTTTCCCTGTGACTATAGTTACCAGGCTATTTAATCTCTTTTTGGGAAGGGTAGAACCTGACCCAGTGACCTAATTCATACTTCTCTCCTTTCTGGAGTGGCAGAACCCTGACCAAATGATCATTTACTACTACTGTTACTAAGGTGACTATTTTAGTCATGTCCCAAGGCTTTTGGGGCAAAAAAACGCTTCTAACTTCCTCGTTACAATACAAAAAAAAAGAAAATACAAAAAAAAAAAAATACAAAAAGAAATAGAATATAACATTCGTCAATTTCTTATCTTTATAACGGAGCGAAAGTTTCGTTTAAGAGTAATGTTTGTCTTCTTAACATTAATTCAAGCTTTTGGTTGTTAATGTCTCACTCCAATCGGAGTTTTCAAGTTGTGACGATTCAAAATGTTTTATTCGAGCTTTTAATCGAAGCTTCACGGAAAATGCCGAAGATTGGTCTTTGTGTGTGTGGTGGATGGCGGCGTCGATAAATTCGTCTTATCTGTCTTAGATCGGCGCAACAACTGCTTGGTTCGTTGTTTAAGTTTAACTATTTCTTGGATCTTTCTGTTTGTTTACATATTCAGCCAAAACTCTATCCAAGGCGACCGTCTCTGTCTATACGGTCGTGGCTCCCCGGTTGGGAACCGTCTCTGCATTGTCATTACATCTCAACTGATCCAGATCCAACTGCAACTCAGCTCTAACTGAACCCCGACTGATGTTGGCCCTCCGCGGCTCTATTTTTATTCATGTCCCAAATTCTCTTGGGGGCAGGCATGACGGACGCCGGGTGTCCATGCAATTCAAATCTTTAGTCAATCAAACCACTCCCGCCTTCGCACTTTGAGGCGGAGTTACTTCCTTCCCTTGGTTTAACCAATGAAGCAGATATATTCCTGGTGATATCAATTCTTTCCGTCTTCTTCTTCTAGCCAACTGATTACATCATTTATGTTTTCAGGTTTAAAATCTGTTCAAAGCGAATTCGAGAAGTTCAAAATTCAACTTTTCTTGACCTCATCAAAATTTTTGACAATCTCAAAACGATATTTTGGCTACAGCTTATTTTTTACTTTTACCAGCTATAAGGCTCATGGCTTTCAATGATATTTTTCTTATAGTCACTTGTTTCCGCTTTGTCACATAACGGCTGCCAATGCGATGACCCCGTCTGACCGGCGGCCCGCACATGAAAAATGTTTTTTTTCAATTCACTCAGCCAGTTTCCAAGATTTTCAATATTTTCGTTTTGTAATATTTTCTCTCTGCTCATAATTTATTAGCTGCGTTCATACTGCAACCGAATAAACAATTTCATTATCTATTAGGCTTATTTTTCTCGCTACTGTTATATTTTTTCTACATGCAAAAATAGTGATACAGTTCAACAAACAATGTGCGGAAATAGAATTTTTATGCATATCTGCATCTGTGATATCACAGGTATCACGGATGCAGATATGCATAAAAAGAGAACTAACAGGACAAGAAACATGCTCATGAACAGGATGAATAAAATCCAAGAATGAACGATGATATTAGAGAAAGAAAAATACTTCAAAGATGGAAAGAATATATCAGAGAACAACCGAAAATGCACAGAAATATCGGCAGATTGGAAATATTAAAATCTAAACTATAAGTAAAAATGGTCAAACTGAACAGAAACAAAACAGCAAGACCAGACAAAGTCGTAATAGAGATGCTGGTAGCCTTAGATGATTTTCAGCATATCAAAATTACAGAAATGATAAAATCTATAGCAGTGGCGATATATCAGAAGACCTAAATAGATCTATTTTTAGAACACTACCTAAGAAACCAGGTGCAGACTATTGTGAACTCCATCGGACAATCAGCCTAATGAGCCACATAATAAAATTTACAATCCGAATTCTGATGAATAGAGAATGCATCAGAATCAAACGAGAGATAAGCCAAAGAAAGCGTGAGGTATTCAAAGACACTGAAACAAGGAAGGAAGGAAGGAAGGAAATATTTATGCTCAAAATGTTATCAAAAAGATTATTTAACAACTGCAGAAGGATGTGTATTTATGCTTTATAAACTACCCAAAGGCGTTTGATATAGTAAACCACAAAGATTTGTTAGACCTGCTCAGCAACCTGGACAAAGTTGTTAAGAAGATTAGAATAATCGGTAAATGTTCGCTTTAATTCCCTTCGCTTTTCTCCTTCAAATTTATCCAAAATAGCATTATCTCTGTGCAAATGTGTATGCTGAACTCAAATCAAGTGTTAGTTAGTGAAGAAACTTACCTTTTTTTTTTCTCTAAATGTCCATAAGAAAAACGAACTATATCTTTTTCTCTCCCGTAACTCTCACGAAGTCATGTAATTAACTGCAGAATGACATACTGCGCATGCAAAAAAATTTTCGCAGAATTTTTGGCGATTTTTTTTTATTTACTGATACTTCCGGCGATGTACTTCCGGGAATGAAAGCAATGCGCTGTTGTATTTCTACGCTTATTATTTTCATTAGCGGAAGAACATCGACGGAAGTATCAGTAAAGGAAGAAAATCGACCAAAATTCCAAACAAAATTTCTACCTACCTAGAACGTCATTTTGCAGTTAATTACATGACTTCGTGAGAGTTACGGGAGAGAAAAAGTGCAAGATATAGTTCGTTTTTTATGGACTTTCAAAGCAAAAAAGTAAATTTCTTCAATAACTAATTGTTGATTTGAGTTCAGCATATACATTTGCACAGAAATAATGCTATTTTGGATAAATTTGAAGTGGGGAAAAGCGAAGGGAATTAAAACGAACATTAGCTGAATAATCAAGGGCCTATACCGACAGCAAACCGACTGCATACGGATAGAAATTTAGTTCAGTATATATGCAAAAATACAAAGTAGTGTAAGTTAAGGACGTGTCATCTCACCAGTTTCATTCAACCTTTACAGCGATGCAAATTTGAGAGAATTAGTCGTCCTACCGGGATTCTGTACTGGCGGCCACAATCTTAACATGAGATATGCAGATGACACAGTGTTGATAGCAGTCACGGAAAGAAAAGTAAAAAATCTCTTACAGGGGATAGTGACGAAAAGCGAGAAGAAAGGACTAAGCATAAACTGGAATAAATAGTTATTAGCAAAAGAATGAGCCCAAAATACACATTACGAATCGGAGATACAAAAATCAACCAAGCACAAAAATGTAAATATCTGAAAAGTGTTTTAACAGAGGACGGCAAATACGACACTCGAATTCGAAGACGCATTGGGATAGTAAAAGATTCATTTTCAAAGCTAAGAACAGTATTAAGAGATAGAAAAATTTCGTTAGAAACAAAAAAAAAGTACTGAATTTTACAAATCTGTTCTAATGTATGGCAGTGAAAGCTTGACAATTTCTTCAAAGTTGAAGAGAACTGAAGCAACAGAAATGTTGAGGATACTATGGACCAAATACGTAAGCAACGGCGAGTTTTTAGAGAAAATAAAAAAAAAACGACAAGAGAAAAGATAGTTGACATTTCTTGGCACATAATGAGGAAGGAGGACTTGGGAAATCTGTTACTCTATAGGATGGATTGAGAGCAATAAGGACAGAGAAAAACAACGCATTAGATACGTGAGTTTGAGAAAATCGATGCCGGAACTTGTTTAGAAATTTCGAAAACACAGAATTTATTTAGGGTGAGAAGATTTTGAAGAGCCATGATCGATTACGTCCTAAGCAGATATGGTACATAAAGATAGAGAAACTTACGAGATAACATTAATCATCACTCAACGGTCTCCATAAACGTTATGTTCCTTTTGTTTCATTCTTTCTTATGTTCCTTATCCCTTCAATGTCTTAGCGATCATGGCTTTCCGCATCTTACTGTCTTTTTCTAATCTAAGTAACTACTGACAATTTACCATCCTTCTTTGTTCCTATTTTACCCTCCATCCACACACATTAGTTACATAGGTGACCCATTGTTTCTCTTTCTTTTCTTACTTTCAGTATACAATGTCAGTGTATACGCTAAAACTCTTTCGTCGTTGTGTCCAAGAAAGCTTAAATGCCTCTGATTGTAAATGTAAATGTCCTTAATGACTCTATTTTCTATAAAACTTATTCATTACTCATACGCTCAGTTAATATTACTTTCAGCAATCATTACTAGAATCACATCTGTCGTTTCAAGTCACCCATTTTGTGAGGCGATTGTCCAGTATTCACTGATATATAGGTGATCCGATAGTGCATAGTATTTAGTATTTTTTGCTTCTAACGAAAGTTTCCTCGCCCTTAAAACTTTGTTTAGTTTCGTGAAGGTATCTTTGGTTTTCCAATGCGTCTTCGAATTTCTGTGCTATATTTTTACGTTGTTTATTACTACATAACTAAGATAGCTAAAGTCCTTAATCTGATTGTTTTAAAATACCTAGTAAGTGACTCATATCTCGAGTTGTCTTCTTTTTATTAACTAGGCATTGTGTCTACTTATAGCCATTACTTCTTTTGAAAAAAAAAATAATAACTATCAGAAGATAAAATCAAAATTTGTGAATGAAAAGAAATTACAGTTCAAATAGGTTTACTGTTAACAGGTTTCTTAACTTACCGGTATTTATCTTTCCAGGATTTTGTTGTATCCACATTGGTAAAGACAAACCGAGAAGGATAGAAGTTCCAATCACGAAGAGGTTTCGGGAAGAATCCAGAGAGACACTCCTAAGGTTGGAAATTCCAATAGCAGCAACCATTCCTATTACAAGAATAAAAAAATAAAAATTCTTAATTTAAAGAACGAGAAAAATGTAAACTGATTTGAAGTTAGCAGTCGTACAAGGAGCAAATGCGCATGCGTGACGTAATAACCTCTTCGCAATTAGTATGTAAATTCTGTTGAACAAGATTATAATAAATAATAAATTTTGCAAAGTAACAAGTGAACATTAAAAATAAATAATAAGAAATTAAACCAAATGCAATTTAGTATAACAATTCAAAGCATATTTTTAAAGTGTCTAGGATGATTTGGGATATAGATATTTAATAATAACGTCATCTATCCTAACAGGGTAATACCGTATACATTAATGTAGGAGAGATGCCATTTTGCACCTCCAAATAATCTGAAAATACTTATAAAAATTTAATGCGAAGAAGAAATACATTTTAGTTTTAGAAAATGTATAACTTCAGACAAAATAATTAACTACTTACGCGAGGGTGTTGCTCATTGGCAACCGAATAAAACACTTGTCAAAAAAAACTTCACTTTCCTGTATTTAAAATTACATTAAAGTAAAATTCAAGATTGTTCTCCTGTGATATCATCTTTGGAATTTAATTTAATTTTATTTTTACTTGTTCGGTTCAATAGAAATGACAACGCAACGGAAATAGAAAAATAAAATATAAATAGACAACAAGATCTGCGAGTAACTATTTTATCGAGAAAAAAGGTTAAATGAAGATCTTCATTTCATCGTCGGTGATGGTGGATGTTATTGTGTTACCGTCTTGGTGACCTCTCTGAAGATGGCTCATGTGAGCCGAAAGCTTAGAAACAAATTAATAAAAAATTATCCAAATGTTGGAAAATTTTTGTCTTTATTTTCAACTGAAACTAAAGCCAAAATACGACGTTTAGAACGGCTCATGATTAAACATAATAGACATTCATTTTCTCTTATATTTAACACTATATGTTTAGAAATATATATATATATATGAATTAGAACACTCTCAGCTATTGGGCATGTATAATGATAATATACACGCTAAAATGTCTGCCTCCTTCTACCGAGCGCTCATAGCTCAGAGGTAGAATCGCCGACTGACGCCAATTCGGTTTGGTTTCAATCCTGGGTTAAAAGCAATCGGAGTCTACCCGTACTGAGGAGTTGTGGTACAGCGAAACAGATTTATCTGCGGATGACTATATATATATAATTTCCTTTCGGGAGAAGGAGGCAGACTTTTTAGCGTGTATAGTATCATTATACACGCCCAATAGCTGAGAGTGTTCTAATTCATTGCTGAATGGACGATGCGTAGATGCCAGAGTAACTACTGTTTTTCAAAGTCTACCATTCTTCCAGAGTGCTCAATCAGGGTGTGAGAGTGTAAATAATATATATATAGGTATAGGTACACACACAATGGTCTTTATCATAATGAAGAGGATATATATATATATATATATATATGTGTGTGTGTGTCTGCGTTTGTATGAGAGACGTCCCGATGACAAATTTTCCTCCCAATTTTCCTCCCACTTCAACAAAAATACACCAATATATGCAGCCCTATATAAATTTAATATTTTAAAAAATTAATCAGTTTGTCTGACGATCGTAAGAGCGTGAAACACCTATCTAACTGAATATGTTAGCTCTATCACTGATATTGAGAGCTTTTAAATAAGTACCGCGCATATATAATATAAATAATATAATATAATAAATGTAACAAATTGCATATATATATATATATATATATAATTTCACACACACACACACACACACACACACATATATATATATATATATATATATATATTCTTCACTCCTCGATGACACAATTATTACAAAAAATAAAATAACAAGGAACTGTTAGTGTACACTTCCAATTATTCCTATGGAAATCCCTATAGAATAGGAAGTTAAGGTTCATTTTAGACACTTGATGCTTTTTTATTACGGTAAAGACAAAAATTCCCCGCAAACAACAAAAAGATACGTGCTGTGTACGGTGAAGATGTTTTAACTAATAGAACTGTATGGATGTGGTTCACTAAGTTTAGAGTTGATGATTGTTAAAGAGCAAACACGCGACAAGAGCTTTGTAACTAGCTGTAACGTATAATAACTGATAGTAAAGAGAATGAACTGAGGCGACACTGCCCCACTATTCTCTTTCCCTCTCTCCCCTGAAAGTAACAGGAGAAATATATATATATATATATATATATATATATATATATATATATATATATATGTGTGTGTGTGTGTGTGTGTCTAACAGTCATTATTATAATAGGGAGGATGCGTATATGTGTGTCTTAATTGTGAAAATCCTAATTAGTGGAACTAAAGAATGTAGTTTGTTAGAACATTTGCCATGGAAATAGCGATAGAGTATCAAGATGCTAGAAACATTTCCTCTGTAGAAAAGAGCTTGTAAGATGGAAAATAATTAATTATCCAGAAGGCTGATTAAACATATGTTTAAAATCCGAAATAGAAAATTGAAATTCTTCAAGCACATAATGAAGAAAGATAAATTAAAGAAATCAATATTCACAAACGTATTAAAAGCAGGTGGAGACAGGAAACAGCGAAAAACCTAATTTACAAATTTGTGTGAATGGTATGCAAACCAGGAACAAAGATGATAGAACAAAAAGTTGGCTAGAGCTACCAGAGGTAATGGAGAGTCATGATCGCGTAAAGGGATATGGCTAATAAAATTTAAATACCTTCACATACATCCTCAAATTTACCACACCAAGGTCCCCGGATAGTAAAAGAAAAAATAACAGATGTATGTGGAACTCACTGTACAGAAGGGGTTTGAGGATTGGTGCAAACCATGCAAGCATAAACTCAACAAAAATCAAAATGCATAAATTACAAACAAAACCATATCGCAGATTGAAGAACATACAAAGGCTAGAGATGAAAAAAGAACAATGAAACATACCAAAACATTATCTTCCTGGAAGCAAAGAAAATCATTGAAACTGCCAGTTTCACACAACCATACGCTATTATGACCTTGCGAAAAGCAGGAATCCAATTCTGTCTTAATTATGGGAAAACAGGAAGGCATCTGGCGTCATTCAGCTTAGTACATGGAATCTATCTGGAGCATTCAATAACAGATCAGGTCAGGAGTCAATCTTTGATGCTGGTATTATATAAGCTATAACATTTTTACATTACTTTGAGAGAAGACTGGTATTTCCAAGTGAAAGTCGTTGTTTGAGAGATGGATAATTAATCGTTATGGCAATTCAACATTCCATTGGGTCATGGAAAGCTTCATTCTACTTTAATGGTAATCTTTATAGAAATGTTTTTATGAAAATAATATAAAATAGTGAACAAACAGAGAGTGAAACTGTTCTGTTATTCATCTCCGATAGCATCTTAGTCACTCAGTTGAATTCACACCATTTAAAGTTTAAAAAAGTTACTTACCAAACATAACAAAAAACATTCCACCAATCACAGGCTGAGGAATTGTGACAAAAAGAGAACCAAATTTACCCAAGCATCCAAGTAGTATCATCACAAAAGCACCAACTTGGATGACTCTTCGACTTGCAATCTGGAGATGTACAAATGAGAAATGGTAAAAAAAAAGTTACACAAATGTTATTTATACATTTGCTAAAAAACTGATTGCAAAACATTTATTTGCTTTAAAAATATCAAGTTTTGTCACATACTTTGGTTATACCAATGGCACCGATATTTTCACTGTAGGATGTGTTTCCACTTGCAGCACCCCAAGCACCGGCCAAAAAACATGTAATACCTTCCATTCCAATTCCTGTAAAATTAGAAATTATAACGTTGTTTGAATATACTTAAATAAGAATAGTGATTTGAAGGGGTGTTGGAATAATTTTGTATATGAGAAGATTGTATAAACTTTTTAAAATCAGCATTGGATATCTGGCTTTCTACCTGTATCGGAACACGTACCACTGGAATAGATAAAAAAAAATATGCAGCTACTTTAACCTTCACATTAGAAAAATTCCGATTTCTAAGTGAAATTTCTTAACGATGTGTTACATCCCCAAAAAGTGCTAAAAAAGATTAAATCTTGATGATAACTGTTACATTAAATTTTAAAATTGCTTATTGGTCCTTGGTATGACGCTAAACTGCATCCAGCAGCAAGGCCTCTGATTGAAAGGTTGTGAGGAGCATGGAACCACCTCTTAATTGCTGTTGTTCCCAGGCCCACTCTGACCCGTAGTATTAGCACCTGTTAGGGTCCCAGCTATGGGCAAATGGTTATTTCCCAAAACTGGGGTCAAAACACTATGAATGTATAAAAATACATAGACTTTTATAGAAATATATACATAAATTAAACTTTTATAAAAAAATATACATTTTTGAAAAAAAAATTTTACCACCAATACATTTTTGAAGGAAAAAACTTATTACCATAACACATTTTTAGAAGAAAGAAATTATTACTACTAATATATTTTTGAATACAAAACTAGAAGACATCTTCAGTTTTTTAAAATAATAAAAAATTTAATCAAAATCTGACTAAATCAATTTTACTATAACCGAACGTTAAAAAATATACCTTAAAATCCTACATTTTTGGCATTAAATAAGCCACAGAGGTTGATATGATTTTAAATAAAACTCAAACTCAAACTCAAAAACCAAAACTGCTCATTGGAAAGTCACAAAAACAACTCCCATCTGATGTATTCTATCGCCTTTTTACTTGAACTAAGTAGTGTTTCTCACAAAAATTTCTAGTTAAAAAAGAATGAATGTGTACAATAGCCAATTCTTTTTTTTACTTATCCAGTTAAGGTCTTAAAATTTTAGTTGTCATCGTTATTTTTTTCAATTGAGTGATATTTTAATCAATTTCCTCTTTGTTGCTATTATGGAAGAGACAACTGAAGTTCCTAGGACACGCAATGAGGAAGGAGAGCCTGGAGAACCTGATACTGACTGGCCAGATAGAAGGAAAGAGAGACAGAGGAAGGCAGCGGATAACATACTGCAGGGCCTGATCAGGTGGTTGACGGAACGGGGGTTGACAGGAGTAACGGAAGCAAACATATTAGGAGCCACAAGAGATAGGGAGACGTGGAGAACCATGATCGCCTACGTCCTGAAAGGACAGGGCACATAGAAGAAGAAGAAGATATTTTAATATTCCCAGAATAAAAGAAATAATATCAATAAATCTAAGAATTAGAAAACAAAAATAGAACAATTTTTCAAGGGAACATTAATAATATAACTGTCGCAAAAGTATTAATTAGCGCTCATTTTGAAATGAAAATCAGTAAAATTACATAAAAATTAAATAATTACCACAAGGAATACTTCTTACTTTTACAAAGCAACACATTAAATGCATTAGTTGCTCACCGTAACGAGACTGATCACAATTTTGATATAAAAATGCTACTCTGATTGGATGAGGAAACAGGAAATTTTCGTTATGTTCTTACAATCTTCCATTATGATAATTTTGGAATATTTTATGAGAAAAAAGAAAAAGAATCGAAATGAAATCGGCTATATTATATAACTAAAACATTTAAAAAAAATTATATTAAAATTTAAAATTCTCACTGTTCCTCGGTCATGCGCATGTGTAATGGCATCAATCAAAACAACCAGAATAAGTCCTAAAGGACAAACCGAATCACCCAAAAACGTTTTCCACTTTGTCAGACAACTTTCGTTCAGATATATGAATACACACACGAATATATATTTCGTATTAATCTAAAGGTTATATTTAGTGAGTACACGTGTTTGAGTAGACGTCCCTGTTTTTAAACAATGTAAATTTAAATCTACCGGCCTGTACATAAAACAATATATATCCAGTGTTACACTGTAAAAAAAGGGATATATAATTAAACACGTATCTCCACTAAATATAATCTTTAAAGTAATATGAAATAATTTCGTATATATACACACACACACACACACACACACACACACATACACACACACACACACACATATATGATTAAACAGCTGTGGAAGTTCTTTATTTTGTATTTTTCTGTTTCAAATCATTTTTTAAAACTTACATTAAAAGTTTAAATATAAATTGTCTAATATCTGAATCGAGAATGTGAGCAATGACGAGGACTTGAAAATGATGGAAACAAAAAGGAAATTAATACTGAGCATCAGGAAGAGACAGCTGAAGTTCCTGGGATACACAATGAGGAAGGAGGGCCTGGGGAATCTGATACTAACAGGCCAGATAGATGGAAAAAGAGACAGGGGAAAGCAACGGATAACATATTTGAAGGACCTAATCAGGTGGATGACGGAACGAGGATTGCATGGTGTAACAGGAGAAGGCGTGCTCAGAGCCACTAAGGATAGGAAAACGTGAAAAGCCATGATCGCCTACGTCCTGAAGAGACAGGGCAGACAGAAGAAGAAGAATATCTGAATACCTTTGTAACTTTTAACATTAAAGACAAATTAAAAACTAAAATAATTACGACACAGGACGTCTGAAAGCCAAAGGCTAAATAAAATAATGATTAACCGTTTCATTGTTCACATTAGTCGTAACATATTTCATAACACAAATAATGTTTATTACATGTTTTTAATGAAAATTTAATCTGTAAATGTGTATTACAGTGGAATGAAGTTATATTCTATCGTTGTATACTTTCTCAGATGTTGAATAAAATGGTTGAAAAACAGCTCTTAACCTTTATTGAAGAAACTAAAGATGAATATTTTATGCTAAGAATCCCTTGAATTATCGTCCTATTCATTTGTTATCAGTCTCTTATATACAAAGACTACATTGCAAGGATTAAAGCCAAGGTCGAATCAACTACCGGGAATATGCATTATTTTACGATGAATTCAGATGAATTAAACCTGGATCAAGGAACGCGAAATTTATGCTTAGAATGTAATCAGAAAGGGCAATAGAAATGCAGATGAACATGTACTTGTGTTTTATAGACTACACTAAGACGTTCGACAAAGTACGCCACAAAAACTTGATAAAGATGTTCGGCAAACTTGACATATTCAGGAAAGACATTATAATAACCATAACTTATATTGGCAGCAAAGTGTCTGCATACGGACAGGAAATAAGTTTTTAGCAGATACACAAAAACAGAAAGGGGTGTAAGATAAAGATGTGTCTTTTCACAGGCTCAATTCAATATATCCAGCAAAGCAATTCTCAGAGAACTAGAATTCCTGCCAGGATTCGTCATTGGAGGCCATAATCTTCACAATATAAGATATGCAGAAGTGACAGCAGATATGGAAATGAAACTACAAAGCCACCTAGAAAAGGTAACAAAGGAAAGCAAGAAGAACAGACTAGACATAAACTACAATAAAATTAAATGCATAGTCATCAGCAAAAAGAGGAGACCAAATGCCAATTACTAGTCAGAGATACAAAAATCAAACAATTACAGAATTTTAAATTTTTTCTTTTTTTTAATCATTTCACCCCAAGCAAGGCATTCCACTGCCACTATTGCACTTGGGGCTACATAGAGGGAGGTAAATAGGAAGAGTGGTTAGATATAGGAAATGTCAGAACTGGGGGTGATAGATAGTTGGGTGGGTGGGAAGAGTGTTTGAAAGAATGGAAGTTAGTTTGTTAGGAGGTGTCTCTTGACCTTACATTTAAACTCCTGGAGATTGTAGCAGTCGGGGAAGCAGTCATGTGGAAGAGAATTCCATAGTCGGGAAGTGCAAGAAAAGAAACTGTTGGAGTAGAAGTTGCGGTTGCATTTTATCGGTTTCACTGTAAAAGGGTGGGATCTAGTTGCTAATCTAGTATCTCGTGCAAATTCGAACCTAGGGGGCACCAGTGATCTAAGTTCATCGGAGCAGAAGCCGTGAAATGATTTATAGAAGAGACACAGGGAAGCCACTTGGCATCGCTAAGGAAGCATTCCAAAAGCTAAGCAGAGTACAGGAAAATTTCGTTGAAAATAAAAAAAAAATAGTTATTTGAATTTATGGGTTTGATTTTTAAGTTCCATTCACCTGAACATTTATATAATAAAAAAACAAGTGGGTATAATTATATAAATTAAAATAGAAATTTAGTTTTTCTTTATTCTTTCAGCAATGGATAATTGCCAGAAATAAATCTATCAAGAGGTTTCATTTGTGAACTTACGAACACTAAAATATTTTCACATAAGAGGTTACTAACAAATATCAAATTGAATTTTACTAATATTTCTGCATATTTTCTAAGAGCAGTTAAATTAAGACCTGAAGCTTTCCATTTAGATTTTGAACCTGGAGAAGGGTACGGGCATAATCTTGAGAAAGCTTTATGTCATCAAATAAGAAATTAATTTACTGACAAAAAACCTTTCGGATTTATTATAGAAATAGCACAATATTTGAACCAGCTGTTGCAAAAAAGACCTTTATTTTTCATGCAATTCTGATGAAGATTTTTATTAGATTTCCTCAAATCAGGATAAAAGTTAGGTGCATATGCTTTGGTGTCAGTTCTTATTTTATTAAACTCCCAAATATTTTGTCTTATCTAAGGCTGATCTGAAATAGAAACGTGTAAAATCACACATGCAATGTGCCACACACAAATAGGTCACCTTGGTAAGGTAAATTTTGGTTTGTACTTCATTTACTGTATTTACACAAGTGTTTTGTATGTTCCTTTACAACATAGAAAGAAATGAGCTGTAAAATTATGGTACTTAGAGATAATGAGATATAAAATCATTAATTTGAATAATGCTAACATCAACTAGATTACGGGTAATAACAAAAAACTAATTTATATGGCAGTCGATAAATTAAATATTTAATTGTATTTAGAATATTCTTTAAAATGTTTACTGAAGAAATTTAGCAGCATTCTCATTAATCTTTTGCTTAATCACGTCGTACAAATTGTTTAGCATTTATTTGATGTCGTGATCTCATGACGGCAACAATTTTTCTTTATACTAATGCATTTGAACGTGATATCACTTAGATACACTGATGCCTGGATTAAGAAAATGACCATTTTTCAGATAATTCTTGGCTCTACCCAACTTGAATACAGGACAACTTCAAGAGATGGATTGACTTTGAAACTAATAGATTTCGGAGCGGAGAAATTAACCACGTAACTCTTGTTGGTACTGTTTTTTCCTGTGTTTAGGAAACAAAGGTAAAGCGAAAAGGTCCACCGTGTCTAATATAAAAAAGACTTTGAAAAATAAGCAGCTGATGTTTTTAGGATTAAATAAGAAAACCAAAAACTACATGTTTCAGGGAAAATATTTGTTATCGTAGTTAATAATTATAGATGTCGAATCACTTTGGTTTATGATCCTTAATCGTACCTCTGTTGATAGCAGAAACAGGTGGGGGTGGTGCACCAGCCATTCTTGCGCATGCGTAGTAATCTCCGACTGATTCAATAATGGAAGCGAACACACCTGCAAAAATGCCCAGTACGCCGGCTGTACTGACGCTTGGAACTCCCCACTGACCTAGTAGAAAATAACGAGTGTAAACAACATTAACTATTATTTATAGACGTTTATAGAACAGTAATTTACAAATCTATCACGAACACACATTACACACATGTAACTGACCTGGTGTAAATCATTATCTCAAGGCTTCTCAAATGTATGTGTTATACCATCAAACTTTGTCGACTGAAATTTATTTAATCGTGTGGGTTGTTATACCCTTATTACCTACATCCCAGTGCAATTCATGATGCATTTGAAAGTTATTAAAACATTTAAAGTCAACAATCTGCACACGAATAATACAAATAACGCGTTGAAATGACACCATTCAAAATATCTCTCAAATTTTACTCACATGAAATAAAATCAGGTATTCAATGGCACCTATTGAAAAACGCAATGGATTGTTATTCCAACACAATATTAGGTGTGTGTAAACTTTTCCAACAAAAAATCTGTTTTCTGGTAGTGTATTCAGTCTCTTTCGGAAAGGTTGTAAAACATTTTGCACACATCTTAGAAATCGAGACATTTGATGTTCAATCTAAATATAATTTTGAAACAGGACAATATACAATATTAAATGAAACTCTTAGTTAAACAATGTTTTCAAATATTTGTCTTTTAAGCCACTATTCTTGCATTTGTGCCTTTTTTTAAAAAACATTGTTGCTTTAAACAAGCGATAGCTTTGTATTACTATGCAATTTAGAAACAATTCTTTCAATAACCTATTGTATTTAGAAACATTAAAATATAATACTGCCTACCAATTATTGGTAATAAATTAGTTTACGAGGGTCGACTGAAAAGGTTCACCAATTTACTTTCGTGAAATGTGATCAAATGAGATTTATTTTTCAATATAGACCCCCTTGCTGTTCAAACACATTCTCCATCGGTGTTGTAGTACTTGGATCTCAATGAAGACGCTTTCACCCTTTTAGTTAAAAAAAAGTCATTAACAACAGATATGTCGTTATATTACTTAAATACTGGTTCACAGCCAAGATTTCTTTTTCATGTTGGGGGACAGATGATAGTCAGATTATGCCAATTTAGGTGAATAGGGAAGGAGATCAACCAGTTCAAAGCTATGGTCATGAACAACAGCCATTGAAACCAAAAACTTGTGTACTGGAGCATTGTCCTGATGAAACAAGACCCCCTTTGTATGTTTTCTGTGAGTTTGGTCTTGATTTTTGTAACTTCTTCGGCAAATAGCAGGATGTGCGTTGTGGTACAGTGGATATCGGCCTGGAACGAGAAACCGGGGAGCCGAGTTCGAATTCCAGTTGAATCCGTTGTATTCATTTACGCGCAAATACTCTTGGGAAAGGTATTAACCCGTCTCTTCCTTCCAGTTATGGGTTAAATAGCAGGACAGATTGGGTTCTATATGGTCGGCAACCAGTCTACCGCAGAAAGCAATGGCAACCTACTGCGGGATAATATTCTGCCCAGTCAGTCATGTCTCTTTCGAGACATGATCGCCCAAGCGTGTATCACGTATGGCACTTAACTGACTGACTCTCCATTAAGAGTGACGCCTGTTTCAAGATAGTTAATAAACATAATACCTTTCTCATCTCAAAAAGCTGCGCCTAACAACCTTAGACAGATTAAACGACCTTGACCTTCCTTGGAGCAGTTGAGGAACGGTGTTCCCACTGCAGGGATTGTCTCTGTCTCAAAGCGATGCACTCAATACATATCCTGAGTGAGGAAATATTCAAGGAAAGCAATGTTACGTAATCGGTTTTTTTTTTCGTTTTTGCTCATGTATCCGATGACGCAGCACCCACTAAGCAGAAACCATTTTCATGTCAATTTCAATGTATAGAATATTCTCACGGGATATGATAATAGCATTGGCTATTTTATTTATAATCAATCACTTGTTATTAATTGATATGATAATAGCATTGGCTATTTATTTATAATCAATCACTTGTTATTCATTGATATGATAATAGCATTGGCTATTTATTTATAATCAATCACTTGTTATTCATTGATATGATAATAGCATTGGCTATTTTATTTATAATCAATCACTTGTCATTCATTGATATGATAATAGCATTGGCTATTTTATTTATAATCAATCACTTGTTATTCATTGATATGATAATAGCATTGGCTATTTATTTATAATCAATCACTTGTCATTCATTGATATGAATAATAAGCATTGGCATATTTTATTTAATAATTCAATCAACTTGATTATTCATTGATATGATAATAGCATTGGCTATTTTATTTATAATCAATCACTTGTTATTCATTGATATGATAATAGCATTGGCTATTTTATTTATAATCAATCACTTGTTATTCATTGATATGATAATAGCATTGGCTACTTTATTTATAATCAATCACTTGTTATTCATCACCATGTGGTGAACCCGATCAATGTTTTTCTTGGTGGCAGTTGTAGAATGTTCAGAACTTGGGACATCTTCAAGATTCTTCCTTTCTTTTCTAAATTCAGCTTTCTATTTTTGCACTGTTGATAAAGTTGAATCGTCACCACCTAATGCAGCAACCATGTCAGCCTGAATACTTCTGGGTGGGAGTGGGTAACCTTTTTCTGCAGGTACTTGATAGCACTTCTTCTATGTGCCCTGTCCCTTCAGGACGTAGGCGATTATAACTTTTCACGTTTCCCTATCCCTGGTGGCTCTGAGCACGCCTTCTCTCGTTACACCATTCAATCCTCATTCTGTCATCCACCTGATCAGGTTCTTCAAATATGTTATCCGTTGCTTTCTCCTGTCTCTTTTTCACTCTATCTGGCCTGTTAGTATCAGATTCTGCAAACCCTCCTTCTTCATTGCGTGTCCCAGGAACTTCAGCTGTCTCTTCCTGATGTTCAGTATTAATTTCCTTTTTGTTTCCATCATTTTCCAGGCCTCATCATTGCTCACATGCTCGATCCATGATATTTGCAGCATTCTTCTAGAGAACCACATTTCAGTTGCCTCAAGTTTTTCCTTATCTTTTATGGTATTGTCCAGCATTCACTGCCATATTGAAGGACGGACAGCACGTAGTAATCCAGTACTCTCTTCCTAGTTTCTAGCGAAATTGTCCTGTTTCTTAATATCTTACTCAACTTTTGGAATGTAATGCCAAATTTTGTTCATTTTCCAGAGCTGTCGCCACTATTTACTTTTGAATTCTTTGAACAATCATTTTAACTGGATAAAACTATGCAGTTATTAATTAAAAAATTGAAATGAATGCATGCCAGATTTCACAGATCTAGGATCACTGGTTCATAGTCAGACTATGAATTTTTCAACCTGGACATGTAAATGCTTATTCAAAGAACAAATATAATAGTTTATCTATTCTCTTTTTTCAATGCTAATCTGTTTCTTCCCTGCCATTTATACCGTAGTAATATGGTTTACAAAAATAAATTATACCGTAATTATGATATCTGAATAAATCTGAATTTTCGGCAAAAACTTGATCATAATAAGAGGAGTCAAGTCGCAAACTGAGTAAATGTTTACTTTAAAGTTGAAAAGAAAATTTTTTTTATTTAACATCTGCATAAAAATAACAAAATATACAAACTCGGCGAATTTTATTCTGCTAAAAATTTGGGTGGTCCCAAACTTATAGTCGGTAGTCTACATTTTATGGCTGCAGACAATTCTTCTTGTTTGGGTCGATAATTTTTTAGCAGTTACCTTGAGTCGGAAATATCTGATAGAATCAGTCGAGAGATAATGTAATAACTTCGGAGCGAGTTATAAATGGTTTTCAAGACTCTCATTGTTGCTATCACTTTATAGTAATTTATTTTAAACTTAGTTTAGGTCCGTTTGATCTAGAGTCACAATACTAAACTTGCAGTGAGAATTAAATAGCACATTCGAATGACTTACCAGATTAAGTGTTCTGCAGTAGGCGCCTAAAGTAGGCGCATAAAGAAAAAAAAACGCGAGAGAAAGAAGCGGGAAAGCAATTTAACAAAAAAATTGTGAATTTCCTGACTGTTGATATCGGATTTAATTTTTATTTCTCTCTACTAAAATATAATGGCATACCTGGATATGGAAAACGAAACCATGCTGATTTATAAAGAACATCACTGTAAATATCAGTTCGGGCAGCGTAGCCCCATTTGCCTTTCTCTTTAGGGAAAACATCTGTGATGGTGAGAATGTAACAGAGTAGCCAGGTTATGAAAATAGCAAATAAAACCTACAAATAAGAAATAAGAATTTCTCAGTGATTTTAGAATAAGATATATATGCATAAAAAAATGAACGTAGAGCTGCCATATATTGAAAACATGTAACGCCATACTGTTCAGTATATTGACCTTCATTTTCCTAGTGACCTTCGGGCACTAGGAAAATGATTCAAAGATTCTATTGACACTATCTTCAACTCAGGGCTGCGGAGAATTGTTCTTTTCAGCCAACAATCCCACTAGAGATTGTACAAATAATCTCCAGCGAGTTTACGAAAGACGCTGGAAAAATTTATGTTAATAGTGTTAATAAAAATGTGCATTTTAAAAGTTATAGTTTCTTTCATAAACGATTCATTTATGTGTTAAACTGTAAAATCTTTAATTATTACTTTTTTTTATTTAGCTTGCAGAAATAATCTCCAGCGAGTTTGCGAAAGACGTTGGAAAACTATGTTAATAGTGTTAATAAAAATGTACATTTTAAAAGTTATTAGTTTTTTTCATAAACTCTTCATTCATGTGTTAAATTTTAAAATCTTTAATTATTTATTTTATTTGACGTCAATATTTACAAAACTTAATATGGCAAAGAACTCTGATAATAAAGCACCCAGTGAGGATTTAATTAAAAAATCTTACCTACGAGACTAGTTATATTAATCTATATAAAGCAGTCTTATCTGCCTATAAGCCAATAACTTAATTTTCTTATTTCATGATAAATATTTCTCTTACACTAGAAACTCGCATGTAACTAAGAACTTTAGAAAATGTCATGTTAGATTTAATAGCATGCTTAAAGTAGTATGTACTTATTAAAATTAGCTCACGTAAGTAAAGAGGTCACCAGTAGGATAGTCAATGAAGATAGAACTGAATAGAACTAATATATTGTAATATGATTTTATATTCAATATCATCAGCTTTTGAATTTAACAATCACTTTTAGTGACACACAGAAATATGCAACTAACTGCTATTAAATTGTCTTCATGAATTTGCCTCATCGTTTTACATTTCGTCATTTTGTTTTTCTTTTGCTTTATTTTTAATCATTTCACCCCGAGCAAGGTGGAAATGCCACTGATGTTCAGGGGGCTACATAACTGTAAAAAGATTAATTAGAAGAGAGAGAGAGGAGTACAGACCAGTTAGAAAAGAGCAATAGAAAGATGAGAATGCAGGTGTGATGACAGATACATAGGTGGAGGGAAAGGGAAGGATATATGGGGGTGGGGAGAGAGCTAGAATCCAGTAGTTAATAGATGAGTATTGACATTGCATTTAAATTCTTGGAGGTTGTAGCCGTCAGGAAAGCAAGAATATGGGAGTGAGTACCACAGACGGTAAGTGCGAGAGTAGAAGCTGCAGGAGTAGAATTGTCGTCTGCATTTGGCTAACCTAACTGTGAATGGGTGGGACCCAGTTGCCAATCTGGTTGCACGAGTAAACACCTGTTGTTGAGGCACCAGTGACTTAAGTTTGTCCGAGCAGAAGCCATGAAAGTATTTATAGAACAGACAAAGGGGGGCCACATTTCGTCGGTGGGGAAGGGGCTGCAGTCGAGCCGCCAAGTCAGTACCTATCACATTACAGACTCTTCTTTGGAGCCTGTCGAGAACACTGAGGTGAACGGCAGGGTCGCCTGACCATAAATAGCAGCAGTACTCCATGCACGGGCGGATGGTTGACTTGTATATATGCAGGATGGATTCAGGCGGAAAAAACATCCTGGATCGACATAATGACCCAACCTTCTTAGCAGTGGATTTAGCTATGGATTCGATATAGTAGTTCCATTTGAGGTCTGAAGAGAGGGTAAGGCCGAGGAGGCGCAGTGTATTGCTCTCATGGAGAATCACTTGGTCCATGCTTATGGGAGGCAGGAGAGGTTGCTTGTGATGGCTGACAGACAACAGCTTGGTCTGAGACGCATTGAAGTTGACAAGCCACTTCTTGCCCCAGTTTACCACAGAGTGTAGATCCCGTTCAAGGACAGTAGCGAGATTATGTCTATCCGCCGCGACAGGTTTCTTACTGGTTCGGGAGTATATTGTTGTGTCATCTGTGTAGATGCCTACATGGCCCTTGATCTCATCTGGGAGGTCGTTGATGAAAATAAGGAAGAGCATCGGGCCCAGGATAGAGCCCTGTGGTGCACCAGCATTCGTGCTGTAGGATGAAGAGGCATGCCCATTCAAAACGACCTTCATTTTGCAGTTATTTAAAAAAGATTGGATTAGGTCAAGCAGGCAACCGATAATACCGTAACCCCGTAGCTTGCATAGAAGGCCAGAGTGCCAAATCCTGTCAAAAGCATTGGAGATGTCCAGAGCAACCGTGCGAGCCTCGTCACACTCATCAAGGGTATGGAGCATGTACTCCGTTAAAAATGTCATGAGGTTTTAATAAATTCAGAATTGAAAGAATTCTTGCAACCATAATAACAGTTAAAGATTTTGTTGCTAATGGGCTAAAACCTTAAAGAGAAATTATACCTTTTGTAAAGAACACCGACCATTCACTGCCCTCTGCATTCATTTGAGCGATTTAATTCTAGGGCGTTGTACTGGATTTCAGTTGGTAGATTTTAAAGCATATGAAGGCTTGCTGAATTATTTAATGTCGAAATCTGTGCAACTCTGTTGCCAATATTAAAACAAATATGACAATTTAAAAAAATGCCGAATACTTAAAAATCCAGATGTATACTGAATCGAAAAGTGTTTAATGTAATAAAACTAAACGTAAAACAATCGAAAAGTTTTTTTACCGTGCGTAATTAATGTTTCATCATAGCGTTACGAAGTGAAGATGTTAAAAAGTCGACTCTAAAATATTCGAGTAAAACATTAATAATTGGAATAACCTTGGAATTGTTTCGAACTTTTGTTCGAAATAATTCCAAGATTACTCATCTCAGAAATAAATACAAATTAATAATTGGAAAGATATATTTCAAGATTCGGATGTGAAAGTCAAATAATAGCAAGTAAAAAATATCAATTATATATACGTCATTTTTATGACATGGGTAATCGATTAGAATTTCTGGGATGAGGAGTTATTTCCATGCGGACTATTATTCTCATCTTTGTTGTTGTTATAACAACGTTTCAATCTGGTCCAGTCATTGTAACCAAATTTACAAACCAACGTTTTAACCTACGAGGCTACTGTCCCATGGAAGAATTCTTTATAGATAATTTGGAGCTTAAATCTAATCTGCATTCTGACGATTCAAGCCTAACTCTATGTACTCTATTTCTTGCAGATTTTACGGAATCTCAATGTGGTGTAATGGTTAGTAAGATTGTCTAGCGAGTATCATTACGATTGAGTCGTGAGTTCGATCCTTATTGAGTGCCCCATACATTCGGCTTTGTGCCACATATAAGCTGCACTTAGAAAATTGCCATTTCTTGCAGTATTGACAAAGAATATAAAGTTAAAAGTTAAACTGGAGAAACACTGAAAAGCCGAAATGAGAGGAGAGACAATGAAACCAGCCATGCCTGGTAATGTATGAAGGAAAAATATAGTCATTATTTACTGTAGAATGAAGTGAAAATTTTGGATAAAGAAGAACACTGGGTGCTTAGACGTCTGAGAGAATTAGTGCATATGCTAGGCTATGAGGACCGCCTTAGTACGCCTAGTATAGGAAATATATGAAATGGGAGCCGATAGTAAAGAAAGACGAATAACAACAGATCTTCAACGCCAGTAGCAGCTGTAACAAAAGAGTAGTTTCAATAAGTGCAGCCAAGCTTAAAGAGTATCAGTACTCATCAGCAGCCATTTTTTACACACAATTGTTCCACTGGACAATAGTCTAGTGGATTAAAACGTCAGTTTTGCAAAGTAGTGAGTAGTAAATAGCAAAGGGGTGATAGCATAAAGCTTTTTATTTGTTTGATTTTTCTGTTTTATGCTTTGAGATTTTTTGCTTTGGTCTAGATGAATCCATATTTAAAGAAAACAACGAGCCTCAATTTGTAGAAATTGACTTGGCAATCAAGCTGACACTCGTTTACACCATCGAACACAGTCGTCGCGCACATATGATCCTTGAATAAGAGAATTTTAGCGCCTAACCGACTGTGGATTAAACAAATATCGATGATTATTTTAATGCTTCCTATTTCGTGAAAAAAATTGACTAACATTTTTGCTATTTTAAAAAGAAAACATATTAGAGAAAGTTTAATTAAACATTACATACAGGAAACATTTTAAATAAGGAAAGAGATGATTTTGTGCATCCACTGCCTTTCTTGTAAATGAAACATGGCACATCAATATTTTTCATATATTGTGAAAATATACAAATCAGTGCGGTAGTTCTGTTAAAAAAAGAAAAAGAAAGAGTTAGAGAAAAACATTAGATTTTACTTTGTTTTTAAGGTCAAACCAAAGAAAATTGAACAATTCCACTAAATACATATTTCAGTTCAATCGTGTTTTCAGGACTAGTTTATTACCTTCAGTAATTTGATTTACAACACTTTTATTCCTATATTTGCCTCAATTAATTCCGATGAAGCATTCCGTAAACATTTTTTAACATTATTTCCTTGGAGACTAACATTTCAATAAAATGACTAAATAGAATCCATAGCTAAATCTGCTGCTAAGACAGTCGGTAGGGTCAGGAAGTTTTTCCCGTCTGAAACAATCTTGCACATATATAAATCTACCATCCGCCCGTGCATTGAATACTGCTGCCATATCTAGTCGGGTGCTCCTGTTATCCATCTAGGGGACCTTCACCGAATCCAACGGAGAATCTGTAATGTGATCGATCCCGACTTGGCAGCTCAGATACAGTCACTTTCTCACCGGAGCAATGTGGCTTCCCTATGTCTCTTCTACAAATACTTTCTCGACTTCTGCTCCGATGAACTTAGCTCACTGGTGCCCCCTATATATGAATTTACTGGAGCCACATGATTAGCAATTAGGTCCCACCCTTTTACTGTGAAACCAATAAAATGTAAATGCAAATTCTACTCCAACAGCTTCTTTTCTTGCACTTCCCACCTGTGGAATTCCCTTCCGTTTACTTGCTTCCCGGATAGCTACAATCTCCAAAAATGTAAATGTAAAGTCAATAGTCATCTCCTATATCACTAACTTGCGTCCTCTCTCTCATGCTCTTTTCTTCGTCCACTCCACTCTCATCAGTATTATCATGCTTCTCTTACCCACTTCTTGACACCCCCTATAACCTGTCACTCTTTCTCATAACTTTCCTCCTATGTAAACCCCTGCAAAACAGTGGCAGTAAAATGCCTTGCTTGGGGCGATATGATTATTTTAAAAAATGGAAAATATTATATGGGATCAAATGAAACCAAATATCATCAACGATATTTTATGACCACAATTACTGCAGTGCAGAGTTTTCCCTTCCGCCTCTTTAATAAATAATAATAATAATAATAATCAGTAATAATTAATAATTCAATAAACATTTAAAAAAATATTTCCTTGGCTGTTAGTATTTCAATAGGATGGAAAATATTGTATCAAATCAAATAAACAACGAAACCTTATCGACGATACTTCACGACCACAAATACCGAAGTGGGATTGAGACTCCGAAACGACTGAACCGATTTTCTTGAAAATTTACACAGTTGTACTATAAGCGTCTGCGAGTGTTCTTAATTCGTTTTTGTGTCGAGGTACTCCCGATAAATATCGAAAATCGATAATCGAAAAAATCGGATTATAGAAGGAGTGGTCCGATTTTAATCAAATTTGATACTCTCATAGACAAAGACATAAGAAACGACATTCAGAAGTTTCAAGGTTGCAGTTCTTACAATAGTGCAAAAAATCGATAATATATATATATATATATAAAAGGCAAGATGTTTGTGTGTGTGTCTGTTTATCTGTCTGTATGTTCTTTATACAAATCCACAATTTTTATCCGATTCTCACCAAACTTCACACAAATATTCTTTAGGTTGAGTCTGAGCTCCAGGACCTTGGATTAATTTTAAAGCTTTCATTACACCCGAGCAACGCCGGACTATACTGCTAGTAATCAATAATTCTAACACTCTAGAGATTTAGTTATGAAAACCAATTCACTTTCCTCCTCCTCTTCGTAATAGCAACAGCGGCACACGAACACTCAAAAGAAAGCTATTATTAGGTTGGTAAATATATGTGGGGAAGACTTGATAATGTTTGGCCGTCGGTACACATAACCAAAACTTTGTAGTGGAAAATAATGACGTCTCAACAGAAGTAAAAAGAACGTAATTAAAGATATTCCTTTTAGAATAGTTTCATAAAATATAAAAAAGTGTTACATGCTTTCTCTCTGACACTAAAACGAAAACCTAGTAGATGTTGTCAAAAGGTTGTCTTTACTCATAAGCCAGGCATGTCACGTTGCAAAAAGATGCATCCTTTCTCTTCCTCTATGACCGTCGCTCTGCAAAAACAGTCAGTCAGTTAAGTGCCATACGTGAAACACGCTTGAGTGATCATGTCTCGAAAGAGACATAATTGACTGGGCAGAAGATTATTCCGCAATAGGTTGCCATTGCTTTCTGCGGTAGACTGGTTGCCAGCCAAGGCTATAGAACCCAATCTGTCCTGTTATTTAACCCATAACTGAAGGGAAGAGACGGATTAATACCTTTACCAAGGGTATTTGCGTGTAAGTGAATGCAATGAATTCAACTGGAATTCGAACACTGCTCCCCGATTTCTCGTTCCGAGCCGATATCTTCTTCTGCAAGAAGAAACTGCAAAAACAAGTTTCCCCTAATTGCGTCCTAAAGTTCAGATGGTTGTCCAAGCGCAGTGCATATTAAATTTTGAAAAAGGAAGATTATTCTAACAAAATGTTTCTGTTTTTTACTTCACTTATTACTCTACCTTTTTGCCGCTACTGAGCACTATTTTATTTTAAAGACTGAAAGTCAGTAATACTATTGTTGACTATATATATATATATATATATATATATATATATATATCATAGCCAAAATTAAAGGTGATATATCAGTGTAGCATATAAAATATGAATACTGATCTGTAACTTACAACAAAGCAATGTACCACTGTCCGGCAGAATAGTTGGTTGCAACTTCAAACAGCGCAAGTCCAATCAAAGTAATTGTAGGCATAATGGTAAGCGGACCAACAAAAGATAAAAAAACTTCCATTAACCCACTAAAGCCGATGAAGATCTGGATCAGGCTGCCGACCATCAGGCAACCCTGGAACTGGAAACAAGACAGAAAATACAATGTAAACAAACATTTAAACAATAACTTGGATCTCTGTATCAAGTGAATATGCGCACATTTACTGATAATGTAGATGATAGTAACTCGTGTTTACAAGAGGAAAAATATCTATCACATGAATATCTATACTGTTTCAGTTGTTGTCAACACAGAGACCGAAGAACACTTGTTAAACAATAAAAATTCTCTTTAAGCACCAAAACTCTTTAACTCGCCATAACTTTGCAACATTTTTAAGACTAGTTTACAAGGTCACAAAACAATATTTGATGATTTGATCAACTGACATCATACAGTCAAAACGACATTTACTAGACCTTAAGCAGCAAAGTTTGATATAATTTACTAAGTTTATGTTTTAAAAAAAATGACATTGATATTGTTCAGTAGTAAGTGTAGCACAGGGTCATTGTTGAGAGATAACCAGTAAGGATCAAAGTCATAACAATCTCCTGGCATATATGAGCTGTTTTGTAGTGTAACTGATTACCACACAGAAAGTGGATTCAGCGAACCAAGTTCAAATTTTAACTTAGGCTTCTGTTTACATTCACACTAGTACCCATTGGGATGTGCGTTGTGGTGCAAGGATGTGCGTTGTGGTGCAGTGGATATCGACTCGGAACGACAAATCGGGTGCCGAGTTCGAATTCTAGTTGAATTCATTTCATTCACTTACGCACAAATACCCTTGGGAAAGGTATTAATCCGTCTCTTCTCTCCAGTTATGGGTTAAATAATAGGACAGATTGGGTTCTATAGCTTTGGCTGGCAACCAGTCTGCCGTAGAAAGCAAATTCAACCTACTGCTGGATAATCATCTGCCCAGTCAGTCATGTCTCTTTCGAGACATGATCGCCCAAGCGTGTATCACGTATGGCACTTAACTGACTGACCCTTTGGGAAAGCATGAATCCATCTCTTTTCTTTCCTGCTCTGTGTCAAAGTAGCCAGTTTTAAAAAAGTTTTACTTTGAATTTAGCATGCTGAAGGCAACGGAAACTACTCTATCTTTCCCAAAATAACATGGCAATTTACTAAAAATAAAGGGATATATGGAGACATATGATCCTGAAGAGGCATTTTTTAAGCATGGAATGGCACAAAACAAGGTACACATATGGGGTACGCAGTAACAATGCATGTTATAGCAGCAAGTAGATATCGATGTGTCAAATTTGACCTTACGTGCTTAGAGTTAATATATCAGTTAAGTGCCATAAGTGATACACGCTTGGGCGATCATGTCTCGAAAGAGGCATGGCTGACTGGGCAGAAGATTATCCCTCAGTAGGTTACCATCTTTTGTCTTTTCCTCTCCTAATACACAGTTTTTTTTTCTCTCAGTTTCATTCTCTGCAACCCTCTACGGACGATTGCTATTCTCGCCTTACTCGGGGTGAAATATTTTTTGTTAAATCCCACCAAGAATTTGTGAGCCATACCAATTTATATATGGTGATCATCGACAAAGATAAAAAAAAAAATCCAGTTGTCGTTTTATTTTATATCGGTTACTGATGGTCATATTTATTTTATTTATACTTGAATATTGTTCGTTTCTCCATAGTTAAAATATATACAAATGGGATTTTTTCATTTATATTCTGGTAAAAATAAAATCATTTACCTCTCGGAGATGAAGTTGCCATATAGCACGGTGACCATCGCTACCAACACCAGGCAGAGTATTATTTACAGAAAGATCTGAAATATATCAAGTTGGGATTTAAATATGAACTGAATTAGCCATTTAATAAGCTTACATTTCGGAATAGTTACTGGGAAGATTGCGTGCGAAAAGTTCCTGTTTTTCTCATGTGTAAAGGTTATCTGAAATCCATTGTTTTCTGATTAGGTCTCAAATTAATAATAACAAAATATTTAAGAATGTCCAGTTATCATAATTTTACACAATTACGACATCCTATTTTAATACAAATGTGGTTCGGCGCGCATTTACTAACACATAGAAAAAGTTTCTCCAGTTCTTGCACGTCGTTGATGTATTAATAGAGATAAAGTAATACACGCAAATGAATAATTGCATCAAATGATGAATCTAGGCATTATATTCAATCGGACCTACCTGGTCCTCTCCGTATATTTAACACCAAAGAAATTTGCATCATCATAACATCTATACAGATTAAATTTAATCAGTGATTATTAGACGACTCCAGAGATGATAAATTTTACAAGTCAGTTGAAAAGTATCTAAACTTATTTATAAATGGAACTTTGTCTCTGTGTGTGTGTGTCTGTGTGTGTGTGTGTATCCGTTACCTATAGATTCGAAACGGCTGAACCGATTTTCTTGAAAATTTACACAGCTGTACTATAAGCGTCTGCGAGTGTTCTTAGCTAGGTTTTGTGTCGAGGTACCCCCGATAACTATCGAAAATCGATAATCGAAATAATCGGGTAATAGAAGGAGTGGTCCGATTTTAATCAAATTTGATACACTCATAGACAAAGACATAAGAAACGAAATTCAGAAGTTTCAAGGTTGCAGTTCTTACAATACTGCAGAAAATCGATAATATATATATATATAAAAGTTTTCATTACATCCGAGCAACGCCGAGCTATACTGCTAGTTTTAATATAAGACAGGTTGATTTGGTTGTTTTGCCAGCATATCAACTCTCTTGGACCACTTAATGATTTAATCAGATTTTTATTCAATAATATCTGAAGTAAGTTTTAAGTTTAATTCAATAATATGTTTAGTTTTAAGTTTTAAAATTTGTGAAATATAATTGAATACTAGTTGCATAGTTCATCTATAGTTGAAGTTGTCTGGGTTAAATTTTGGTGTAAAATTAACTTTTCCTCAAGTAGGTCAAAATGGTTTTTTCATTAAGGTTTTGAAAAGTTCCTTAAGACTATTCACCTTAAAAATGTGTTTATGGATAGAGGCATATTTGGCACAGTCTTTCGTAAAATGTTTTACTGTGTAAGTCCCCTGGCATACTGTGCATTTATGTGGCTCCTCATCTTTTAGAAGAAATGAATATGTGATATTGAAATGAACAATTCTGATACTTACTAAGACTACTTCTTCTCTTTGGGAAAGCCTGGTGTTATGGTGTCTTATCTCAAGTGAATGTTTGATTTTCGCAATTTATTATTTGGCTGAGTATTCCATAACTATTGCCACTTATTTAATATATATGCATAGATTATTGTTTTTAAATTTGTCTGAGGAATCTTGTTTTGATATATTCATTTTTAGTGATTCTTTAGCTGCTTTTGTTCTCCTTGATGCTTATATGGATAGAAATCCAGCAGAATATGATGTTTCAGTTACAAAGTGTATTGAATTTCTTTAAAAGTTTGGTAATAACTGAATTGGTCAGCTTTTTATACTTCAATAATGTAAGAACAGATAGGGAGTTTAAGAATGTAATGAATTAGTTTGACCCACCATGTGTGATATATCCAAGATTAAATCTACTGTCATAGCTTCTGCACTAAATATTGAGGATATGTCAGTAGGCACTTTTGAGTCATGGTTCTTATTTGTATAGCTGAACAACCAAATACCAATATTTTGGGAGCCGTCAGTGTATATATGACTACAATTTTAATGTTTTTGTAAGATATTATGAATTTCAGTTTTGGAGTGTTTTACCAGACTTAATATTACAGTGGGCTGTATGATGCATTACTATGATGGCAACATTAAATGGCTTTCGACAGTTGCCAAAATCCAAGAATTTATTTTCTTCTGTTTTTCTAATATTAATCCTACTCCTCTTTTATTTCTCCCTTCGCCTACATATAATTCTGTAGGAAGCCCTCATTATCTATCTATCTATATGCACAGAATGTTTTCGGTTCGATATTCTCTAACTTATCACAATGATAAAGTGTTTAACATTCTGTCTCGATTCAGTTACATATTTGTTGCGATCAGTTGCTCAATGACAGTCAAGCGTCACCTTCTGCGCATGTCTCCTTACCAAGCGTACAGTTCCAAGGGTGTCGACTCCCTTCACGCAGATCTCTGTTACTTTTGATTCGTTTAATGCTTTGATTTTTGGTGGATGAATAATGAAAATGTTCTTCGTTGCCTTCTCCATTGTGATTCTATCAAGACACTACCTATGGTTAGCTGAAAGTTACCACGTGAATTAGTGTATTTTTTGATAGTTTTTTTTTCACCCAACGTGTTTGCACACCACACTTACCTCATTTGAAAAGAGGCGTCGAAGCCGGTTAAGTCGATGACAAAAATTATTTAATATTCTTAAATTGTTATAAGATACATGAATTGTTTCAAAGACTAGCTCACATGAAATTTTAAAATCAGAACATAGTATCTGTTGATTTGTGTTCATTAGAGGTTATGAATAACTTTATATATATATATATATATATATATATATATATATATATATATATGATTTCTTGACTTAGTTATGTAAAAGCTATTACTATTACTGATTTTTTTTTTTTTAAAGATGTCTACAAAGCAAAATCATCATTTATCCATCACACCCAGATGGTGTATAGGGCAGCAACATTTTGTTGCTGCTTCTGTAACAAACTGTTTTTACGGGGCAGGGTTGTTAGCCCTGCACCCAAACACGGAGGACCGGTGGACCATTCTTGGGTCCTTACGTTTACAGCACCTGGTATTCCCAAATGGTCATCCATTTAAGTACTGACCAAGCTCGATGTTGCTTAACTTCGGTGATCGGACGGGAACCGGTGTAATCAACACGATATAGCCGTAGACAAAACAAGTTAGTTACATTTAATTTCAAATAGAGAAAGAAACGATATTTCAAAGGAAAGAATATGAATCTTTCACCTTGAATTGCTTTAAAAAAAACATCATCTGGCTTGACCATAACAAGACGACGGTTTCTTTTTCTTTTTGTCAGTATTACTTACTTCAAAAGATACAGTACATTCAAAAAGTAACCTTTAAATGTCCTTACTGCTATTTGGCTAGGAACGGCGTATTTATTACATTTTACCGGTCATAAAACAGACAAATACTTTCCTTGTTAAGTCAGAAATGTTTACTACATAGCGTAGTTTGCTAATTACATATATCACAGTCTGCACTTTAATCGTTCCTGCTAACGTTCCAACAATAAATGTTACTGTAGATAATTTAGACACTTTTATTGATTTAAACAAAATTTACCGTCAGAAGTACGTGACAACTTTTGAATTCAAAAACTAAGCAAATCACTTAACACATCCTTAAATTTACGAAGGTTAACTATACTGGGGATGTGCGTTGTGGTGCAGTGAATATCGGCTCGGAACGACAAATCGGGGAGCCGAGTTCGAATTCCAGTTTGAATTCCTTGCATTCACTTACGCACAAATACCCTTGGGAAAGGTATTAATCCGTCTCTTCCATCCAGTTATGGCTCAAATAATAGGACAGATTGGGTTCTATAACCTTGGCTGGCAACCAGTCTACTGCAGAAAATAATGCCAACCTACTGCGGAATAATCTTCTGCCCAGTTATTCATGTCTCTTTCGAGACATGATCGCCCAAAGCATATATCACGTATGGCACTTAACTGACTGAACTATACTGGGATCATTTTCTCAAGCGTGACATATTCACTGAAATGCTTGTTTGACTGTACGTGATATTTTTAGAGAAAATATTTTGTCCTTTACATGCATTTTCATGAAGGACAAAGGTACACTGATTCCTATTTCCAGGTATAATTTTTTATGCTTATGCTTGGGATCTGTATCAAAGCGACATGACGGTGATGGTTTTTACATTCTAAATGCTAGAGAAAAGCATTAGCATCAAAGATTGTAATATGAACCCTGGTAAAAAATGGGTACAGATTTATAAGTCCCAGAAATTCACATACTGATGTCCTCAGAGACACATGGTCGAGTGGATATAGACGTTGGTTATTTCTTGTGAATGGCTAGTATAAGTAGCATCACACATGGAATAAGAATGATATACCCCAGTGATTGTAATAAAAGGTTCGAACTTCTTAGCACCTGATGATGGCCGAAGCGTACAGCGGCCGAAACGTCTTAAAGATGAGGACAATAGTCCTAATAATGTAAATACTACTTCACCACAGAAGTATAGATAAATTCTGAAGTTTTTTTCAGTTGATTATAAATGAAAACCTATATTATTTTTTGAAACATGACATCATGGTAATTTTATATATATTTAGATTTATTAAACGGTCTATGGATATAAATAGCAAATTACATTGATAACTAACAGCTAATTCGAGCAATCATTGAATATTTAATTGTTTTTATATACCGACAAGATTTACTATTTTAACAAGCGATAATTAAAAAGAGTGAAGGCTTATTGGAAATACAAAAATATTCAACAGAATACCATTGAAATGTTATGAAAATGTGAAAAAAATAATCCTGTCAACGTCCATAAGAGTGATTTACCTTTTCTCGGTCTAACATTTTCCACTGACATCAAGTGAAAAGAGAATATTGAATCAATTGCTTGAATTACTGCTGGGAAAGTTAGTTCACTGAGTAGTGCTAAATATTTTTTTCTGTTTGACTTTATCTGACATATTTGTAAGTCTGCCATTCGTCCATGCTTTGAATATTGATGTCACATATGATCTGGTACTCCTGCTATATATCTAAATCTAAATCTATCTAAACTTATTTATAAATGAAACTTTGTCTGTGTGTGTGTGTGTGTCCGTTACCTATAGGCTCTAAAATGGCTGAACTGATTTTCTTGAAAATTTACACAGTTGTACTATAAGCATCTGCGAGTGTTCTTAGCTAGGTTTTGTGTCGAGGTACCCCCCGATAACTATCGAAAATCGATAATCTAAAAAATCGGGTTATAGAAGGAGTGGACCGATTTTAATTAAATTTGATACACTCATAGACAAAGACATAAGAAACGATATTCAGAAGTTTCAAGGTTGCAGTTTTTACAATACTGCAGAAAATCGATAATATATATATATATATATATATATATATATAAAAGGCAAGATGTTTGTGTGTGTGTCTGTTTATCTGTCTGTATGTCCTTTATACAAATCCACAATTTTCATTCGATTCTCACCAAACTTCACACAAATATTCTTTAGGCAGAGTCTGAGCTCCAAGACCATGGATTAGTTTTAAGGCTTTCATTACACCCGAGCAACGCCGGGCTATACTGCTAGTTTAGAGATATTTGATAAAATCCAAAGGGAAAATTTGAAATTTCATTGGTCCTCACCTGGCGTTTCTGCTTCAGTCACTTTTCTACTGCCGTAGTGTAGCTTTCCAGTTTCTTTTTCATAAATATTTTCAAGTTCTGATAAACATTTTTCTATGGTATCTAGACTACGTATTTAAACACAGTACTAGATTAACAGCAGTATATCATTTTATATTTGAAATGTCTAAATATATACCGTAAATTCTATGCTAACAGTTTATTTTTCTTGCACTTCTCGCGTGTGGAACTCCCTTCCAGCATTTTGCTTTCCCGTCAAGTTTGACCTTCAAAAATTTAAATGCAATGTCAATCGCTATCTTTCTTTTTAATTTTTATTCTGTTAATGTTCTCACCGTTTAAATATACATTTCTTTTTCTTATATTTGTAACACTCTGTGTCTTTGTGACTTTGTTGTCTTGCTTTGGGTAAAATATTTTTTTAGAAAACTAAAATGTTAAGATATAGCTAAAATCGAAAAAAAAAATAATAATGAAAATTTGTGATAGGAAAAATTGTGAAACATGAAAAAGTGCTTAGATGTGCTACGAAGTTCTCGGTCCGACTCAATTTCCTAAATTTCACTAGAATTTTTTTTTCAATATCGACCGAGGTACTCTACAGTACCACTTTTTATGTGCGTGAATATATACATCACGTTGCATTTATCTGGAATATTAATTGACAACTCTTTCGTGGCGTGTTATTTTATATCAAGCAACTCATATTTGCCTACTTTAACTTCAACATCCGACTGAAAAGTGGCGGTCGTAAAGAAAACCTATTTTTAAATCATTAAAACTAAAAAGATGTTCAAATAAATCCTATACAAAACAAAAAATGTCAATGCGTTAAATTAGTTTTGTTATTTATTAATTAAATTCATATTTATGGAAACGCGAGTCATGTTAACTTGCGGTTGAGGCAAATAATACCTATTCGTATTAGTATAACGGAAGTTTATACACCTTACCTGTCTTTTGAACAGGAGTAGAAGTTTATCCCTTGTTTCCTGTTTAAAACTGAGTTTCCGGTTTCTTCTAAAATCTCATTTTCTGTCATTTCCAGTAACTGCTTGCGTCTTAGCAGCGTTTTCGCCTTGGTTGGGGTGAAATGATTAAAAAGAGTATGAAAACTTGGTTGTATGGCCAATGAATATATATAAAGTAAAATTATCTTTCATTTAGATAACCAGTTACTTAATACATTAGTGTGATTCATAACTTCATTCTGTGTTCTCCTGCCTTCGTAATAAGACTGTCGAAATTAAACTGAGCTCTGTAACTGCAGTTGAGAATTTTTGATTTGTTTGAAATGTTCTGAGGTGAATCCACTTTGTTGAAGATATTAGAATAAGCAATATTTGTGCAATACTATGCACTATAAAAAGTAGTACACATAAAACAACCGATTTATGCCAATTTTCGTTGTATTTCTCCGTTGAGTATTTTCATCTGTTAGGCTTAACGTATCAAGACCAACAAAAAATTGACATTTATCTTTTATGTATTTAGATGGCATGGAGTGGAATCACGATTATCAAAACAGGAATAATGAAACAAAATCGAATTCTGAGGATGCTTATGAATCTTTAGACATTAAGAAAGGCATGATTTTTTTCTTCCGGGATTCTATACCAGAGTTATAAAACATAAAAGGTATTTCTATTCTACTTGAAATTGCGAGTATCTGAAAAAAACGTTACGAAATAAAAGGAATCGACGAGCCGAGTTCAAATTTAATTGGGGACATATTATGTTAATTTCACACTTAGAAAAAGGTACAAACTATATATTTTTTCCAACATGAGTTAAATAGCAGTGAACACTGGGTACTCTAGCCTTGAGGAAGATAATTCTGAATTCAAAACAGCGGCGAAAGAAACGGAAAACTACTCCAATATCCTTTCCTAATCATGGCAATTCTAAAATATAAAAAGCAGGTTGTTGAGACCCATGATCGCTTATGTTCTGAGAGAACATAATACTTAATTTTTCTCCAAAAACAATAGCTTTAATCGGAAAAGCCGTATCACCATCTAATTTTAAATTTCATATCATAGGGCTATTTAAACATGTTGTTGCAGAAGGTAATGATATAGTTCTTTCGTAAATAAAATATATATTGAGCTTCCATCACCTAACTGAAATTTAGCAGATAAGATTCCCTAATCATTTCTGACAACCAATTCTCCTGACATCTTTATATTGCTGTCCATACTTTACTAAATTGATGCTGTCGTAAAGATGGCAGTGTAGACACACCATCGAATTTATGATGCTATTTTATTATAATTATTTGAATCCAGTTCCCGTATACGGAAAGCAAACTACAAAACCTCCTACAGAAGGTAGCTGAATAGAGTGACAAAAAAGGACCACAAATAAACTGCAAGAAAACTGAATGCATGGTCATCAGTAAAAAGAGCAACCCGAAATGCCAAATACAGGTGGGGGATACTAGAATCAAGCAAGTACAAAAATTAAGTATCTAGGAAGTGTTCTAACAGGAGATGGAAAGTGCGACACAGAGATCCGAAGGCGAATTGGCATGGCGAAGGACGCATTCCAGAAGCTGGGTAAAGTACTAAAACACTGGAAACTTTCACTAGAAACAGAGTACTAGATTGCTATGTGATGTCAGTTATTAAATACGGCAGTGAATATTGGACAATATCATCGAAGATGAAGGAAAAACTTAAAGCATCGAAAATGTGGTTCCACAGAAGGATGCTGCGGATATCATGGACCGAGCATGTGAGCAATGATGAGGTGTTGGAAAGAATGGCAATGAAAAAGAGACAGAGGAAAGCAGTAGATAACATTTGAAAGGCCTGAGCAGGTAACGGACAGAACGGGGTTTGGGTGGCGTAACAGGAGAAAGCGTGCTAAGAGCCACCAGAGATAAGGAGACGTGGAAAGCCATGATCGCCTGAAAGAACAGGGAACATAGAAGAAAGAAGAAGAAGAAGAAGAAGAGTTGACGGCTGTAAAAAAAAACATTAATTTGTCAGTAGAAAAGTTATGCCGTTTTCCTACATGCAAAGAAAAAGACGTAAATTGCTACTTACCACCTGTATATGGACAGTGCCATTTTTGCAGCGAAAATAACGTTATAGCGGGTGTGAGAAAACTAAAACTTGCACCTTGCATGATTGGAAGCCTGGACAAATAAAACAAAAAAGAGAAAAATAAAAATCTTTTGTTAGATTGCCGTGTATAATCGACGTTTAGATTATGTACTATATACTCCATTACTAGGTAATATTTTATTGAAACTGATTACTTTGTTTTAATAGAGGTGCTGATATGATTATCAAGATAATAACTAGTGTCATGTCAGTTTGTTTTTTTTCATCGGCCAACCCCAAAATTGCTCGGTCTGCGCGACCATATTTTGAGCCTTCCTCTTTCTCACCACAGAGTTGAAATCCCAGAGACAGGGAATCTCTCAAAGCTCTTTCTGTGACACTGCTGAAAGACAGCAACATGGCTGAGACATAGACAACAAGTATTTGATCCTAGCTTAAAGGCCGGGTAAATCTATTTACCTACCTCTCTACAGAAATGTGAAACAAAGTCGGTTTAATGAGTAGTGCCATGCATATAAACCAAAAACATTTGCCCAGTCCTAGCAACCTCTGTCATGCTGACGTCGTTATCCACAAAAGCCTTTCTAATATCTTTGAGAGGATAACAGATACTGCATTTTGATCCCAGCCTGAAGGCCAGGTAGTAGGCATTTAACAGAATGTGACGCAAGGTCCAGTTTACAGTGCGTTGGAACGCCACCCATACGTTGATTCAGGACAAAAATTGTTCAAGCTTCCTCGGTACTTCGAGATACTGACCGTGGCCACTCCCTGACAGGAAGGTAAATTCTGGAGGAACTTTCCTTTTGCGCGAGAATAATTCTTATTTCCCAGCAACGAAAGCGCCTATACAAGTGAAGTAAAGAGCACTGACCAGGTGATAGATTCTTATCCACGGAGGAGTATTTAAAAATAGAAGATTGAGCCCCAAAAGCAGCAATAAAATTGAAGATTGCTCATAAAAAAGAAAAATAAACGCGGTATCGTTTTTGTAGATTGGCGATAGCCGCTAAATATGAAGGTGATGACATTAGCAAGAAATATTTTTGTTCCAGTGAATTATTCTGCTTAGATGCTTACAAGATGATTTACAAAATAATTAATCAGCATTAACTAATACAGGACGTGTGAAAAATGAGTGATTTTGAAAAATATTTTTTCGTTAAACCTTTAGACGTTCTGTTTACAAAATTACTCAGATAAGAATTTCTGATCACATAGCAAGAAAATTCACTAAAATTAGTCTTTGAAACAAATAAATGAAACGAAAGCAAAATGATGTATGGTATTATTACTGGCAAATAAAGCATTTGCAGGAAGTTTGCAAATTTACAAATCGCAGATCGAAGTCATTTTTCTGACCAAACTCTATATTCTTGTAACTTACCGACATCCAAATGTAGTTTGAAGCAGCGTGCTTAATCCAGATACGAAAAAACTAGTAGAAATTAGCTCACTGATTCCGAGACTGTCACCATTCATACAAAAAGCAGAGTTTGCCGCAACAATTGGAAGCATCAGATTGCCACCGAATGCTGTCAAGTAATGCTGTAAATATTAATGAAAGAATTTTATTTGATTACATGTAACTTTTATAAACGATGTTTCTTCGAACCAATAAAGTTGTATAACATTTTCAATGTAAATACAATTTACCTTTTAACAGAAAATAAACTATACCGAGTGTTTCAATCTTACAAAAATATTTCTACCAGAAATTTTAAGCAATGTTATAATAATACGAAAATATGTTTAATCTTCTCTAATTGGAAACAACGTTTTTCCTCTTTTCTTTTCTCTAAAATGATAAACTAATGACGTTAGAGTTTTATTGGTAGCGGCCTTCTCTCGTAGATCATTAACAATAAAATTAATTCCTCGTTGTTTGGACTATGAATATAGCTTTCTGTTAAAGCTAGCATTATCCAACAAATAGAGAATTTATAAAAAACATAGGAAAATCGATATTGATGTAGTTTAATTGTGAAATTGCGTTTTTTTTTTCTGAATGTATTTCCTACTAACACCAGTGATTGTTTAATCTCCTGTATAAACACTTGGAATGTTGATTTTTCAAAGATAACATGCATTACTGTGCTTTGAAAACAGACCCTACACAGACTTACTTTCTTATTTTTACATAACTCTATGTTAACTAAACTTATCCACGAAATAGATATATATTAAAACTCAGTTTGAAGAATAATATTTACTGAAATCAAATGAATTCTTAGTTTTCAAGATCAGAATTAGAAAACGGGATGTGGCTCGAATCGAGAATTTTTCAACACCCATTAATAATATCGTTTAAATTAAAATTATCCAGTTATTCTCTTTGGAATAAGGTAGCTTTGATAAGAGCTGATAAAGTAAAATTACTTTAACCCTTTCCATCTTGATGTAATAAGTCCAAAGAAAATATCTTAATAATATCAGAAAAATTTGTTCAATTAAAAAAAAAATGACAAAAACCTAGTGTTACAAAACATGTTGAATTTAAAGAGTAGAGTTAACTGAAGGTCTCATGAACTTATTGATGTAAAAAAAAATGCTAAATTCATTGTGAAAAAGTTGAATCATAAAAGATTAGAGAATCTTTCGGAAAGATAAAATTTTTACAATAGATTCGTAGGAATAGAACATGTATTCATTATATGAAATCAGTTTGTAGGTCAGGTGTCATTGACGTATTTTTCTAAAGAGGGTTTGTCGGGAGGCAGGTGTATTGCAGGTATTCATATATATATATATTATTTTCAAAAATATATTACTGGTAATATTCTTTTTCTTAAAAAATCACTGCTGGCAATATTTTCTTCTTCAGAAAAGTATTGCTGGAGTTTCCGCAATAAAAGTTTACTTTTATATTTTCATGTTTTTTTTTTATCCCAGTTAGGAGGTTAACTATCTGCCCAAAGCTGGGACCCCTAACAGGTGCTACTACCCCGGGTCAGGGTGAACCTACGAACAATAGTAATTAAGAGGTGGTCCTACATTCCTTAAAACTTTCTAATCAGAAGCCTTGCTGTTGGATGCATTTTTTCGTCATAACAAATATGACATTTGAGAAGAGGTTAATTGGTAATTAATTCTCCATTTCATTTTCACCAAAGTTCTTTGATATTACAGTCAGACAGGAAAAACATTTTGCTTTTTTTCTCGTTCTGACTACAAAATGGAACATACCTTTCTAAGTGTATGAATTGTTGAGAGTATATGGATAACTCACCCGATTTCCAAGAAACACATTTACACCCAAATTTAGCTTTTAATCCTCAAGAATTTTTATAATCAGTTCCTCGCACATGACCCACAAATGCAAAGAACAAGCTGCCTATCAACTTCCAAGCAGAGAGGTAATCAGCGCATATTAATGTTGTTGAATAAATCCTCTTATGATAGGTTCGAATTTCATTGTTACTTGATTTATTCAGCAAATTTCAGTTTTTAACTTGAATTTATTTATAGCCTAAAATCATTGAAAGGGGGAGAAAAATAAAATACGAAAGAGAGAACGAATGATTATGATGATTTCAAACATACGCACCGTAGTGGGGGTGCTAGAGGGTGTCGTCAGTGATGTCATCGAGAGGATCACTAGGGGGTTTCGGGTCTTTCAACATCATACCCCACTCACCGCGCTGACCCGATCAGAGATGATCAGTTTCTAGTCCACCCTCGATAAGCGCTTAAATTACGTTTGGGCCCGGTACGAAACCTTGCAAATGCTTCTGATTGGCGACAGTCAGAGCCACTTTCCATTTAGAGACGAACCGTACATGAGCTCGTCCGAAACATTAATTTGAACTTATTTATGCATTTTATCTTATTTGCAAGTACTAATAAAATGAAGAGAAATCAGAAATGCAGAATTTCGGGGAATTTTAGCTAACAATTTGTTTTGAAATCCAGGCACTCGCTCTTTTGATCCATAACCAATTAGCTGTTCTTTCCGCTGTTTCGGTTATGGACTTGAGTGCTTTCCTTTTTTTACTCCCACTAAAAAGAGAAAATTACACTTACCTGAAGACCCAACAAAATACACATGTACCAAGGAGGAACGTCATCTATTTTGCATATTAATTCCAATTCACCTTCAGCTACACTCGTTTTTGATTTGACATTTTTCTCTTCCGGGTATGCCGAGACAGACTCTTCATCCTGTAGAAAAAAAAATGTTTATTTAGAGAAATTATCTGTGATACTCCAGTGCACTTCTATATGACGCGTACCATTACTATCAGAAATTTTAAGCCTATAATTATTCTTGGCTCTTTTCCAAATGGTGTAGGATACGGGTCAGCAATCTACGGCCTGCAGGCCGGATCCAGATTATAAATCGATTTTGAACGGCCCGGAAGAACTGATGCTCCATGATTCGAGATGAGTCATGATCAGAGACTGAAGATTGACTGTTGGACCGAACCAGTTCTTCCGACACCAAAATTTACTTGAAAATTCAGTCCAAGTCCAGTCTGGAACTGCAGGTCCAGCTTCCATCCCAGACTCGTAGGTTAACCGAAAACACAGTCAGTCAAACTATTTTGTACTTCATCGGCACAGAAATAATAAAATCGAAGAACAAAAGAAAATACTTTTATGTTCGATAAAAAATTATCTGATCATATGGTTACTAATGTCCACCACCAACTAAACATGTGTTGTGTACGCAGGGCTTTGCACATAATTTCTGTTCACGCAACGCAAAAATAATAATTTATTAGCCATAATCAACTAACCATAACAATTCTAATATGAGGCTTTCGAATACAATAAATAAAAAAATAGAATTATTCAGATGTAAAATTAGTGAAAAATTGAATTATACTTTTTAAATAATGATTAATTTGTTTAAACATGTATAAAATTAAACTCTGTTTGTAAAATTTGGCTCTGTATTATTGCAATTTGGTTCTTTATTGCTGTTCAAATCTGTCGTAGCTTTTATTTTTAATTTAGATTTCTGTAGGGAAAAACTTCGATGACGATGAATGCAAAACGAAGAAAGGTAGATTCTGACTGCCGAACTTTTCAAGATACTTGGACATTGGATTATTTTTTTCTCAAGCACAGTGAGAACTCGATTCGCCGCATGTATAGAAAGCTTTGCTGCGAATAAAGTAGCAAATATTAGGCGACATTATCAAGAATCTCAAACCAGACCTTGATAGAAACTGCACAACTAGAATAATGAACCCTACGAAATCGGAAATTGGAAAAATTAGTAAACAAATTCTAGAGAGTCAACCAACAAATCAAACATAATATTGGATTAACCCAATTGAGGAATATCACCGAAGTCTTAAATTTGTTCAAACAAATTAACAACAAACATAAATGCTCATTTATCCAATTCGATATAGTGGATTATTACCCTTCCATCTTAAAGGATTTGTTTACAATTACCTTGGACTCTACTTCGGAATTTTTGAACTTCACTATCGTAGAGAGAAATTGCTAGTGTAGAAGCGTTCCTGCATGAAAAGTCCCCTGACATCCTCGCGCTCTGCGAAACTAACCTCAACTCAGCTATTCCCTCCTCTGACCTCTTCATCCCTGGTTATCTTCCCCTTTTAAGGAAGAATTCTACTGTCCACATGCATGGGCTGGGTGTTTATGTCAGCGAACACCTCCCCATAATTAGGGTGACTTCACTCGAATCTACTGACCACCAATACATATGTCTCCGCTTGTCTCTCCTCAGTTCGGTTAGCTACCTATTCTTCCTTTACCGTTCTCCCTCCTCTCCTGACTGCTCCCTACTAGATAGCATTGCCGACGACATAGATAAGGCTATTTCCTATCACCCATTTGCCCACATATTTGTATTTGGAGACCTCAATGCCCATCACTCTGAGTGGCTTGAAAACGCTGTTACTGATTCGGCGGGCATTCACGCCATGAACTTTGCTATTTCCCAATCCCTTACGCAAGTGGTGGACTTCCCCAATCGCTTCCCAAGCACACCCTCGGGTCATTCCTCACTGCTAGATATATGTTTCACCTCTGCGCCCGACGCCTGTCAAGTCTCGCAGCTTTGCCCTCTCGGCAACTCCGACCACGCTGTAGTCTCCCTCAGTATTTCTTTCCAATCTCACTCCCCCCAGGATCCCCCTACTCATAGAACCTCCTACCTCTACCAAAAAGCTGACTGGGATGCCTTTCGCGATTTCCTCTGCGACGTCCCTTGGGGAAAAGTGTTTGACCTATCAGTTGATGACTGTGCCTCTGAGGTCTCGTCATGGGTGAAAGCTGGCATTGATGCCTTCATACCCACCAGGAAGTATTGCTTAAAACCTCATTCCTCTCCGTGGTTCTCTCCGGCCTGCTCAGCCGCCATTGCCCACAGGAACCATTACTTCCATCTATTCCAGAGACAGCCAACTGATCACAATAGGCGCCTGTTCACATCCGCTCGCAATGAGTGCAAGAGAACCCTAAATGACGCCAAACAGTTGTTTGCGGAGAGAATGCGACAGCACATAGCTGACCGCAAGTTCGGCTCCAAGGACTATTGGAGGATTTGTAAACGAGTGCTCAACAATAGGAAATCCTCAATACCTCCTTTAATCCATGGATTTGACGTTCTCACGTCATCCGCTGAGAAAGCTGAGTGCTTTGCCCGCAGATTCTCATCCAACTCCACACTCGACTCGTCCGGAGTGCACCCACCCGACTTCCCTATTAGAACTGAGGCCAAACTGCATGACGTATATATTACCCCGACAATAGTATCCAGAGTAATTTCAAAACTCGACCCCCATAAGGCGTGTGGAGACGATGGAATCCCGGTGATAGTCCTTAAGAGGTGTGCTCCTGAACTTTCCCCTGTCCTCTCTAAACTGTTTAACTACTGCCTTTCTGCTTCCTGCTTTCCTGCATGCTGGAAATTCTCCTCAGTCGTTCCTGTCTTTAAGAACTGTGGTGAACCCTCGGACCCATCCAACTATCGCCCTATCAGTCTTCTACCAATATTCGGGAAAGTGTTCGAGGCTATAATAAATGCTGAAATAGTTCATCATCTCACCGCCCACAAACTGTTCTCCGACAGGCAATATGGATTCCGATTTGACAGGTCCACAGCCGACCTGCTAACTACTGTAACGGAGTACATGCTACAGGCCCTTGATGAGTCTGACGAGGCTCGCGCGGTTGCTCTGGATATCTCCAAGGCTTTCGACAGGGTTTGGCACCCTGGCCTCCTATACAAACTACGCGGTTATGGTATTACCGGTCGCCTGCTTGACCTAATCCAATCTTTCTTAAATAACCGCAAAATGAAGGTCGTTCTGAATGGGCGTGCCTCTTCGTCCTACAGCACGAATGCTGGTGTCCCACAAGGCTCTATCCTGGGCCCAACGCTCTTCCTTATTTTCATCAACGACCTCCCAGATGAGATCAGGTCCCAAGTAGGCATCTACGCAGATGACACTACAATATACTCCCGCTCCAGTAAGAAACCTGTCGTGGCGGACAGACATAATCTCGCTGCTGACCTTGAGCGGGATCTACACTCTGTGGTGAACTGGGGCAAGAAGTGGCTTGTCAACTTCAATTCCTCTAAGACCAAGCTGTTGTCTGTCAACCATTACAGGCAACCTCTTCTGCCTCCCATAAGCATGGACCAGATGATTCTCCCGGAGAGTAATACACTACGCCTCCTCGGACTTACCCTGTCCTCAGACCTCAAATGGAAGCACTATATTGAATCCATAGCAAAATCTACTGCTAAGAAGATTGGGTCACTATGTCGATCCAGGATGTTTTTTCCACCTGAATCCATCCTGCATATATACAAGTCAACCATCCGTCCGTGCATGGAGTACTGCTGCCATTTATGGTCAGGTGCCCCTGCCGTTCTCCTCAGCGTTCTTGACAAGCTCCAAAGGAGAGTCTGTAATGTGATAGGTACTGATCTGGCGACTCGTCTGCAGCCACTTTCCCATCGTCGAAATGTGGCCTCCCTCTGTCTCTTCTATAAATACTTTCATGGCTTCTGCTCGGATGAGCTTAAGTCACTGATGCCTCCTCAACAGGTGTTTACCCGTTCAACCAGACTGGCAACTGGGTCCCACCCATTCACAGTCAGGTTAGCCAAACGCAGACGACAATTCTACTCCTGCAGCTTCCTCTCTCGCACTTCCCGCCTGTGGAACTCACTCCCGTATTCTTGCTTTCCTGACGGCTACGACCTCCAGAAATTTAAAAGCAAAGTTAATACTCACCTACTAACCACTGGCCTTCTAGCTCTCTCTCCCCTCCCCTGTATAACCTTCCCTTTCTCTCCGCCCATGTACCTGTCATTGCACCTGCTTTCTCAGTTTTCTATTGTTCCTTTCTAACTAGCTTGTACTCCTCACTCTTTTCTAATTAATCTTTCTACATTTATGTAACCCCCTGCACATCAGTGGCGTTTCTGCCTTGCTCGGGGTGAAATGATTAAAAAAAAAAAAAAAAAAATAACAATGAATAAAATCTAATTCCGAGGGTTCATTTGATATTGACATGGGAACACTGGATTCTGCAGAATGACAGATCTTGTAGATCTTTATATTTTATACAAACTCACCGCGATGTCGATATAAAAGATATTTGATTGTATAGAGATGATGGTCTCATGATTATCCATAATTTCACGAACTCAAAATTACATAGAATCTGTAAATACATACATAGAATACTAAAAAACGTTAATCTTAAAGTAATAGTAAATACCAACTTAAACAAAGTTGACATTCTAGATGTTACACTTGACTAAGTTAATAGTACTTACTCACCATATGTAAAACCTAATGCTAATCATATCTACATACATCTTAAATCAAATCACTAATCATCTATTATTAAACATATATCACATTCAGTTGAACATAAAATTAACAAAAATTCCTCCACTGAAGATATTTTCTATCAGCATAGTCATTACTATAATACAGCCCTAAAAAAAAAACAAAAAAAAACAGCGGCTCCAATAAGAAGGATATTAAATATCATAAACAAATTAATCATTATATCAAACATAATTGAAATAGAAAAATAATTTGGTACACACAACCATATAATCAAATGGTCATTACCAAGTTATGCAATAAACTCTTTAATCTAATTCAAAAACACTTCCCAACTAATAATCCACTTAGCAAAATTTCTAACAAAAATACACTGAAACTTAGTTATAATTGCACTGATAATTGTTGTGGAGTAGTTTTCGCACTGAAGGTTATAATCGGCCCGTCCTTCCAGAGGAAAGACCGGGAAAGAGAAATATAACCTGAAAACTGGTTTACCAGCAAACAAACTTTTAACAAAGAGAAGAAAAATAAACCAAAAGACACAAAAGCAAATAAAACATTGTCTCGAAAATTAAACAAATAAAATAAAATCAATAATTTACAGGACAAAGAAGAATGAAAAAACACAAAGCACGTGTAGAAAAAAAACCCTAAAAAGTCTTGTCTTGAAGAAAAACAATATGGTTGAACTAATATAAACAATAAGGGTAACGGTCTCGAAAAAAAGGATAAACTGAAAAAGAATGACGTTTAATCAGTCAGTTATGTGCCATACGTGATACACGCTTGGGCGATCATGTCTCGAAAGAGACATGACTGACTGGACAGAAGATTATCCCTCAGTAGGTTGCCATTGCTTTCTGCGGTAGACTGGTTGCCGACCAAGGCTATAGAACCCAATCTGTCCTGTTATTTAACACATAACTGGAAGGAATAGACGGATTAATACCTTTCCCAAGGGTATTTGCGTGTAAGTGAATGCAATGAATTCAGCTGGAATTCGAACTCGGCTCCCCGATTTCTCGTTCTGAGCCGATATCCAATGCACCACAACGCACAGCTAGTTTCACTGGAAAAAAATGAAACTAAAAAGAGTAGGGTAAAAAGAAAACCCTGAAAAGAAATAAAAAAATAACTAAAAGTCGAACGTTGAAAAAATAAATAAGAAAGAACTTAATTTAAATTTCCGTGATTAACAAGAAAACAAAATACGTACTCCCCCAAATGTATAAATTCAAAACCGGTCTCGCAAACGTCGTAAAAGTCAGAGGAAAGTCAGCTTTTTGTTTGATTCATTCCAAAGTTTTGACTCATAATTATTTGTTTTTGATATACAAAAAAATGTGGCAAGGAAGGCTGGTCTTTATCTAATTTAGAATAAATTAGCTAGACACAATCGCTGACTCAAACAATAATATTCCTTGCACCAAAACATCACATTCTTACTACAAACACCATAGTACTGGAAAGACTATGAAATCCTAACTAGTCCCATAAGTTCAATTTATCTGCGGGGAATAACAACTTTAAAAATGAAAACCGCGATGAATATTTATACAAGCAAAATGCTATTTGCAAATAACTAAATAAAATAGTGTTATCATAATTAAAAAAAAACAATTTTAACTGTGACTGAAATATTTGTTGACTGTAAAATTTATGCGGGACGTGGATAAATTTAACCAGTCAGTCAACCAAATATACACACAAATATACACTCGTCTAGACACAACAAATACAAAAAACACCCCGAAAAATGAAAACTACTCTGCGTCTAACAAAAACAAAAAAGGGGGGTAATGAGCCTACATTAGCTTAGTTTAACTTGGTGTCAAAAACTAAAAGAAAGAAAAAACCCAAGCTAACCTATAATGTTTGAATATAGCATCCCCAATATTCTGATGCCACTCTTCATTCAACTTTGCCACATGAACCCTTGTCGCTCGTCTCAGCGACCTTCGAACTAGCTCACTACCAGCTACAAGGCAAAGACCGTCTATCTAGAATTTTTCGTTCTAACTGATCATCACTCAACTCATATCACGAAACAACTGTAGCTTGGTGAATATACGATTCATATAAGTAATATTTATAAAGTTGATAATTTCAGTCAACTACTGTTTAACATTACTTCCAACGATCAAAGATACTCAGTTTTGTACTCATAATTCTCTCTCTCTCTCTCTCTCTCACACACACACACACACACACACACACACACACACACACACACACACACACACATATATATATATATCAAAACTTACAACCTTTACAATTTTTTACAAATCTATATATTTGTATATAAATGTTCTGTATTTCTTGCAATTATTTCTCGTTCATTCCTTCGCCATTGTTTTTTGCGTTTTTTTATTGCTGGTGGAATTCTGAAAACATGCACGCCTTCATATTAAACCCCTTCTGATAACTCATCCTTAAAAATATTCGCCGTTCCGCAACAACTTCATTCTGCTTTAGTGCTGAAAAATATTATGGGTAGTTACAAGTGACAGGGAGATGGGATGTGCTTATTGTAATACAAATGCTTAACTAAGATTTATAAATCTTCATTACTTAATTTTTCAGATGTTTTAATGCAACATGTATTTTTCTCCGCTCTGTTGTTGTTGTTTTCTTTGGCGGCGTTGAATAAAAATGAAAAAGGAAAATTGGAAGAAGAGGTAAAATGAATACGTGACGCACCCTTACGTCCGAGTCGGCTTCTTGAAATTTCTTTTGCTACATTGCCATAAGGAGCGTCAACTAACCGCTCCAATGCTGACTGATTTGACCGGTCACGGAATCTGTTTAAATAGTGTATTCTCGTTAATTGTTGATCATAAACAATGATAAATTCACAACTAGTATTACGAATAACATTTATACGGTCGCTATTAGTGGTTAGCGGATTAGTCTTTCAAATCATTAAGATGTTCAAAATTCAGTGAACACTTCGAAACTCGTTAATTACCCAGATCAACTCAGCCCAGAAAGTTTTTCTTTTTACTGCAGTCATTTAAACTTGAAACTATAATCCTCTTTTATTCACAAGAGGAATAAAAACATCAAGGTTAAAATGTTTTATTTTAAAATAATGTTCAAATTTTATATATATTTTTAGACAAATTGCTAGCACTACCTCGACCGCATGAATTTAGGCGTACTCCTAGATTGGTAACATGGTCTCATAGTTTTACTCGTAAAGTTGCTGAATGTAACCGTCAGCTCTATTCTAATAGTTTATTTTCTTGTACTTCTTGCTTGTAGAACTCTTTCTATTCCTTGCTTCTCTGCCACTTATGATCTTCAAAATTTAAACGCCGCCTCAATCAACATTTTCTACCTTCTTGGATTTTACTCTTTTATTGTCCTTCATTGAAATTTTCTAATTCTTTTTCACTCTCAGTAACTCCTTGTGTCTTAGCTGCATTATCGCATTGCTCGGGGAGAAACTATTAAATATATATATATATATACTAGGTATGCTATTGAAATAATGAGTGAAAAATTTTCCTCAAATCATCAGGACTCTCTTGATATGAACTTACAAGCTATGGACCAGATTAAACCTGATAATGATTTTAAAAATACAGAAAAAAAAAACAGAGAAAAGAAAAGAATGACATATAAAATACTGAATGGTTATTTGCATTGAGATTGAAGAGAAGTTTAACAAAGACCGTTTGTTGTGCGGAAAAGTTATGAGAGAAAACAGTGAGCTTAATTTAAGGAAATGGACAGGGGATTATTTAACATTTTCTCAGGAAAAAGAAGTTGAAAGCATAGAATATCTCACTGAAAAATTCCAAAGTGCAAATGGTGTTCTTGCAGAAGTGTTTGGTATGTTAAAAATAAAACTGATTATAATTCATTTAGAAGGACACTATGAAACAGGGTCAAGTAGCTAATTCTTTTGGCTTTATGTGTATCTTATAAAATCTATATAGGTTCAGTTGATTTATGCAAGATTTTGGGATGGAAGTAGAAAAATTGTTCAACCTTAGAAATCAATTTCATGCGAATAAAAAACAAAATAAAAAAATATTCGCACAAAGATCTACAACAAATATGCCTGTGCTTGTTTATTCTTGTTTAATGTTTAAAATAGGTACCTTCACTCATTTTTTATATCTAACTTTTAAATTGAATTTTTAAAAAGAAAATAAAATTCTTGAAACTTTTATTTTAGTTTTAATTAAAAGCTAAATGATTAAATTTCCAGTAAACAAAATACTCCGATGTATTTAAAACAGGAATTATATTGATTGTAATCTAAAATTTTGAGATTTTTAAAAACATTTTCAATTTTTCGGCTATTTTTGAGCAATCAACACATTTGTAAACAAAAGTTAATTCTCGGTTTTAAAACTCTTGCAAAAATGAAGTATAGATTTGTGACACTTTATTTTTAGAAAATTAGCAAATTTAAAGTTAAATTTATTTGATTTTCACAAATATTACTTATTTATAGGATGAAATTTAGAATAAAAACTATTTTTTATCACAAAACGTTACTATCTGACCTTTCTCGTAAATGTTTGATGGCGAGATAAGCTAAGTGTATAGTGATCGGAAATGTCATAATTTTTTTCCTGTAAGGGGAAGAAACTATGAATCACATGCCCTTTTAATGTACACACAGAAATTACCGTACAAAAATAAATTTCAATACACGCACACACATCCACACACACACAAAAAAAAATAAATAAATGAATAAAAATTATTTAAAAATACGATGGCTCGATAATTTGTATTAAACTTCTCAATTTTCGATTAGTAAGTATAGTCTTCACTTAACAACTTAATAACCTAACCGCCACAAGGCTTTGTAGAATTTTTTAAAAATGTTGAAATTTTATAAATTATTATAATTAAAAAAGAAAAAATTAAAACAATTCATTTAAAATTTCATTATTCATCGAAAATATTTTTCTTCATTTTATAATATCCTTAATAAATATTATTTATAAAAGTAATTAAAAGCTTATCTAATTAAATAATGTTATAGTTTTATTACGTTTTTATTTTACTATTCGGAACAGATTTTCGAAAGAAAATGCAAAATGTTTGAAAATAATAATGGATGATTTACATTCCCCAATGAGTCCTGCGTTTAACTAATAATACACTTTTACGCCTGAAATTTTAATTTCTTGACATTTCATAAATTTACGTGGAGGAGGTGTAAGAGATACAATAATATGTATATTTTTTTAAGAATTTCTAAAAATAATTCAATTAAAAAAAATAATTTCATTCATTTGTATGTCTTAATGAAAGTTTCATTAAAATCCGTCAATTATTTGATTTTTTTCAAGAATTTCCAAATTAATGTGTTTTCACCGGAAAAAAAACTGAGTTACGTTAAATTACATAATCAATTGTAAAACTGTAGAAATGATTTGATTACCAGCTATCGAAAATCAAAACAAATTTTTTACCAAATTTTCGAACGTGTTAGAAAGAATTAAAAAAATAATTAAAATATACTTTCATCTTTCTTTAAACATTTTTGATGGAAAAAGTTCGTTTTTTTATTAAGTTTAGGGCCTTTTTTTCATACTATGCTGTTTTTTCAGCGATTTAGTCGCGGTACCTAGTTTAAAACGTTTGTCAACAGCATCAGTTCGCTAGCGAAGAGAATTTTCTATCTTTTTTGTTTTGTTATTGCCGTTGATTAGACAAAATAAATATAACGAAACTATTTAAAAGTATGTACAATACCCCCAATACAATCATGTTAATGATGGCAGTGGGCTAAATAATCAGATATTGCACTGATTTGAAATATCTTTAAAACTGGTGAAAAATTGTGTCAGACAGCAAGTTGTATAGCAGCTTTTCCTCAACAAAGAAATGTAATAAAAGTAGAAAGTACTCGAGTGTACACATTTACTGTACATTACGAAATAAAATACTCTTTAAAAACAATGAAATATTATTATTCTTACTTACCGTTCGGTCGAACGCTTTGTTTTCCATTTTTTATAATGTTTCCGAAATCCTCTAATGAAATGTTATTACAAAGTCTGTAGGCAACAATTTGCCTATCGACTAGGTGTATTCAAAGTACCTCTTCAAATCAAAGCAATAGTTATTTTTTCTTGTTAATGTTTATGCTTCATTTCTCTAAGCAAATCCTTCTTTTAGCAAGCGCAGGATATAGATCAGGTTAGTGACATGACAAGATTAACTTAAGAGTCAAGATTCTATTTCGATTAAAGAGTTTAAAGCTTTAAAGCTATAAAAATTGAGGGAAATACATATTTTGCACATAAAACAAATGGAAAAGTAAAGTGAAAGGTGAAAATATTGAGTAAGTTACAATCTGATAATAAATAGCTCCGAATACTCGCACGCACGCACGCACGCACAGGTGCGCACGCACGCACACACAGGTGCGCGTGCGCGCGCGCACACACACACACACACACACATATATATATATATATATATATATATATATTGTGTGTATTTTGGCAGCATTTTTTCATTAATGCAGGTTTCATTGACACATTATACAAGAACAAACATGACCTCTACAACAAACTGAAAGATATAACTATCAGACGGTATGAACGGATCCTACACAAAATTAATAGACAAAACTTGTCTATATTATTCAATGAAACCTGCATTAATATATATATATATATATATATATATATATATATACAATGCATCTTAGTGGTAGTAAGACCTAAATGAATGACATTCCATCGTTCGATCGAAGTATTTTATTTTTAACAGTGCTCGATACGTAGTAGAGCAGTATTTGTAATAATATTCTTATCATTTATAATAAAAATATGTTTTCGCTACACAAGAGCTGTGGTGTTTCAGTGCTAGTAATTTTTAAAAAAAAAATAAAAAGAAAGTTTATTTTCTAAAAAGTTTTGTGTTAGCTAATATTTGTGACTGTATGTATCTATCCCCCTTTCTCTAACCTCTTTTCCTACTCTTTCCCTTATGTTCTTTCATTTGAGTGTGTGCTTTGTTTTTGTGTAAATTCCTTCCTACCCCATTTTTGTGTTTATAGAGTCTCTCTTAATATTTATTTTGTTTATGTGTGATTTAATGCATGTGTTCTTTATTCTATATTGTTTTATATATGCGATTTCATGTATCTATTCTCAATTTATTTTCTGTTTGTTTAAATGATACAAGATTCACTTCCTTTGTTAAAAATGTTTTTGTTTTAATATTCTGAGTAAAACTAACATTTATTTATTTTTCAACAGTCTGAAGAAGGCGACGGTAATTTTTTTACGTTGCCGAAATAAATTCTGTGTTGAGTTTTCCTCTCTATATTTTATATTACTCTAGATCATATCCATTGAACCCACTGTTTTTATCTAATTAATATTTTATGTTAATTAGATAAAATTAGATCTTTTTGATTATCCTCTCCGTCTTTACGAGTTTGTTTGTCATTGTCTCTTACACACACACACACACACACACACACACACACACATATATATATATATATATATATATAAAATCTTCATTTAACCGTTCTTCCCGAATAAATATGATTTTTCTATTTCTGTTGCGTTGTCATTTCCATTAAACCAAACAAGTAAAATTTCTCCATCAAAAGTCCCTTGACATACTAACTCTATATGAGAATAATCTCAACTCCTCAATGCCCTCTTCTAACTTCTCTATCCCTGGCTACCTTCCCCTCTTCAGAAAGGACTCCAATGTCCACATGCATGGGCTTGGTTTTTACGTCAGTGAACGCCTTCCTCTAGCCAGGATGATTTCTCTTGAATCCCCGCATCGTTCTTATATGTATTTCCGTCTCTCCCTTCTAATCTCAGTTAGCTACTTCTTCTTTCTCTACCGCTCCCCATCATCTCCCAACTGCTCCGTTCTTGACAGCATCTCCAACAATATCGACAAGGTCATCTCTTCCCACCCGTTTGCCCATATATTTGTGTTTGGCGGCTTTAACGTCCATCATGCTGAGTGGCTGCATAACTCCGTCACAGATCATACTGGTATACACACCATAGATTTTTCTATCACTCAGTCCCTTACACAGGTGGTTGAGTTCCCCACGGGTTTCTGTAATAACTCTAACGGACACGATTCATTACTTGATCTGTGCTTTACTTCCACCCGTGACTCTTGCTATGTCGAGCAACTCTACCCTCTTAAAAACTCTGACCATGCATTAGTTTCCATCAATATCTCCTTCCACCTCCACCTCATCCAAGAACCCCAGACCAGCAGAATATCTTACTGCTACCAAAGAGCCGATTGGGACTCGTTCCGCGACTTCCTAAGTGACGTCCCTTGGAATAAAGTATTTAGCCTTCCTGTTGAAGACTGCGCGGCTGAGGTCTCCTCTTGGGTTAAGGCTGGCATCAATGCTTTCAACCCTGCCGGAAAGTTGAGACTTAAATCCCACTCATACCCCTGGTTCTCCCCTGCCTGCTTAGCTGCCATCGCCCACCGAAATCACTTCTTTCGGCTTCACCGGAGTCACGCGTCAGATCATAACAGGCGCCTTTTTGCCTTGGCTCGCAATGAATGCAAGAAGGTACTTAATGGGGCTAAGCTGATTTTTGCAGCCAGAATGAAGCAGCGCATAGTATCCCGTAAGTTCAGCTCCAAAGACGACTGGAGGCTCTGTAAAAGCGTGATTTCGCACTGACGCAGTGTGGCTTCCCTGTGTCTCTTCCCTGTGTCTCTTCTACAAATACTTTCACGGCTTCTGCTCCGATGAACTTAGCTCATTGGTACCCCCTATATACGAATTTCCTCGAGCCACAAGATTAGCAACTAGGTCCCACTCTTTTACTGTGAAACCAATAAATTGTAAATGCAAATTCTACTCTATCATCTTCTTTTCTCGCACTTCCCGCCTGTGGAATTCTCTTCCGCATGCTTGCTTTCCTGACAGTTACAATCTCCAAGAATTTAAATTTAAAGTCAATAGTCATCTCCTGTCTTACTAACTTACATCCTCTCTCTCTCTCAAGCTTCAGTACTCTCTTCCCTCTCCTACTCTCTTCCTGATACCCCCCGCAACCTCTCACTCCTCATAACATTCCTCCTATGTAATCCCTTGAACAACAGTGGCAGTAAAATGCCTTGCTTGGGGCGACACGATTATAAAAAAAATACTGATAAAATAAATTATCTATCAGTAAATCGAATAGAATATCAGTTCTCAAGATTTGAAAACGCAATGTTTGCTGTACTACATGTTTTCTGTACTAGGAGTAGAATACAATTATTTATCCAAACATTGATATTGAGAAGTTTTGAGAAGCTTAAGAGCTTTGTATATATTTATTAAAAGCTGCCAAAGGTAACTGTTGAGCTCGATGACAATTTACTTACTATTTATAAAAATCTATAAGTATTTGCAAATAAATAAAGGGAAACTAAACTGGAATTAAGTAACCACTGAATACATTTCGAATTTAAAGTTAGTTTTACTCTTTACCTGTATTGCTAATCTCTAAGCAGCAGGAGTCGAGTGTTACATGATTTTAGAAGATATAAACTTCTAATTTCGAAACATTGTTCATTGTAATAAAGTGTAGAAGAACAAAAGAAAACGAAATGAAAAGATTGATCATTTTTGCATAAAATAATGAAACGAATTCTATGCTGGTTAACGTGTTAACATTGGGGAACATGTGGTGAATACAGAATTAAAATGACATTTTTTCTTCACTGTTTTCAAATTCGTGAGCTATTGCTAAAATCTATTTCGACTAATAGAAAAATCGATTGAAGAAAAGACGAAGGCGAAATTTCGCGAGCCTGTGTGAAATTTATTCTGACCAATAAAAAAAGGAAGCAACCTACAAATTGAGAAAAAGTAGTAAGCCGATGTCAAATTGCTTTTTGATATAAATAGATCAAGAAAGTTGAATCAAAGAGAAGAGAGCAGAGAAGAGAGAGAGCAACCAGTCGCAATGTAGCAGAAGATTCTCAGGCTGCCGATCGGACACAAATGTCCCGCCGACTCGCATCCGCTACTCTCTCACCTTCTTCCTCGGGATTCTTTCATTACCTCTCCTTCTTCCTCTTCGCCTACTCGCTGTCAACAATGCATGTGAATAATCCCGATGTCCATTTACACACTTATACATTATCAGCTTATGACAGCAGCAGAATTTCAAAGAACTTTATTTAACTCCGAAGATAAGTATCTTAAAATATATCTTTTTTTCATGTTGAATACAACCGTATAACTTTTATGTGAAAAATTAACTCTCTAAATTTGTTTTAAGCATTTGAGAAATTTATTTCGTGTCCAACGATTTCATATAAACATTTTCTCTTCTTGACAATTCATCGAAACTATGAACCTTTAGTATTTTATTACTTGTCCTGAAACAAGCTACTGAAACTTCAAATGTGTAAATTTGTAAATAAATTCCTTATTTTTGTTTTAATAACACGTGTGTTTCATCATCATTATCAAGACATACTTCAAGGGGTATATTAGTAAAAAAATATTTCCACATAATGTGTAGTAAAGGTATGATCATTGTACGGCTATCATTGTTTTATGTATTAATTAGGAATCTTTTTTATTTATTTTTAATCTTTAATTTTATATTTAGCATTTGTAACAAATTCGGTAACAAACATATAAAAATCAGATAATTATTATCTAGGTAAGAAAAAATGCAGGTCCCACTTTATTAAAATGAACAAACATATTGTAAATTACATTTTGCTTTTTAAATTTAACGGTATTAACTAAACAAAGACTCGTTACACAATGCGAAAAACGCCCTCAATCAGAAATTGGATCGTTATCATATAGATTAAATCCAAAGAAGATAAGTGTATTTATTGAAGTCAAGGAATAGAAATATGTTAATTGTAGGAGTTAGACTTAATCAGTAGAAAATGTAAACTTTTTATAAGAATACAGTGAGTATTTAACACACGTAAAATATTAATTCGGCATAATTTCAACCTATAACTTTTCTTTAGATTTATAAAGGTGATGTATTTTGATGTAAAATTAATACCTATTAAGAAAAAATAAATACTTTCTAACATATAAGATAGAACAAAATACGCATCGTCTTGAAATATTTCATCACCAAAAAGATATTAATACCAATCGTTTTCAAATAGATCATGTCTATGGTAAAGTGGATATCGGCTCGGAACGAGAAACCGGGGAGCCGAGTTCGAATTCCAGTTGAATCCATTGTATTCACTTACGCGCAAATACCCTTGGGAAAGGTATTAATCCGTCTTCTTCCTTCCAGTTATGGGTTAAATAGCAGGACAGATTGGGTTCTATAGCCTTGGTCGGCAACCAATCTACCGCAGAAAGCAATGGCAACCTACTGCGGGATAATCTTCTGCCCAGTCAGTCATGTCTCTTTCGAGACATGATCGCCCAAGCGTGTATCACGTATGGCACTTAACTGACTGATGGTACTATTTATATTTAAGCTAGAATGTTGATACTTGGTGACAAGCAATAAACTCACTTGTTATATTTATTGCTACAACTTCTTTTGTATCACTTACATAACACACCTATTTTTCAGCGTATTAAATCATGAATTTAATTTATGGGACTAGTTTAAAGACTTAACATGTTCAAGTGTGGAAAAGCTGAGTGAAATGATCTATCAACGAAAACCATTTGGTGAGAAAACTCTGAAAAACCCGAAATAATGTAATAACATTTGGTGATATTAGAAACATGGTAAACATAATTCTATTTTGGTGTTTTCAGGTGTCAGGATATAAGAGATTAAAATCAAGAATATTTAGAGTTGCGGTTTCATTTAAGTACCTCCACTAAATCGCTGAACAAACAGCAAAGTATGAAGAAAAAAGGTCCCAAACTTAATAAAAACGAACTTTTTTTTCATTAAAATGTTTATGTTATTATTAAGAGAAAAGACCAAAGTGTTTTTTAATTATTTTTTTAAAAATTTAAATTCTTTCTAACACGTTCGAGATTTTGGTAAAAATCTCGTTTTGATTTTCGTTGCGAGAGTTTACAATAGAAAATGTAATATTACATAACTCACTTTTTTTCCGGTGACAAACACATTAATTTAAAAATTCTTGCAAAAATGAAATAATTGTCAGATTTAAATGAAACTTTCAGAACTTATTCACAAATAAATTAATTTATTTTTGAATTTATTATTTTAAAAAATATTGGTAAAAATATTATTTTTACATTTGTTAACCACTCCCACTTAAATTCATGAAATTTCAAGAAATTAAATTCTGTAAGCAAAATTGTTTTATTAGTTAAACGCAGAACTCATTAAGGAATATAAATCATGTAATATTTTTTCATCCATTTTGCACCTTTTACCGAAAATTCGACTTTATTTATCAACATACCGTTCTTCTAGGGTGATAAACTTATTCTAACGCTTCTCTAACAATTGGATGCATTTTTTGTAGAACGATTTGTCTTTGGCCTCAAAATACGCCTCAGTTTCCGATATCACTTATTCATTGGAGCCAAACCACTTTTCCTGGAGCATTCTTTTGAGGTCTGCAAACAGCCAGTAGTCGCTGGGGGCCAGATCTGGAGAATAGAGTAGTTGCAGAAGCAATTAGAAGTGCAATTCATGTAGTTTTGCCATCATTGCGATCGACTTGAGACACGGTGCGTTGTCTTGGTGAAAGATCACTTTTTCTTCTTCATTCGTGGTCGTTTTTGGCGATTTCTTCCATCAAACGCACCAATAATGCTATATAATATTCGCTAAAGATACTTTTTCCTTTCTCAATGTAATCGATGAACAAAATACTTTGCGCATCCCAAACTACGGAGGCCAAAGCCTTGCCTGCTAATGTTTGCATTTTTGGTCGCTTTGGACGGCTTTCACCTGCTGCTACCCACTCAGATGACTCCTTATTTGACTCCGGAGTGAAGTGGTAGATCCATGTTTATTCTATTATCACATATTTATGCAAAACTTCTTGTTGCATTGAAACAGTTGCAAACAACGATCTGAATCGTCAACGCGTTGTTGTTTTTGATCGACTGTGAGCAAACGCGGCACCCACTTTGAACATACTTTTCTTATTGACAAATATTCATGCAAAATGGTGAATACACTGCCTTCTGATATGTTCAACTCCTATGCTATCTCACGCAACTTCAATTTATGATCAGCTAAAACAAGTTTGTGAATTCTTTTGGTGTTTTCCGAGACAACTGCCGATTTCGGGCGACCTTAGAGTTCAGCATCATTTGTGTCTGTACGAACGCGTTTAAAGTCAGTATACCAACTCTTAACCGTTGTTTCAGACGGAGAAGAGTCCGAATCACACTTATCAGGCAATGGCTTTGCTTGAACAATATTTTTTCTCAACAGAAAGCAATGCTTTATCAACACACGGAATTCAGATTTTTTCATTGTTTTGAAAATTTGTAACAGTAGCTTCACTTAAATAACTCTAATTTGTAAACTAATAATCCGATTGAGCCGAAATTTTGTCACGTGCCATTTGAAGATTAGAAATCATATGGATTTTTTTCGTAGTGGCGCCATCTATATGTCAGGCCCAGGACTTATTGAGTGATGTGCTATTTTTTAAATAATTTATAATAAGTTTTTTTTATGTAATTTCTATGTGTACATTAAAAAGCCATGTGTTTCCCGTTTTCTTGAAAGGTCAGAACGTTCAACTCTGTGAATAAGAAATAGTTTTATTCTACATTTCATGCTATAAATAAATAATACTTGTGTAAATTACATTAATTTAGCATTGAATTTGCTAATTTTCTAAAATTTATATCACAGAGGTATATTTTATTTTTGCAAGATTTAAAAAACCGAGAATTAACTTTTGTTTACAAATGTGTCGATTGCTCAAAAATGGCCGAAAAATTGAAAAATAAAAAAAATCCCAAAATTTGTTTATTCCAATCAATACAATTTGTTTTAAAATATACAAATATGCTTTCTTGAAATATTTAATGATTAATGATTTAGCTTTCAATTAAAATTAAAATGAAAGTTTCAAGAAAACTTTTTATATTTTTAAAAATTCAATTTAAAAGTGAGTTATCAAAAATGAGTGGAGGTATCTACATAAAATGGTAGAAAGATCCTGAGCTGAACTGAAGCTTTTTCCCTCTTTTCTACTGATTTAAAATGTTTTTTTTCTTTTCGACATGTTTCGAACATATCTCCAGAACATTTACAATTTCTGCGTGGGCATAAACACACATCGTTGGGTGTTTTGATGAATAACAAGTTTAGAATTTGTGCATAAATATTGGGATGGGGCTGAATTCTTAAGACTAGCTTGGTTTTAAAGTAATCAGAGCATGTCCAACTTATTCTACATTTGAATTAAACCGCATGCGTGTCACGTGATTGCGATTAAAAGAGTGAAAAATACGGATCAGTATTGAAAAGTTCTCGGTCCAACAAAGTTTCTAAAGTTTGAGTGTAAATTGAACTGCTTGAAAAATAGGTTCCGTTGTTCTATTTTATTGTTCTGTTTTTGTTTTTTTTTTGCTGGTCATACTATATATTCAGGATGTGCGTTGTGGTGCATTGGATATCGGCTCGGAACGGGAAATCGGGGGAGCCGAGTTCGAATTCCAGCCGAATTCATTGCATTCACTTACGCACAAATACCCTTGGGAAAGGTATTAATCCGTCTATTTCTACCAGTTATGGGTTAAATAACAGAAGAGATTGGGTTCTATAGCCTTGGTCGGCAACCAGTCTACCGCAGAAAGCAATGGCAACCTACTGAGGGATAATCTTCTGCCCAGTCTTTCGAGACATGATCACCCAAGCGTTTATCACGTATGGCACTTAACTGACTGACTATATATTCTGCGTTCTTTTACTATTTTTAGTGCTTTTTAGATTATTGATTGAATCATGTTAACAGAAATTGTAGAATGTTTAAAGGTTGAACTCTGAGCTGTTATAAACTCCTTTTCCTGCATAAAAAAGGAAACCACGAGTATCTGATGCAAACAAGTGTCCACCATACACTAATAGCGGAATCTTTTGTAAATCAGCCAAAATCTCGTCCGAAAACATAAACCAGCAAAGATAGATATTGTGTAACAAATGCCAACAAGCTAAACAGGAATGGTTCAACAAAAAAATGTGCAGAAATGGAAAGAATGAGTATCACAGATAAAGAAGACATGCATAAAAAACAAGAGAACTAACAAGACAAGAGACATGCTCATCAACAGATTTCATAAATCTAAAGAGAGGCGCTGATAATAGAGAAGAAAATATCCTCCAAAGATGAAACGAATACATGGAAAAACTCTACCATGACAAAAGAGAAAAATCGACAATACACAAAAATATCGAGGGACCGGAGATATTAAAAACTGAAGTGGAAACTACACTGGTCAAATGGAAGAGAAACAACGTGGCACAATCAGACGGAATTGTAATAGAGATGTTGACAGCCTTAGACGATATCGTCATCGACAAGATCACAGAAATAAATGAAATTATCAACAGCTGTGATATACCAGAAGACATAAGCACATCTGTTTTCATGGCACTGCCTAAGAAACCATGTGCAAACGAATATGAACTCCACAATCAGCCTAATGAACCACATAATGAAACTCATCATCCCAATTTTGATAAATAAAGCGCACAGTAGAATCAGACCATAGATAGAACAAGAACAATGATGGTTTGTCAAAGACATCGGAACAAAGAACGCTATATTTACGCTCGGAATGTTATCAGATAGAGCAATACAAATGTAGAAAGGCGTGTAGACTACGCAAAAGAGTTCGATAAAGTACGCCACAAATATTTGTTAGAGTTGCTTAGCAACCTTGATATATTTGGAAAGATATAAGAATAATCAAAAATTTATACTGGCAGCAAACCGCCTGCATAGGGACAGGAAATGAGTTCAGCATATATTCAAAATTAGAAAAAAGCATAGGACAAAGATGTATCTTCTCACCGGATTTATTAAATATATGTATATAGCGAGGCAATTTTGGGAAAAATAGAAGATTCACAAGAATTTTGTATAACAATTTTGCAACAATCTTAACACTATAAAATATGCAAATGACACAGTGTTGTTAGAAAATACCAAAAGAAAACTACAAAAGTTCCGACAGAATGTAGTGAAGGAAAGTGAGAAAAAATGACTAAGTTTAAACTAAAAGCAGACAGAATGCATGGTTATCAGAAAAAGGATGAGCCCAAAATACATATTAAAAATCGGGGATACTAAAATCAAACATGTATAGAAAATTAGATATCTAAGAAGTGTTCTACAGAGTACGGAAAGTGCAACATTGGGATACTAAGACGTATTGAGATAGACAAAAGCGCTTTCAAAACGCTAAGCAGAGTATTCAGTTTAGGTGCCATACCTGATACACGCTTGGGCGATCATGTCTCTGACTGGGCAGAAGATTATCCCGCAGTAGGTTGCCATTGCTTTCTGCGGTAGACTGGTTGCCGACCAAGGCTATAGAACCCACTCTGTCCTGCTATTTAACCCATAACTGGAAGGAAAAGACGGATTAATACCTTTCCCAAAGGTATTTGCGCGTAAGTGAATACAATGGATTCAGCTGGAATTCGAACTCGGCTCCCCAGTTTCTCGTTCCGAGCCGATATTCACTGTACCACAACGCACATAAGAGACAGAAAAATTTCGTTAGAAACAAAGAAAAGAGTACTGTTAGGTAATATCTGTCCTCTTGTATGGCTGCGAATGCTGGTCAATTTCCTCAAAGATGAAGAAGAGACATAAAGCATCAGAAACATGGTTGTACATAAAAATGCTGGAGATATCATGTACCGAACATGTGAGCGACAATGAGGTTTTGAAGAGAATGGAAACAAAAAATAAACCTATACTTAACAAAAGGAAGAGACATATTTTAGGGACACGTAATGAGGAGGGAGGGCTATGAAAAAACCTGATACTCACAGGACAGATTGAGGGAAAGAGAAGCAGATGAAGCGGTACGTAACATACTAGTTTGAGCAAATGGGTAGTAGGTCAGCGTTTTGAAGAAATAACAAAAAGACAAACCTTATTAAGAGCTACAAGGGATAGGAAGACGAGAAGGGTCATGATTGCATACTTCCTGAAGAGACACGACATGTAAACGAAGAAGTATATGAATACTCAATTGTAATAACGTAAATAAATGTTAAGAAAATATTTCCTGAATGTTAAACTAAAACAACTATTTACAGCTGAATAATTATAATGAGTCCACGGAAGAATAATTTTACGTCACCAGAAATGTTTATCACACAGTGATGACCAATTAAAACATCTCTGTATAGTGGATTCTGTTACAGTGTGTTACAGTTACGAACAAAACTCACATATCTGGATCTTCTTCTTCATGTGCCATGTCCCTTCAGGACGTAGGTGATCATGGACTTCCACTTGGCTTTGTCTCGTGTCGCTCTCAACATTCTTCTACTTGACATCTCCCACAAACCCTGCTTCGCCATTCATTTGCTCAGTCCTATCAACTAAGTCTCGCGCTGCTTTCCCCCGTCTCTCTTTACCTCTATCCGTCCCGTCAGTATTAAATTTTCCTGGCCTTCCTTCCCCATTACATGTCTCAGAAATCTCATCTGTCTCTTCCTTACATTAAGTATGAGTTTTTTTCTCGTTTTCATTCTCTGCAACACCTCGTCGTTAGTCACGTGCTCAGTCCATGGTATCCTCAACATCCTTTTGTAAACCACATTTCTGCTGCATCAATCCTCTCCTTCATCTTTGAGGAGATCGTCCAACATTCACTGCCATACAGAAGAACCGATATCACATAGCAATCCAGCACTCTTTTCTTTATTTCCAATGAGATTTTCCTGTCTTTAAATACTCTGGTTAGCTTTTGAAATGCGTCCTTGGCCCTGCCAATGAGTCTTTGGATTTCAACATTACACTTTCCGTCCTTTGTCAGCATGCTTCCCAGATATTTAAATTTTTTATTTGTTTTATTTTAGATTCTCCGATTTGTAGTTGGTATTTTGGGGTTTTCTTTTTGCTGATGACCATACATTCAGTTTTCTGAAAGTTTATGCTTAGTCCTTTCTTCTCGTTTTTTGTTGCCACCTTCTTTCGAGGGTTTTACATTCTCCTTTTCGCGTCTGCTATCAGCACACTGTCATCCGCATTGTTGAGATTGTGGTCAGTAATGACGAATCCTGGCAAGTGTTTTATTTCTCTCAGAATTGTTTCACTGTATAAGTTGAATAGATCCGGTGAGAAAACGCATCTTTGTCTTACGCCTCTTTCTATTTTTGTATACCTGATGAATTCATTTCCTATTTGTACGCAAGCTGCCAATAGATATTCTTGATTATCCTAACGTCTTTTCCGAAAATGTCGAGGTTGTCGAGCATCTCTATCAAGTCTTTGTGCCGTACTTTGTAAAATGCTTTTGTGTTGTCTATAAAGCACAGATATAGTTTCTTCTGCATTTCTATTGTTCTTTCAGATAGCATTCTGAGCATGAATATTGCATGCCTTGTTCCTGTATCTTTAACAAAGCCACACTGTTCTTGTCCTATCTTTAGGCCTATTCTCTTGTGCGCTCTGTTCATCAGAATCGGGACGATGAGTTTTGTTATGTGACTCATTAAGCTGATTGTTCGGTGGAGTTTACATTCCTTTGCACCTGGCTTCTTAGGCAGTGCTATGAAAATTGATCTGCTTAAGTCCTCCGGTATATTGCCGCTGTTGTAAATTTCGTTTATTATTTCTGTGAGCCTGTGTCTTCTAAGGGCGTCAACATCTTTATTACAATTTTATCGGGTCCTGCTGCTTTATTTCTATTTAATTTGACCATTGCTGCTTACACTTCGGTTTTTAATATTTCTGAACTATCCGTATTTTTTTGTATTGTTAGTTGCTCTCTCTTGTCGTGAAAGAGATCAGCAATATATAAATACATCTTGTGTTTTATATATATTGATTTTTTATTTTATAAAAAATAGTGATTATAATATTAAAATTTAATAAAAGAATTCGTATCGCATGGTACTCAGCTTTCATGGATGACATCCTAATCAATTCAACTTCGTCTGTCTTGTTTTGAGTCTCTCTCTCTCTCTCTCTCTCTCTCTCACACACACACACACACACACACACACACACACACAAATGTAAAATACACATGACTCAACAAACATAAACTCTATACATATTCAGTTATATGTAAAATAAGATTCCCCCTTGTAATGGTTAAAAATATAGCCGAAAGCTCTCGGAAAACAAAATATATGGACAATTTATATACAATTTGAGTTTTGAAAAAAAAATCATAAGAACACATGAAAAATTATATAAAAACTTAATGATAATGCCTTGTCTGTCATTTTAAATGAAATATATATATATATATATATATATATATATATATGTGTGTGTGTGTGTGTGTGTGTGTGTGTGTGTGTGTTTCATTATATATATATATATATACTAGCAGTATAGCTCGGTGTTGCTCGGGTGTAATGAAAACTTTAAAACTAATCAATGGTCCTGGAGCTCAGACTCTTTGGATGTTGGCACGAAAAACGTAGGTTGTTGAAAGGTTGATCTCGAAGCCGTAGAACTTACTAAAATGAATAGATGTCAGATAGATTTTGATTTCCGGTATCGATGTCAAATAAGTTTTCCGTCACAAACTGAATTTTGAAGGCTAAATAAGTCCTCTGAGTAAATGGTATCATGGCTGAGACTAAGAACTACAATTATACCAACTTAGAGCAAAACTCAAAGAAAAAACTAAAATAAAAGGGCTGAAAACCTGATTTTGATCAGACTCGATAGGATATCGAGGTATCGATTTCCAATATCACAGTCAAATAAATCATCGAAAGATAAACTAACCTAAGTAAGTCCATGAAAACTGCCATCGGGGGTAAAATTGGAGAAAATGAGCCATATTGATGGCTGAATATCGGTCTTTGATCAGATTCGATAGAATATCAGGGGTATCGATTTCCGATATCGGAGAAAATGAGTCGTCTGAGAAGATCTACTAATGTTTGAGACTAGAAACTAGAATTTTATGAAGAAAATTCTGCAGCAAGAACCACGATAAAAGAGCTGATATCCTGATCTTGATCAGACCTGATCGGATATCGGGGGTAAATTGGAAAAAATAAGTAGCCCATGGCCTGACCGGAAGCCTAAAGAATATTTGTGTGAAGTTTGGTGAGAATCAGATAAAAATTGTGGATTTGTATAAAGGACAGACAGACAGACACACACACATCTTGTTATATATATATATATATATATATATATATATATATATATATATATATATACTTCTCTTTAAAGTAAATGACAATTTAAGGTCACTTGGAGCAAATTTTATTCTGAAGCTCCGTTTATTTAAAAAGATTTAATATAGCGGTGTAACTTCCAGGCCAGATCCATTACAGAAATCCCTGTTTCTTTAAAAAATCGAATCATTTTTAAGATGTGGTGGTATTTCAGAAGATGTGAATGAATTCAAAAAGTCAAATGGATAGCTCACAGCTTCATCAATATATATTCTTTCTGTACTATTCTATCTATACTCAATCATCCGTCGAAGTTCACTCAGTACTTTTTATTCATCATAATCAGTCAGAACATTTGGAATTAGTATATGACTCCTTCTTTCTTCTTTGGACGTATTACTGAAGATATTCTCAACCAGGGAACCACTAACATATGATGTTTGAGGTAATTCTATATAGTATTCCAGATATCTGGCTAACGATTTTGAGCGAGAACCATTGTTAAGATGCACAAGCAACGCTGCAATTTGGAGAGTTTTGCTACTGTAATATTTTGGCTTAATCTATCTTGTATAAAATATTGACCTAAAGGAGAGTTTTTATGCATATTTCAACTTCTGCTTCTCGGTTGGCAACATAGGCAGAAATTACCTAAACTTTATACATGAGTAGAACCATCCACTAAAATATCATTTGTACGGCATACATTGTTAAAATTATGCAGAATATAAAAAGAGATTGTTGATGATTAAGCAAGTGTAAACCCAGTGAAGCGTCAACGATCCCTTTCGTTTCTGAAATAATTTGCATGGTCATAGATAGCAGGTAACTTGAATAAGCTATAAATATTTTTTCTAATTTAAGGGCAACGTAAATGCTATACTTGTTCTTTCACCATTATAAATTTGAGAGTTAATTCTTTGCCAGTGAGAACTTCATGTATTAGACATGTTTTACCATAATCTATGGACACATCAACGCATTTGTGCCCTTAGTATACGTATTTAAGTATGTATTTAATAATTTTCTCTAATGAAGGTATCACAAAACTAATATTTGATGAGAATTTCTCTTTGGTACTAGAACTTTAATTAGTTAAGCGCAGTGCTAGATTGGTAGGTAGGTCTCATAATTTTAGAGTTGAAATTACTAGATGTAGCCTTAAGTTCTATGCTAACAGTTTCTTCTCTTACATTTCTCGATTATAAAACTCTCTTTCAATCTCCTGATTCCGTCAACTTTGATCTCCAGAAGTTTAAATACAAAACCAATCGTTATCTTTCCGTTCTTTTATCGTTCTCTCTTCTTAATAATCTTTCATTTTTCTCATATTCTCTTGTCTCTTTGTCTCATCCTGAACTAGGTAACGTTCAAGTAAACCAGCAATATCAGATTTTTCCGTGGTGTAATCAGTCTGATCGGTTTTTGATCTAGTGCCAGAAAACGTGGTACCCACGAAACAGAGACCTTTGTCAGGTCAAATTCATTGTGCAGAATACTCTCAACTCTGTCACTAGATATGCTAATAGCATTGGCTATTTGATTTATAGTCAGTCGCCTGTCATCCACCACCACACGGGGAACACAAGTTTTACCATTCTTACCTAACGCTTGACAAACTTCAGCGGCAATAATCATTAGTACATCAATAGTTGACCTAGAAAAGCCTGAAAGAGGTCCAATAAGTCGAGTGGCGGTGACGAAATCCCGGTCATCGTCATAAAGAAATGTGACTTTGAACTCTCCTTTGTTCTCTCCAAACTCTATAACTACTGTTTCCTGCTTTCCAGTCTGCTGGAAGTCGTCCTCGGTAATTTCTGTATTTAAGAACTCTGGAGAACCCTCGGGACCCTCTAAGTATCACTCTGCAAGCCTCCTGCCGATTTTGGGCAAAGTGTTTCAACATCTCACAGCCCATAACCTATTCCCTGACAGACAGTACAGCTTCCCCTTCGCCAGGTCTACCGCTGATATGCTAACGATCATCACCGAATTAATTCTCGATAAGAACGGCGAAGCTAGAGCTGTTGCCCTGGATACTTCCAAAGCATCTGATAGAGTCTGGCACGCTGGTCTTCTGGACAATCTACAGGTCTATGACCTAACCGAACGCTTGTTTGATTTGCTCCAATCGTTCCAATCAAACCGCATAATGAAGGTCGATTTGAAGGGGCATGCATACGAACGCGGGTGTCCCCCGGGGGTTGGGGTCTTGCCTAGGTCCGACGCCTTTTCTGATCTTCATCAATGATTTCCCTGATGGGATCAGTTCCCAAGTGGGCATTTACGCTGACAACACCACCATTTACTTCTGCCTCAGTAAGAAATCTGCCAAGGCTGGCAAAGCTAACCTTGCTGCTGATCTTGAAACGGACTTCCAATCTGTGGTGAGCTGAGGTAAAATATGGTTTGTAAATTTTAATGCTTCCAAAACGAAGTCTCTATCCTTTAACCACCATAGACAATCTCTCCTACCCTCCATCAGCATGGATCAAGCTAGTCTCCCGAAAAGCAATATACTGCGGCTCCACGGCGTTACTCTCTCAGCTGACCTCAAGTGACGCGACTATATTGAATCAATAGCTAAATCTACTGCTAGGAAGTTTGGGTCATTGTGTCGGGCGAGAAAGTTTTTCTCTCCTAAATCTACCTGACACATATACAAAACCAGCCGCCGGTGCATTGAATATCTGTTGTCATACCTGCTATTCTTCTCCGGATTCTCGACAAAATCTAAAAGAGAATCTGCAATTTACCGTCAAAATAGTTAAATGTAACCACTTCTTCTACTATAATAGTTTTTTGTCGCACTTCCCGTTCATGGAACTCCCTTCTGTATACTTGCTTCCCTGACAGCCGCAATCATCAAGAGTTTAAATGCAACATCAATTGCTATCTCTTACCTCCTTGACTCCTATTCTTTACTTTACTTATACACCCTCTGTCATGTTCTTCCTTTTCACTCTACACTCACGTGACTCTCTTCACGTCAGTAAACTAAAACAATTCGAAAACTATCGCACTGGACTCTACAAAAAGCATAGAACCTCCTATCACGGTAACTCATTCAACATTCTTAAACAAACATTTTCCCTCGCATTGTATTTCTTTTTTCTTCGTCGTTACTGACACTTAACGCCATTTTAAATGTCCTCTCTCTATATGAAGAACACTACTTTCCTCTACTACTTCATATATACACCCCCACACACACGCTGGACGACAACAAACACACACAATATACTCTGCCTGCAATTTATTCTTATCCACACATACGTACGTACGCATAACAGAACTATTCGCTTACTTTGTGTATATGAACATGTTTGTTTACAATAGCTTCTAGTGACATTTCTTTGGGAGTCATCAAATTTCACAGAAACATTCAAATTGTTTAAACTAGTTGTATTTTATTGTTAAAATAAAAATGGAACGACAAGTAGGCCACCTATTATAACGAGTAGGTAATGTTGGGCTTTAAATATTCAACTCCTGGATGCCCACAGAGAAAGAAAAGCGTTATCCTGAAATCATCTTTAATTAGTTCATAGAACAGTTAGAACAAAGAAAAAGAAAAAGAAAAAACAAAACAAAAAAAAAACTTCAGGGTGAATCGTCTATTATTATATCGACAGAAATCAGGGGTGTCGATAGACAATTTTGTCAAAAGATGCAGATGACTGACACAAAAGATGTTCATTATAAGAAACCGAGCAACAGCAGCGGATAATAGAACTTATCATTGCCAGTATTTCAATCACAAATTTCCAAGAAGAACTGCTAAGAAAAGGTGACACATTAACATTAGAAGAAACTGTTAATATTAGCACAATTTGCGAGTTCATGAAAATTTGAAACCTTTAAAAAGCAGCCTTATTATCGAATGCAAATCAAACCATTGTAGAAGTAACAGGAATTTTACAATACAAAATGATGCTATATGTCATGATTTGGTCAGAGCTTTTTCATCAGATTATGCCTCATATTGAAGTATTTTACAACCAAATGCAAACGTTTTCTGATTAGTCAATATATAATGAAAATTATATTTCCTTTCATCCTTTCCTTGCACGTGCATGTAGACAAGAGTCCGCGCCAAATGATTTCTGAGCCGGTTACATGACTAAGATCAATATAAATTCTGTGGCGCGAGACAGAACCTTCAGATCGCGACGAGGAAGCAGACGTCAACGTCATTCGCCATGGAGCGAAAACCGTGTACTTCATTTACAATGCGACGCGAAGCAGAATCCTTTATTGAAAATTTCAAAGACAAAGGAGCAGCCACTTTGAACCCTTTATCCTATTCGAACCTTGAAAGGACCTCTTATTGCACGCCCCTTTTGCATCTGTTGCGGAGTTGAGATTGCTTAATATATTACGATACATCAAAAAGTATTTTCGGAAAGTTGCGTTCAATTACCCGACAAACATTTTTATTTGCATGTAAGACACAAGGTCAATATTTGAGTGGTAACTTTTTTTAACAAATAACTTTCATATACAAAATGAATACAAATATTACAACAATGTGTGTGAAAGAGAAGCGTTGAGTCCAAGTGAATGTTGGATAATATTCTGAGGATTTAAGTAATACACTTCAAAATCAAGAAGTTTGATAATATGTTGGTTGTTAATCAACCTATAAACTCTATCGTCAATTTTTACTGAGTGAGACGCAAAGGGTCGTACAATAAGGTTTCAAGGTATTTGCTCTTTGTTTTTGGAATTCTCACTAAAGGCTTCGTCTCGTGCCACAGAATTTATATTGGTCTTAGTCATGTGACCAGCTCACTTCGAACATCACATTTTTGGCGCGAACTCTTGTCTACATGCACGTGCAGGGGAAAAGATGAAAGGAAATATGTTTACTATTATATATTGACCTATCAGAAAACATTTCGACAAGTGATCCACTTTTAATGGGTTTAACAGAAATCGAAAATATATTGCCGTGATCCACTTTTAATGGGTTTATATTCAGTTTGTCACTGTTTCTTAACAATTATCACTCGCGGTGGATAACCTGTCGTTCTGACTGTGATGTAAAAATTGTCGTTTTATTTTTACTTCTTTAACTATTTCACAAACACTTAGGAGTCATATTGCGTGTATTTATTCTAGAGTAAAGCCCTACACATCTCACTCAGCGAAAATTGACAAGAGAGTTTATAAGTTGACTAGCAGTATAGCCCGGCGTTGCTCGGGTGTAATGAAAGCTTTAAAACTAATCCATGGTCCTGGAGCTCAGACTCTTTGGACGTTGGCACGAAAGACTAAAAAGCAATAGTTGTTGCCAGTTAAAGCGAAACCGTAGGCTGAAAGAAAAATGAATGGATGTAAGTCAAATTTTGATTTCCTGGCATCGATATCAAATAAGACTTTTTCGTCGTAAACTTAATTTTGAAGGCTAAATAAGTCCTCTGAGTAAATGGTATCATGGTTGAGACTAAGAACTACAATTATACTTACGTAGAGCCAAACCCGAAGCAAAATCTAAAATAAAAGGGCTGAAAAAATACAGACATACAGGTAGATGTCAATCGTAAAACTAAGGGAATAATTGATAGAACTGCGCTGAAAAAATTAATAAAAAAAAAAGAAAGAAAAACAACGCAATTAAACGTGGTGGTAGTCTGCTTCAGGTTCGCCAAATTCTTTTAATCCCTTTTAACACGTTCTGAATTTTGTTAAAAAGTCTTGTTTTGATTTTAGTTAGTGGGTAACCAAATCGTTACTGGAGTTTACAATGGAAAACGTAATATTACATAACTCACTTTTTTTCCAGTGACAAACAAATTAATTTGGAAATTCTAGCAAAAATCAAATTGTCGGATTTTAATTAACTTTCAGAAGTTATTCACAAATGAATGTTATTATTTTTTAAATTATTATTAAAAAAATCATCGTAAAAAGATTTTTTACATGTTACCAACCCCCATTCAACGTAAATTCGTGAAATTTTAAAAAATTAAATTTTGTTAGGAAAATTGGTTTTATTAGCTAAACGCAGGACTCACAGGGAATGTAAATCATCTATTATTTTTTTCAAACATTTTACCTTTGTTTCCGAAAATCTATTCCCAATAGTAAAATAAACAAGCAATATGGCATTATTCAATTTGATACGCTTTTAATCGTTTTAATAAATAATATATATTAAGGACATTACTGTCTGAAGAAAATTTTTTAATTATAATTTATAGTTTCAAAAATATTTTTAAAATACTTAAAAGATTTGTTGTCGTTAGTTTATTAACTTAATAATATATAGATTGAAATCTAAAATTTTAAGATTTTTTTTCAATCTTTCAATTTTTCGGCCATTTTTGAGTGATTGGCACATTTGTAAATTCCCGGTTTTCAAAATCTTGCAAAAATAAAACATACATCTGTAACACGTTATTTTTGGAAAATTAACAAATTTAAAATTTAATTAATCTGGTTTACACAAGTATTGATCTTTGTAACCTTTCCCAGATTTTGAAAATAAAGGCAAAATGTTTGAAAAAATAATAGATGATTTACATTCCTTAATGAGCCCTATGTTTACAACAAAATTTAATTTCTTAAAATTTGATGAAATTTGGTGGAGGGGGTTGGTAAAGGATGTAAAGAAAAATATTTTTTCAAGGTTTTTAAAAAATAATAACTTCAAAAATAATTTTATTCATTTGTGAATAAATCTTGAAAATTTCAATAAAAATCCGACAATTATTTGATTTTTCAAGAATTTCGAAAATTAATGTGTTTTTCACCGAAAAAAAGAGTTACGTAATATTACATTTTCCATTGTAAACTCCAGTAACAATTTGGTTATCAGATACCTAAAATCAGAACAAGGTGGTTTTTACCAAAACTTTGAACATATTAAAAAGGATTAATTTTTTTTTTAAATAATTAAAAAATATTTGATCTTCCCTCTTAATAATAACATAAATATTTTGATAGAAAAAGTTTGTTTTTATTAAATTTGGGGCCTTTTTTTCTTCATACTATGCTGTTTTTTCAGCAATTTAGTGGAGGTATCTACATTAGAAGTATTACAACTGAATAGTAAGTTGGGTTTCCCATACAGTCAGCCTTGTGCTGCATCTAAGCTGTCGTTAGAAAATCACTATAAAGATAGGATTTTTTTTTTTTTTGGTTAAGAATTCAGCAAGGCAATAAAAGCCATATTTCCCAACCTCTGATAAAGGCTAAAAAAAAAAAAACGAAAAAAAAAAACGTAAGTAATGAAGTTGAAAAGATTCAGAAACAAGGAATGAAATGAAGAATAGTCTAAGAAAGAAAATATAAACATAGAAAAAAAAAATTAAAAAATAAGAAATAGAAAAAAAAATACAAACATTGTAAAAAAATTATGAACATTAACTCAAAAAAAAAATCATAAAGTTTAGGAAGGATATTAGAATAATCGAGAACCTATACTGTCATCACACTGCCTGCATATGAATAGAAAATGAATTCATTAAATATGCAAAAATAGAATGGGGTGTGAGACAATGATGTGACTTCTTATTCGACGCATTCAATCCATACAGTGAGGTGATTCTGAGAGAATTAGAAATCCTACCAAGATAGGCAGCAACAATTTTAATAAATCATAGTATTAATAAAGAGGAAAATTTTGTTAGAAACAAGGAGAACAGTACTGACCTGTTATGTAATATCAGTCCTCCTATATGGCAGTGAATGTTAGACAATCGCTTCACAAGTGAAAAAGAGACTTGAAACAACAGAAATGTAGTTCTATTAAAGGATGCCAAGAATATCATGAACTGAACATGTGAGCAACAATTAAGTCTTAAAGAAAATGGAAACGAAAAGGACACTTATACTTAACATCAGGGACAGATAGTTGGGAACATAATGAGGAAAGTGGGATTAAAAAATTTGATACTCACAGGACAGATTAAAAGCAAGAGTGACAGAGGAAAATAACGCATAACATTAAAACTAGGAGAAGAAGAAAATTAAAAATGAGAAATAGAAAAATGAAAAGAAAAAACACCAAAAAAAAATGATAAAGTTTGGGAAGAATACCTAATAAGCTTGAAAAAATGGATGGTAGAACAAGGTTTAGAAGAGATAATAAAATGGCAAAATTTATTAAGGGACAGGAAATTGTGGAGAGCCATGATCACTAATCTCCTGAAGGGATGTGGCACATATAGGAAGACCCCCCCCCCCCAAAAAAAAATGGATGAAGCTATTGCATGGGGCTATTGCTAATTGTTGTTGGGCTGGTTTTGATGACTGAATGGAAGCCTTTACTAATCCCTTTCGAGGAAAAGGGAAGGTGATGTTTCAACTGACAACAGATGAGAGAAACAATGCATGAAGAACCCTTTGCATACCCAAAGCAAAGAATAAAAACTAGGTAGAGTCCAATATATATATATATATATATATATATATATATATATATATATGGTAGACTTTGAAAAAAAAAAACAGTAGCTACTCTAGCATCTACGCATCATTCATTCAGTAATGAATTATGACACTCTCAGCTATTGGCGTGTGTTTATATCACATGCTAAAAATCTGCCTTCTTCTACCGAGCACCTATAGCACAGAGGTAGAATCGCCAACTGATGTCAATTCGATTGAGTTTCAACCCTCGCTAAAAGCAATCGGATGTCTAACTGTACTGATGAGCTGTGATACAGCAAAACAGATCAGTCTGCAGATATATATATATAATTTGAAATCCGTTACAAAATAGATTATGTCTGTATTTTAATTTACTTGTTTAAACAATATTTTTAATGGATGATTGCATTTGAGATGCTTTGTATTTTTTATAATTTAACAGTCTATTTATTTAAATCTATTGGCTTGAATAAACAAGAAATCTTGTTAAAAAAATATGCATCCCCTGGCAGGATTTGAACCAAGTATAGATGTAAATAAATATACTGTTTAATAATAAAAAACAGAGCATCTGCTCAAATATGAATATCCATTAAAAATAATGTTTAAACAAATAAATTAAAAAATATGTCAAAGGTAATCCATTTAGTAATGGATTTTGAAAATTTTCTTTGTTGAAAATGTGTTTAAAAGCACTATTTGGGTTTTGATTGTTAATACTACATAGTCAAGCAGTTAAGACATCAGATCCTAACACACTAACCTGCTCCCATTCTATCAAACACTCTTCCCATCTGCCCAACCCTCATCCTTGGTATCCTTACTCATCTGTCACCTTCCTCCTGACATTCCCTATGTCTAACCACTCCTTCTCTTTACCTTCCCCTATGTAGCCCCATGTGCAATAGGGGCAGTGGAATATTATAAAATCCACCATCACCGACAATTTTATTTTGTGTTGACATAAAACTCCGCTTGGCTATTACCTACGGGACAGCGTGGTTGTAGTAGACTTACATGTCATCTTTCTGATCAGAGTACTATTAAACAACATTTCTCTGAAAAACATAAACATGTAGGTAATATCAGACAGATTTTGGTCAACAATATGGTGATCCTTACTCATACACACAGTAAGAGGAACCTGCAGATATTGGAGGCCATGTACATCAAATCAAAACAACCAACACTCAATAAAATCAGCTTTAAAAAAGGAAATAGCATATTACATTGCATTTGACGACATAGTTTTGTTGTCATTTCGCGCTATACCGCAGTGTGACGTCATAAAACCGCATCACAAACTTAAGAACTGCATTTATTATTTTTGGTAACTATTGCTGTTGCCAAGCGGAGTTTTATGTCAACACAAAATAAAATCGTCGGTGATGGTGGATTTTATAATATTTCAGTTTAAACTACCTCTCTGAAGATGGCTCATGTGAGCCGAAAGATTAAAAGAAAACCAATAAATAATTATCCAAATGTTGAAGAATTTTTGTCTTTATTTTCAACTGAAATTAAAGCAAAAATACGACGTTTAGAACGGCTCATGATTAAACATAATAGACATTCATTGTCTCTTATATTTAATAGAATATGTTTAGAAAATTATATATATATATATATATATATATATATATATATATATATATAGTCATCTGCAGACAGATCTGTTTCACTGTATCAGTATGGTTAGACTCTGATTGCTTTTAACCCAGGATTGAAACCCGACCGAATTGGCATCAGTCGCCGATTCTACCTCTGGGCTATGGGCGCTCAGTAGAAGAAAGCAGACATTTTAGCATGCATATTATCATTATACATGTCCAGTAGCCAGAGTGCTCCAATTCATTACTGAACGAGCAATGCGTACAAGCCAGAATAGATACTGTTTTTCAAAGTCTACCATTCTTCCAGAGTGCTCAATCAGGGTGTGAAAGCGTAAATAGCAAGTGTAAAGCTGAACACTATTAGGCATGTTAAAAACAAAGCAACCAGTTTACGATGAAATTAATTTTGTTGCGGAGACCTTATGTGGTGTGGGGTCTCTCCCCAATACTGTTTATTCAGTTATCTGCAAAAAGATTGCTGAGTTCAGAAAGGTCAAACTGGTCATAGTTAAAAAATGCCCCGTTTGTCTGAGACTTCCCTGGATTAGAACTGACTTTGAAAGCTGAACTAAGCAGATTTCTTACCTGAAGTTCGAGTGGTGTTTTAAATCCAACCTACTTTCTGTTCTAGTCGCAAAGACATTCTCCTACTTCATCAAATAAATTCTGGGATTTATCAATATAATTGTGGTTGCGATGCCAATTACACAGGGAGAGCCACTCAGTGTCTAGACATGAGAATTAAACAGCATGTTCCAAGTAAGATAAGGAATCATAACTTGGCTTCTAATGAACCTGTCCTGAATACCTATGGTTCCTCCATATGTGAGCACCTTTTAAATATTAGAAAGTGTGCTGCTTAGTGTTGACTGGTTCATAGTTGTGTCCCGGTCACTCTCTATATTTTATTTAAGAGTGCTAGAGTCTTTGTATATCAGGTCCTGCAAACCTTCTCTCTGTAAACAGTGTGAATGTTTGCTGGGACTTGCTATCATTAGCTTCTAGTACTTTTTCTATTTCACATTATAATTATTTTATTTTTTTTATTCCTCTCTCTTCCCTTCCCTTCCCTTCATTCATTTCATAATTTAAGTTAATCTCTCGATGAGACCTGAAGAGCAGGAGTGAAACTGGTTGCTTCATTTTTAACATGCCTAATAGTATTCAGTTTTACACTTCATATCTATTATCAAGTTCTGTACCCTCAAAAACATCCTTATATATATATATATATATATATATATTTTTTTTTTTTTTAATTTTTTTTTTTAAATATAAAACTTTAATCCAAAAGGAAAAGCAGGAAGGTAAATCCCAAAGAACCGATCCTAATTAATATTAAAAAATGATCAAGGTGGAGGGCTCACTGTAATTAATATTTAAATTACAGAGCCATTAGTATTTAATAAACATCGATTTATATATATATATATATATATATATATATATATATATATTTGTATAATTTAGACAATTTATTCATTGTACCCTATATGTGCGTGTGTGTTTAAGTGTATACGTTTATGGGTAGAGGTAAGTCACTCAAGAATTTTCCCTTTTTGCAGCTGACACATTGGTGTTTGAACAAGTATTTTATCTCACATGTACTTATCTCTCAGTGTGGCATGAGTGCCTGAATGAGAAGACTTTCTTTGGCATCATGCGAGTATGTGAATGCACCGTGTGTGCTCCTCTTTGTGTTTATTGTGAGTTGCCTGTGTATCTTTAGATCCAGTTTTGTATAGTCTGAAGGTAGGCACCAAATGAAAAACAAAATTTAACATTTTTTTATCATGTATTTCAGCTTAATGAAATTGCATTTGTAGAGGGAATGTTAAAATCTATTTTTATTTATTTATTTTGGGGTATTTTCAAAGTCCAAACAGATTCAAGAAATGACAAGTGAGGAATCTCTAAAGAAAAATCCCTCTGTGAATTTGTGCCATGTACTGAGTAAATGAATATGCATTGTTGGTTGATCTACTTCAATTGAAGGTCACTGGGCGGTGGGGTGTTGGGGTGAAAGAGGTTGTCATAAAAGTAAATTAGTGGGTAAAGGTCTTGCAAACCATGAAAGGGAAATATTTCCTTGTGGTGGACATGCTGTTGCTTACCACCAAAAAATATCTAGCCCTGGTATAGCAGGAGATCCAAAACAATGAAAGTGTGTTTCAAATTGAATTAATATAACTTAACCTGCTTCTTTGTCCTGGGAAGTGAGGCATCCTGGATGTCTTTTTATGGCATATCAACCTCGGTGAGTCATTTATTGCCAACTAAATTTTATTTATTTATTGCTGGTAATACCTTTTTCTTTCAACAATTTATTGTTGTTTTTATATAGGTTTTGTGTCTAGTAATACTTTTTTTCTTTTCGAGTATCAAGATTCATTGGGATTTGTTTTTAAGGGCAGGGTCCCCAAGTCCTACCCTTGTTATTTAACTCATAACTGGAGGGAAGGAACGGATTAATACCTTTCCCAAGGGTACCAGTGCTTAAGTGAATGCAGGGTATTCAGCTGGAATTCGAACTCGGCTAACTGATTTCTCTTTCTGAGCCAATATCCACTGCATCTCAAGGCACATCCGTCACTAAACACTTACAGCAGCAACCTTAGGAGCAAAGGGGTTGAATTACAATAAAAGTAAAGAAGAAATGTTCAAAAGAGATAATGGAATTTTGCTTGTAAAACTAATAAAGTTTATTTCTCAAAGCTTACAGTTATCAGTTTACCTAACTACAGACAATTTATGAATTAGTAGGTGTTAGCCTTATTTACAACATATTGCAACAGTAGCAGCAATGCCTCACACTGGTTACTAGTAGCCAGTTTCACAATTCAAACAGGGAACTTTGATTTTGAGCCTGAAGACAATTTTGTCTTCATAAACAGGTTTCTAACTTGGCAATCAAAAACTTTTTAGGTTGGGAAAAATTTCTTCATTTGACCAAATACTTTCTACCAGTATCTTGTAAAGGGGTGGTAAAGTAGATAAGAAAGAGTGATAGGGATAGTGATGTTAATTATTTAACCTTGCATACTGATGAGACCCTGTATGTATGGGGAAGACATTTCTTTCACATATCTGGTTACAATTCAGCTTGTATATTTGTATAGTACAGGGTCCATCTTATCACATATAGCCAAGCTCATCCAAATTCTTGATCCCAATAGACAATGAAAGCAGAAGTGTGGATAGTATTAAAAAATAAAATAGTTGATTATAGAATTTTTATCAAAATTCAATCAAGTACTTGACCTGGACAAACAAAAAGCCATATTTCTTGTCTGAAAAAAGGCTCTGTGATGTGAGACACTTAACCAATTCAGCATTTAAGAGTTTCTCAAAAAGAGGTAAAAGAGTTGAACTGGTCATCTGAGTTTTTAAAAACTGGATAACAGATGAGGACTTCCAGCAGGCAGGAAAACAAGTGGTGGTGAGGTACTTATACAGTTTAGAGTGAACAGCAGCTAAATTTGGAGCTCACATCTCAATGACTATTACAGGGTTACCATCAGATCCATATGTTTTGTATAAATACAGGTTAGGGATAATAGAAGGGGTTATGTGTATATTACTAAACAGAAACTCAGTTCTAGGAAGTTAGGCAGGGATAGTCCAGATGAGTCAAGAGTAGTGTTTTAGGAGAATTTATAGGCAAAACATTCAGTTTTATCAGCAGATGTTAGCACTTCAAAATGATTGAAGAAACAGGAAGAGAGAACCTAATAATAATGAGATATAAAAGATTTTAGGTGCAATACAGTCTCCTTTGGGGACTTGTTTACATTTGCTACAAGCAGAAATGACTACATTTCCTTTGTGACAGTTGTTGTTGTGCTGGTATAGCCCAAAATAGTGATTTCTCTGGACAATAGTGGCTGAGCATAATGGTGTGAATCATGGAAAAGATTGCCGCTTCCCCTGGTATTTCCAACAAGGAATGAAAACATCCATACCAGCTTTGACCAAAGAGGAAATGTCAGTGGTGCAATTCTCAATTTGAAGGTTAAAATGTCAGTTCAGGGGATGTCTTGATGAAAATCATGAAGTGAGCATGCTGGTAATATTGGGTTGTTATAAAAAATAACGACAAATTTTAGAAACAATTTTATTCTTGAAAAACTGTAGAAATTTTGAAATTAGTCAAAATATGAGCCATGAGCATCTATGCACCTTTACCATCAATCAACAAAATTATTTATTCCTTGATGATCAAAAGTTATTGCCTGTGATGCAATGAAATCTTTGAAAGCTGATTTCACCTCTGGTTTGGAAACGTTTTACCATTTAAAAATGTGCTTAAGTGCTTAATAAATTATGATCAGTGGGTGAAAGATCAGGAAAATATGATGGGTGTGGTAAACTCTTGTATTGTGAGTCTGTAAGTTTTTAGCAACATCATTCTTTTAATATGTGGTTGCACACTATCATGAAACAGAATTGGATATCAATTTACCAATGCAGGTCTTATTTTTTGCAGGTGAACATGTATTTCAGCAAACAGATTGAGGTAAAACTGCATTAATGCTATAATTGGCTTCTAAAAAGTTGTAACGGATAACACCAATTGCAGGTCACCAAACAGTCACCATCATCTTTTGCTGATGCAATTTTGGCTTTGGGAAATGTTTGGGGAACTCATCACTATCAAGCCATTGAACTGATCATTTACGGTTATCATAAAGGATTCACTTTTCATCACAAGTGACTATTTCGTCAAGAAAGAGACCATTGGTGTTACACAGAAAGAACATCTTGCACACTGCAAAACACTTAAGTTTTTCATTTTCACTGAGATGATGAGGAACCCATTTATTGAGCTTTCATCACCATGCCATTACTCTGCAAATGGTGCGAGACTGTTGCAGTGCCGACACCAAGCATCTGAAACATTTCTCTGACACTTTCAAGTGGGCTTTGCTCAACAACTACTTGCAATTATTCATTGTCAAAACTGCATGACCGTTCTCTACCTTCTTCATCTTCAAGAAAGCTCTCATCACCAGTAAAAGAATTTCTGGAATTAACTTCGTACTGTCCAATCACTTGTGAACCTATCTCTCCATGCTCTGTTGACATTGGCAGAAGTTTGGAAGGCACTGTGACCAAGTTTGAACTCATGCAAGAAAAGTAAATATGTTTTGTCATGTCCATAATTATTAAATCTATGCTTCAAGAATATTTCTGTTTGAAAATGTTAAAAATTACTCGAGTGCACAATAGTTATCATATAAACCAAAATTTATCTGATATATACTGTGAACATTATCTTAAAATGGCTTTTCAAAATACAACTGTTTGAGCAGCCATTATTTTTGTAACAACCTAATAGAATGAGGTTTTATGAATAGGTTTGATTAACAGATGTTTGGAATTAAATATCAATAGATATTAGTGTGATTCTAGTTTCTAAGAGGACAGTGTTGCATAGGAAAGAAGAAGAAATAAATCAAGTAGAGAAAGAAGCCTGTTGCTCAGATATACTAAAATGGATAGAAAGTCTGTATAAGAGATTCAGTAATGGAAAAAATTAATATCTCTATTCTGACAACATCAGTAACATTAAATTGTTTAAGTCATGTGTTTTAGTGCACATTAAAATCATCAAAGACAAAGATGGTTGCAGATAGACGGCAAGAAAGTGCTGTTTTTATACTGAGAGAGATTATGTCTAATATACTGCAGTGCTGAGAAGAGGTGGAGTGATAAATCAAAAAGAGATAGCAAACAGAGTGTTATAATGAAAAGTAAAAGCACATATAGGAGCTGCCTGGGGACTTGAGAAACAATTCCCTTGTTATCGGAAGATTACCCTAAATGTAAACATTAAGGCCATGCATGTGAATGCTGGAATCTTTTGGGCAAAGTAAGGAGATAGCCTGGAACAGACATTCATTGGAAGCAATGGTATAAGTTTGTTTGACTAGTCTGACCATCATAAAGTTAAACCATTAAGACCCTGAAAAAAAAAATTATGCTGGAAAAGATATGAATGCATTAATTCTGACAAATACAGGTGACAAGCATAAGCATCACTTATGAGCAGGTAGGTTAGGTTTAAGGCTCCAAGTTCTTTACTCAGAATTGTCTCATGGGACAATAGCCTAGTGAATAAAAGCATTGGTTTGTAAATCTGTAATTATAGGATGGGCAGTGTGTATTCGGACTCAGTAGAAACAAGGCTAGCAATAAATAAGAACTAGATATCCTTAAATATGATTAACAGAAGAAAAACAATCTACCCCTGTAGATTAAATAAGAGGCTCAGTTCTAACTTCTATGAAGGTTACCTAAATTGACTCACAGTTGATAGAGGCCAGAAGGCACAGTGGCTATAATTTTGTGATAACAACAACAAAAATTTTAAATACAGGTGTTCAGAGTCAAACCCAAACTCTAATAGTAATGATAGTAGTTATCAGTATTGTATCACTAAATCAGATGTGGGTTGAGTGTAATCTGTAAACTGACGAAGGCATGCTTCATTATTGGATTATGTAAAAAAAAAAAAAGGCTGCAATGTAGTTTATCTTTTAACTATCATCTAAAAAGAAAAACTTTATAGGACAAATATGACACATTTGGTGAAGACTTGTTTTAACTGGTTAGGATGTAAGAACAGGATCTTCACATTTTTTTCTTAAAGACAGTGCTATATGTCAACAGGTAAAAACCAAAGAGACATGGTGCTATAGTTAATCAGGTAAATGCTCATAGTTATTTGCATCATCAGAAATACAAAATCCAACAATCTGTCTATTCCATAGAAAGAGTGAGTAAGCAATGAAGTTTTAAATAAAATTTCTTAGACATAGAAGGAGGTGAACTTGTAAAACTTAACCTTCATAGGTCATGCTGAGGACAAGCGAGATCGAGAAAGGCAATGACTTACCTACCTGATGAACTTGTGTGAATGGATGGTGGTGGCGGTGGTGGTAGTGGAGGAGGCTTAACAAAGAGAGAAAAAGTACTAATGATCATAAAGGATAGGAGGTTTTGGAGAATATTGATTGCTCATAACCTGAAGGGATGCAGTCCATAGAAAATGATGACCTATGTGATTGTCCTCAAACACATTTGTCCAGTCATTTCTTTTATAGCTTTACCTTGTTCTTCCTTTTTGATTTTGTGTTGTCTATGATTTGGTTGTTGAAGGTTCTTGTGGATCTACCTCTTGATCTTTTCCAATAATTTGGATCAATTGTTGCTGATGCACAACTTACTTCTGCAGCAAGGATCATTTTGTTCCATAATAACAACACCTAATGAAATTTGGATGAGTGGTGATACGAAAAAGCAAATTTTGATAATTTACATTATTATTAGAAATTGGAGATCCAAGTTCGAATTCCAGTTGCTCTATGAAATAAAATTGAGTTTTTGTAAACAGAATGTTTTCATATGTAAAAGGAGGGAACAGGTACTGTTTTGTTTCTTCATTTGCTTTCATCAACAGTTGCTGAAACCATTATAAAATCATCATTCAAGAATGGTAAAGTGAAAAACAAAAACCTTTGACAATCGAAATGGAATCCCTACTGTTTGAAATGTCACAATTACTACTAGAACATATATTTTGCTTGTTCAAACTGGTCATTCACAACCAAACACTTCTGACCGCTTTTCCTAAACATTTCTGTTTTCTAAAACTCTACACAGTTATTCCTTTCTGGTTTCAGTGTCGTTTATGAGTTGATCAATGAAGAATTCTTTATTGTCTACCTCTTGGTCTTTTCTCATAATTTGAATCCATTAGTATAAGCTGATATATGTGATCGATACCGACTTAGCTGACCGCCTGCAGTCACTCTCTCACTGGCATGACGTGGCTTCCCTGTGCCTCTTCTATGAATACTTTCACGGCTTCTGCTTGGATGAACTTAAATCACTGGTACCCCCTAGGTGTGAATTTGCACGAGATACTAGATTCGCAACTAGGTCCCACCCCTTTACAGTGAAACCGATGAAATGTAACCGCAATTTCTACTCCAACAGCTTCTTTTCTCACACTTCCCGCCTGTGGAATTCCCTTCCGCATGTTTGCTTCCCCGACAGCTACAACCTCCAAGAGTTTAAATGTAAGGTCAATAGACACCTCCTAACACACTAACTCACACCCATTCCCTCCAACACTCTCCCTATGTACCTCCTAACTCGTCTATCACCCTCCCTCTGACATTTCCTATACCCAATCGCTCGATGTAACCCCCTGCGCTATAGTGGCAGTGGAATGCCTTGCTTGGGGTGAAATGATTAAAAAAACAAAAAAAATACAATTTCTTGTTGACTTAACAAATACTTATTGAACACTTGATATTGTCTGATACAAGATCATTATAATGGAGCTCCCAAAGTGAATCAAATTTATGCTTGTAATTCAATTTTCAAGATTAGTCCAGCAATCATTGTGCTATAGTAGATACACAATAAATTAATATGGCTATATCTGAATAATATTAAAAAGTAAATTGGTACTGTAGCATTTGATAAAAATACCTGAGCTAATTTAGTCAAACTGAAGCCATTAGGAAACAGCATAGATCTCATGCAAACAGGTGCTTTTCAAGGAAATGAATTCCCAGTGTTCAATTCATATAAGAGATAAACTCCTCAAACAAAATTAGAGTACTCGTTTTTAATAAACAATTTTGAGTTGAAAAGGTAGCTGATACAGCATATTTTGTGAAGTTTTGACTATCAAAACATAGGCAAAGTTTTGTAGCAGGCATCTGCTGCAGATGTAAACCTCTTAAAATTTATTACTACAAAAAAATTTAAATAATAGTGAACATTGAAAATACCATAGACAGTGCATGTGATAAATGTGGAAGTTTTAAAGAAAACAGAAAGAAACTGTGGCTAACAATTAGAAACAACTAACATTTTTCTGACGTAAAATGGAGAAAGGAAGCTCAATGTAAGAGAGGTAGATGAAAGCAAAGTGAAATCTACTTGACATGTCTGGGTAAAAGGACGGAGAACAAATATAACAAAAAGACTGGAAAGGAAGCTGTGGAGACTCATGACTGCTCATATTCTGAAATGACATGTCAAAGTAGGAGGGAGAGAAAGAAGAAGATTACAAGACAGATGTGGATATGCATGCACACTCACAGATACCTGTGTGTGTGTGTGTGTGGAGTTATGATAATGTTTAGCACCAAGATTGTTGTTTTTAGTAATTTTACTGATAAAAGGTAATTTGGCAAGCAGGTTTTTTTTACTGCAAAGTGCTTGATAATGGGTGGAGATACAGTGTTGGAAGTTTTACAGTAAAGAATTTGTCACTTGAACTTGCCAGAACCTGTTTAGTTAAAGTGTCCCATTCTTTGCACTAAAACTATATATATATATATGTATACACACATACAAACACAAATACAAAAACAAGTTTAATTAAAATGAATAGACAAGGATTGTCTCTCTAATTTTTTATTCATATTTTTCCAAATTGCAGATAATGAGTTGAACATTGGGTTCAAGGTTGTGGATAAACTGATATGCCTGCCTGTGCACACACACACACACACACACATATATATATCTGATTCATACTTGCCTGTACATACACATGCAGACAAAATGAGACAGCCTTTAAGATACATGTTTTATGTACACAAATATGATTACTGTTTAGAAAATTGATGGCTTTATACTTCAGCATTTGTAGAAATAGATTTAGTTGAATGATCTGTGTTATATAATAGATTAAGAGGTAGTGTGGCTATGCAACACAAACAGGATATACCACCATTGAATGATAGGAAAATTTTTGAGAGCCAAGACAAAGATGGACTTTCTCTTTCTAAAATAGAAATTACTCCATATTTTAAATTGGTTACTTCACTATATATATATATATATATATATATATAAACAAGACTAGTAGGTAAGTGAATGAGAAAATGAAAAAATTTTGTGACATGTTTCCTTAGAAAAAAAAAAGAACTTTTTCAGGCTAATAAAGGTTTTCTTGGTTGAATGAATTACATAAAAAGTAAACAAAAGTGGAGAGTAATATGACAAAAGTTACAATTTTCTATCAATTTGTTCAAGATATAGGAGCACTAAGTGTTTAATTTAAAATTCATCATTTTATGTATCTTGATGATTAACATATCATTACATTTTTAATGCTTTTATTTATATCGCTATTATTTTTTATTAGTTCACATTTTAATAACAGTAGTTTTATGAGGAATAAAAATCTTACAATATTCTTGACAGAAATTTACTACAGGATTTTGAAATTTGTCTACATTTAATACATTTTTGTCTTAATGAATTACTTATGCTAAGACCTGTTATGATAAATGACTAATGCATTGAATGTATTGGTTTGCAAAAAACATTTTATGTTCATATAATTATTATTTAAATTCCAAGGTGAGAGGTCTAAGAATTTAAAGAATATATGAACATAAAAGGGATCTTTTACAAAACAATATACTCAATTCAGTCATCCTAATTTGTCTGGTTATATTGACATGAAGTATACAGTTTTGATTAAGAATGAGTTATTCACTTTCTACAGCTTATCAGCCCTTTGCAGGTTATTTAAAGCTAGAAAATATTTTTAGATTTTAAAAATTTTTGGAGGTAATAGTGGTTTTTAACATATAAGTTTTACTAATTAACCCATATCTGGGGGTGAGAAGAGGTGGATTTTAACTTTTTCAATTGCATAATTGAAGATAACAAAATCAATGGGAATTAGAACCTGGTTCTCTGATTTACAACAACTGGTATTCCCAAATAATCACCCATCTAGGTACCGACCAGGCTTGACATTGCTTAACTTTGATAATTGTATGGTGTTTCAAAATAATGCAGGCATAACTATTTTGATTAAGAAAGAAATTCATTATGGTGAAAAATTACTGTGTTAGCAAGTGCTTAGATTTTGGAATCCTCAATGATAAATTTATGTCTTGGATTATTTCTTTGTTGCTCAGAAAATTACTCCTGTTAAAATGTGGGATTATTAAGAACAATAGTAATGAAAATAAAAACAAAAGTGATAAATGTCAGATGAGGTAGATTAAGATGAACATTTGGATACATTGAACATCAACATTTAAACCTAAAGCTGAACATCTCTCTATCTTTAATGTTTTAATTAAACTGTAACTAGTGTTTGTTGCATTTTTCCCTGCCACGTTCATATACAAGACAAGTTTTATCAATAAAATAATTATTAACCTGAAGAAGTTCCTTCTTGGAATTAAATGTGGAACTAATAGGGTTTCTCACTTTGTTATTCACTATATATATATATATATATATATATATATATATATATATACGGTAATTATTATTATTATTATAACAATAGCATACTGCAACTCAATAGCTATAAAACTTTGGTGTTAAAACACCATCATCATGCAGTAAAATGTGGTTAATTTATTTTGTAATATATAGATAAGAAAATTTCAAAAATATAATATAAAAAATAAATAAAAACATAAGAATAAACAGGTTAGCCAATGAGATGAATTAAGGTTATAACTTCTTAAAAATGGTGTGTGTATGACTCAATAGACAGTAGTGTTTCAATGTTTTGCCACATAAAGCTAGATATGTAAAAAACTTTAAAACAGAATTTTACTGTCTGATGATGGTGTTTTAACATGAAACTTTATAGCTATTGAGTTACAGTATGCTATTATTATAATAATCATAATTACCATATATATATATATATATATAGGGGATAATGATATATAAATTTTTATCTAGCAAGAACAATTTTGAAAGAAAAAGGAATGACTATGAGGAAAAAGTTTTTGTGTGATACTAGATAAAAAGCCATATATTACTACTTACTAACATTTACTATCCAAAACAATTTATCCAATCTTAACACTATCAAAATAATTACAACCACATCCAAAACTAAAAAATATCACAAGAAAAAAATACCCATGACAACAATAAATCTGAAGCAGGTATATGTAAACTGACACAACTGCTCTTCACAATATATTGGAGGAACTTGCAGAAATTGAAAAAACATTTATGAACACAAAAAGGATCTTATGCACAGCAATTTATCAGATGCATTGTAAGATTGTTTGCCCTTCCACTTTTGTGAACTTAGTGAAACAGCTACATATGTTTATGATTGTATGCTCCGGCCTTCTTCAGGTGTTAGGAATTTTGAACTGAATCCTTCATTTTGATCACTGGGGTATATAATTTTCATTTTGTGTACAAGGACACATAGCCCAGGGGACTTTCTGTTGGTTAGTTGTGATTTGAACCAAATAGCTGCAAGTTCAATACCTGGCTACAGCAGTAGTAAACAAATAACTTAGAGAGTTGAGTTAAAGGGAGATAACTACATGGCATCCATAAGTGGTATCACACATATAATGAGAGTTATATACCCCAGTGACCAAAATAAAGGGTGCAGTTCAAAATTTCTAGCACATAAAGAAGACAATGCCTTGGATGTTGACATTTTTTCACTTGTTCAGAAGCTAAGTTTTGTATTGGGTACATAGGAAAGTAAAGTTTGGTCAGATGGAGGCACTGAGACTAAAGAGTGTACACAGCCTGTGTTTTAATGTCATTGCTGTACTTTTCTGAAACATAGACAACATACTGAAGACATTAAAAAATGGCTTAAGTCCACCAAAAATGCCTGAGATGCATCCTTATATATATATATATATATATATATATATACACACACACATATATATATAGTGCATGTGTGTGTACATATGAGCACATTTGCATGTAAATATACATAGTCATATACATGCATACATATCCTTAGCCTTTCAAATTTTTTAATTACAATTTGTTTTTATCCTTAGAACAGATACCATTCTATTGAATTATTTTGAATAATCTTGTTTTTATAAAATACAACAAGATTATAGAATGCTACAATTGTCTTTTTTTGCAGTTAAAAAAAAAAAAAAGCATTGCAGTGTTTCTTCAAATTGAAAATATGTTCAAAACAACTATCTTCTTGCAATGGTCAGAACTCCATTTCCAAAACTCTTGGAAATTCTTCAAAGCTGTTTCTTACTGGTTCAGATTTTTTTCTTCTTTTTTCTCTTTTTTATCAAACTTTGTTTCTTTAAATCTGTGGAGAACAAAAAAGAAAAACATAGAAAAAAGATGTATCAAAAAATATAGGATGCATAGGTAATTTGTGAAGCAAAATAAGTAAAGATAACATTTCTTCACTGTTGCCAATTCATCTGGGTGACTTTTTGTCATTAATAATTGTGCACCAGTTATAAAAAAAAATGCTCTGCTATAATAATATTTTTAAATTGTATGATCATGAAATAAAAATAAAATTAAAAGATAAGTTAAAATCTTGACTTTATACAAAAAATAAATTCACTAAAATTCACAAACACACATGTTCCTAGTCATGTTTTGCAAACTACTGTTGCAGATTGTTGTCAGTTCAATATTTGATAATTATCACTTTATGCCAAGACTAAGTTTTGATAAGTAATTACAAACACTAAATCTCTTTCACCAGAGCTCCATATAAACACATTTGAACCAGTGTAGAATTGTACCAACCTCAATACAAAACATATTGTATAGATCACAAACACAAATGTGATACATACCTCTAAATACAAAATGTTATTTAAAAATAATGGAATGTCTTTTTATAAAAAAAAACAAAAAAAGAGTCAACCTTACTAATATCAGTTATAAACACAGCCACAATATACTGGCCATGTTCAGAAATTAAGAATATGACTACTTTTAATTTTTAGATAAGAGATCCTTACTTTTTCTTTTTATTCTGCTGCTGTACTAGATGACCATTAACACATAGTTCTAGGGATGGACCTGTATCTTCTTCCTTCTCTCCTCACGTAATATATTAGAATGCTAATTAAACATCACATGGTCAAAAAGTTATATTGGTAGTCAATATAACTGGCTGATTAAGTTATTCTGATTGAAATTAACTTAACTGAAAGTGAAACTGATATGGCTTTTGAAGTTTTCTTCAGAGGTATGGCTCTGCCATTTTTAATTCTTTGTTGAATCTTAAAATCAAAACTTAGTAACTTTCTATTATTTTTATTTTTTTTCTTTCCTATCGCCTGGTCCATAATCCCCTTCTTCTCTTGAGAAGGGGAAGAGGCTCATTCCTTATTTCCTGTTTAGGAAGGGGTTCCTGGTTCTCTTCTTCTCAGGACTTAATAATGGTGCTGGCATGAGTTTTTTGCAATGTGTGAATGATGACAACATCTCTTCATAATGAAGGCACTGGATTTGCAGTTTTTTGGTTGTTGCTTTCCAACTTGTAGTTAGGAGACTGAACTCTTGTTAGTGTCTACAGAGGCTATTCTGATCAACAGTTGCATTATATAGGGGTTCTTGCAGTGCAATGTTGCACATGGAATAGTGTCCTTGCAAGCACCTCTGATGGGCAACCCTGAGGCCATACTATGTTGCAGTCTGCACCGGTTCTTTCCCATATCTTACATTTGACAACAATCATTGGCTGCTACTACCCCAGGCCTTTTCCTTACCAATATAACACACCATAACTGCAAAACTAAACCAGCCAAACAAAAAAAAAAAAAATGGCTAAATCTCTCAACATTTCTTTCTCCAAAATTTGTGGTATATTACAAATACCACAAATTTTGGAGAAAGAAATGTTGAGAGATTTAGCCATTTTTCTGCAGTGTGGAATCATTCCTATCTGAAAAGTCCCCAGACATCGTAGCTCTCTGTGAAATTAATCTTAATTCTGCAACCCTGTCTTCTGATTTCTCAATTGTTGGCTACCTTTTTCTCTTTATAAAGGACTCTAATGTCTACATGAATGACCTGGGAGTTTATGCCAGTGAACATCACCTGCTAGTTGGTGAACTGTTTCTGAAATATCCAGACTATTCTTACATGTATCTCTGTCTTTCTATACTAAACTCAATTAGCTATCTCTTCTTTTTCTACTGTTCTCCCTCCTCCAATTACTGTCTATGCTGGATAGTATTTCTGATAATATAGCAAGGCCATTTCTCTAAATCCATTTGCAAATATATTTGTGTTTGGTGACTTTAATGCCCATCATATCATGTGGCTTAAACAATGTCACTGACCTTGCTAGCATCCAAACCTTAAACTTCTCAATCTTTCATGCAAGTGATGCACTTTCCCCATAAGGAAAAGTTTCTTTTCTAGATTTCTTCTTTACCTCTATCCCTGATTTATGTCATGCAGCTTTGCCTCTTGGCAATTCTGATCTGCCTGTAAAAATCTCTTTCTACTCCCCCACCAGCCATATCTGGTCTAGTGCTCCTGCTATTAATCTCAATGTCCTTGATAAAATCCAAATAAGGATCTGCAATGTAATCAATTCTGACTTGGCATCTTGTCTTCAGTCGCTTTCTCACAGATTAGTTGTGGCTTCTCTTTGCCTTTTTTACAAATATTTTCATGGCAACTGCATTGGTTCTTGGGTGCCTCAACCACATGAATTTCAGCAGGCTACTAGATTGACTTAAAAGGTTCCATCCTTTTACCAGTGAAATACTTAAGTTAACCTCCACTTCTACTCCAACACTTTCTTTACATTCACTTCCTATCTGTGAAATTTCTTTCTTTAATTGCTTCCCTGATAACTGCAATTTTCAAAGATTTAAATGTAATGTCAATCACCATCTATCTTCTTGAATCCTGTTCATCTTTTTATCCTTTCCTCAATACCCTCTGTACTCAGTCTTTTATCTTACTTTCCTATCTCTGTAACCCCCTACAAATGCCACTTCTGGATGCCATATTGTGATCTCCCTTTAACTCAACTTATTCGTTCACCACTGCTATAGCCAGGTATTGAACTCACAGCTCTTTGGGTCAAATCACTAGAACTAACCAATGCCTGTATCCATTGGGCCATGTGTCCTTGCACATGGAATGAAAATTATATACCCCAGTAATCGAAATAAAGGTTCAGTTCAAAGTTCCTAGCACCTGAAGAAGGCTGGAGCAAACAATCATAAACATGGAAAAAGATGCTGACAACCGCCTGAACAGTGTAAATAATATAAATACTACCTCATCTCAGAAGTATAGAAAAATATTGGTATTTTCAGTTGGCTCTTTATAAAGCACACCAGGTGGAATGTATGCATACTAGTGGCTTTCCCCACCATGTTTGGGGCAAAATCATAAAAAATAAGAAAGAAAGTTATTGTATTTTTAGATATAAATGTGGATGTATAAATTGACACTGTATGGTGATTGTCAGTTCCACACCCAAGCATTCATCAGATCAAGTGTCATTAATTCTTTTGCAAGTTCTCTTTATATATAGGCCCTTGTCCAGTTCTTTTATTTAGGGCTAATGCTTTAGAGTAATTATGGCTGTTTTCTTCCTTTCAGGAATTGATTGATTGGTTTTACGACAGATCAACCTTTCTGGTTATTTATTGTTGGAAAGAGTTTTTATTGGACTTATTGTGAATGGTTTATTTAAATGTGTAGGGATAGAACTCGTGATAGGTAAGATTAGAGAATGGTTAAAAGAGTTGTTTTCATTTAACGTTAGTGTATATTTAGATTGGGGTATTAAATTTTGTTATATATGCCAGCCTCTTTTAGATATTCAAATATTTTGCTTTTGTTTGTTTGGAGAAAAATGTCCTTCAGATTTATCTCCTCATAATATTTTTGGTGAATTTTTTGTAGGTCAATACAGTTTGTTAGTATGTGTCCTATTGTGAATGGTTCCTGGCATGGTATGCAATATGGTGGTTTACCCTTTTTAAGGAGGTAACAGTAGGTAATGTGAGAATGATCTATTCGGAGTCTTGTTTTTATCACCTCTTCTTTTCTAGGCATTTCAATGTTGTGACTTTCTCTTACCTTTTCTTTTATTGTATGCAGTTTGTTGCTTGTAAGAGTGTTCCTTTGGGCTTGCCACTTATTTGTTATATATTTGCTGCTTGTTGGATTTTATCATTTGATGGCTTTAATTTTAATGCATTCTTTGCTGCCTGGTTGCCTCTATTGTTTCTGTGTATGCCTACATGGCTGGGGATCCAGCAGAAGATGATGTTTTTGTTTATTGCATTAATTTTGTTTAGGATGTTGGTTATGACTGTTTCTCAGTGATATGAGTGAAGATATAGAATCTGTGAAGATAATGAATTTATTTGATTCGGTTGTTTCAAGCCAAGTCAATTGCGAAAATTTCTGCTGTGTATATGGATGCTCTATTTGGTAGGCATTTCAAGTGTTCAGTTTTATTTGTGATAGTCACACAGCCCACCTCATTGCCAATTTTGGACGCGTCTGTGTATATGTGTGTATATTCTGGGAAGTTGTTCTGGATGATAAACCAACCCAATCACCTTCTTAGTTGGTTTTGTTTTTAAGGTATTTTGCTAAATTGAGTAATAGCTTTGGTCGAGTTAGGAACCAGGGAGGGGTCTTTGAGAGGATATTGCTATGTATTGAGATTGTATCTATTTGAGCTTCATTAATGAGTTTCTTCATTTGTATCCCAAATGTCTTGATGATTTTTTTCTTTCATGTTAAACAGATTTTCATGTTTAGGGTTGAAAGTGCATTACCAGGTTGTTAGGGTATGACTTTAGCTTTAAATAATATTGTAAGGCTAGCTTTTCTCGCCTCAGTTTTAGTGGAGCTATATTGGCTTCTATGTATATGCTGTCAACAGATGTTTTGTAGGCTCCTAAAGCCAATCTTAGTCCTGTATGGTGAATGGGGTCAAGCATTTTTATATATGATGTTTAGGTTGATCCATATATGAAACAGCCATAGTCAAGATTTGAGTGCACAAGTGATTGGTATAATTTGAGGAGGGTTCTTCTGTCTGCTCCCCAATCAGTGTGGGCTACTGATTTCGGTAGGTTTATAGCTTTGTTACATTTTTTTTTCAAGTGTTTAATATGTGGAATAAAAGTAAGTTTGCTATTAAATATAATGCCTAGAAATTTGTGTTCCATGACAACTAGTATTTGGCTTCCATTCAGTATTAGTTTGGGGTTGTTGTGCATATTTCGGATTTTGCAAAAGTGCATACATTTAGTTTTTGTTTGTGATAGGGTGAAACCGTTTTCCTCTATCCATTTTGTTATATTATTTATACAGAGCCGAAGTTTTTGTTCTATTGTTGGAATGTATTTAGATTTACAGCCTATCAAAAAGTCATCCACGTTGAGGGAGGAGTCTATTCCTGGATTAATATTTTTTATTATATTGTTGATTTTAAAGTTAAAAAGGGTTACTGACAGGACTTTCCTGTGGGACTCCGTTTTCTTGTTCTTTCATATCTGAGAGGGTTGTACTTGTGCCTACCCTGAAGGAAGTTTGTAATGAAGATTGGCATTCTGCCTTTCAATCCAAGTTCTTTTAAGTCCTTTGCAACACCATACTTCCATACTGTGTCATAGGCGTTTTGGATGCCAAAGAAAATTGCTGTCAGGTGTTTCTTTTTTTAAGTATGCTTCTCTGATGAAAGTTTCCAGGCGGATGAGATGATTTATTGTACTTCTACCGTTTCTGAATCCAGTTTGGAAGTTTGTTATGAGTTGTTCTGATTGTAGATACCAGTTTAGTCTTTTGTTTATCATTCTTTCTAGTGTTTTGCTTATGCAACTTGTTAGGGAGATTGGTTGGAAATCTGCTGGATCTGATGGGTCTTTTGTTTGTATGTGATTCTGTTGTATTAAACTTCGGAATTGGTATTATGGTAGATTCCTTCCAGAAACTAGGTACATTTCCACTGAGCCATATTTAACTGAATATTCCAAGTAGGTATTTCAGTGATATTTCAAGGAGTTTTTTCAGAAGTTCATATGGAATTTCATCAGGCTCCGCTGATGTATCATGTTATTTGGCAAGGGCTTCCTTTAATTTGGATATGGGGAAGGTTTGGCTGTAACTTTTGGTGTTTTGAGATTTTAAGTTAATTTTTTTCTTTCTTCTGTTGATCTAATTTTTTAGAAGTTTTTAGTTTGTTTCTTTGATTATGAATTTTTTGAAAAATTGTCTGCTAAAGTATTCGCAATGTCACTTTTATTGGTAATTTTCTTACCATCTTTAGTGAGGTGAGGTATAGGTGGGTTGTTATCGTTCCCTTTTATCCTTCTCATCATATTCCATACATTTTGGGTTTTTGTATTTATGTTTATTTTGGATACATAATTCCTCCAAGTGATTTGTTTTTGTTCTTTTATGGTGTGTCATGCTATGGCTTTTTTTATTTTTAAAGTAGTTTAAGTTTTTAGTTGTTGGGCTCAGTTTCAATTTTCTGACTGTTGCTCGTTGGTTCCTTTTGGCTTCTCTGCATTTATTATTAAACCAGGGTTTGTTATACTTAACTTTATTTGTTGATTTTGGGATATTATTGTTTGCAATAGTTATGAGTGTTTTAGTGAAGTAGGTAATGTGATCTTCTTTATCTTTAGCTTCAGGTATTAGTAGGTTTTGACATTGTTTCTGAAAATCTTCCCAGTTGGCTTTTTGGAGATTCCAGTGTGGTGATTTCTCTTCATTATTGGGTCCAGTGTTTTCTAATATAATTGGGAAATGATCACTTCCACACGAGTCTTCATGTTTTCCAATTATAGTCTAGGTATATATGCTGGGATCACATAATGTAAGGTCGATTGCTGATAAAGTGCCTGTTGCTGTTGTATGTGTGGTTTTGGTTGTTGAATATACTTAGGTTACTTTTGTTTATTATGTTTTCTATTTTTTCACCTTTCTTGATTGTTTCCCTACTTCCCTATATTATATTGTGACTGTTGAAATCTATTAATAATATGAGTGGTTTTGGAAGCTGGTTAATTAAGTGTTCAAATTCAAATTCATTTATTGGGTCCTTTGGTGGTATATATATTGAGCATATTGTTATTGTTTTGTGCAGTGTTGCTGACATTGCAATTGCTTGCATGCTTGTATTTATGGTTATTGGTCTTTGTGGTATTTGTTTGTTTATTAGTATTGATGTACCTCCTGAGGCTCTGTCAGTTTTTTTATTTATATGATTATAAGTTGTATAGTTTTTGATATTGATTGAATTGTTTTCTTTTAGTAAGGTTTTTAGTAAGGTTTCTTGTAGACAGACGGTTGTGGGGCAAAAGGTCAGCATTAATAATATTAATTCATTTAAGTCAGCTTTTGCACCTCTAATATTCCACTGTAAAATTTTGTTGGTCATGTGTGTCTGGTCTTTGGTCTTCCGTTTCTATTGCCTCGGATCTGCTTGTCTGTTGGTAGATTTGGTTTCTATTTCTATATCTTCCAACTTCTTTGTTTGGGTTGTTGGTTTGTTAGATCTTATGTTTGAATTATCTCTATTACTAGAGGTTGATCGGAAACTTGGTTTGGTTTTTATGGGGTTGATTTTTGTTGAAGAATTTTTCTCATTTGTTGTTTTTGTTTGCTCAGAGTATGTTTTTTTTGTATCTTTGTTTTTGTATTTGTTTTGTTGTTATTACTTGATTTTATATTTAGGTTTTTGTGGGGATTGAAGAACTTGCTTTATTGTGGGGGCTTTGTCATTCAAAGTCTACTGTTTCTAATATGTTATAGCAGTTGTGGAGGGGAATTAGTTGGTTTATTTGTATATTTTGATTGATTTGGTCTGGTTCTAATTTTCTCTTAGGGATTTGTTTCTAGTTTTGGTTGCTTATCTGGGTTTTAGTAGATGCTGTTATTTGATTTTTATTAGTTTCTTTTTGAGTTTTTTTTTATAGTTTCAACTAGATTTTTAAGTTCAGAGACGAGTTTGTTGAGTAGATCTTGATCGTTTGCTTGGTTAGCTTGGTTTGATTTTTAGATGATTTCTGCATAAGTGTTTGTTTTTTGATAAGAATCTACTATTCTCCTCATCTCTGGGAAGGATACATTTTTCCTGTATCTCACTTCCGTGACTTGTTTTTCCTTTTTAAAAATTTTACATGTCCTAGAGTAAGCTGGATGATTTTCATAGCAATTCGGACACTTTGTTTCATCCTTTTACAGTGAAATCGATAAAATGCAACTGCAACTTCTACTCCAACAGTTTCTTTTCTCGCACTTCCCAACTGTGGAATTCCCTTCCACATGATTGCTTCCCCGACGACTACAATCTCCAGGAGTTTAAATTTAAGGTCAATAGATACCTCCTAACACACTAACTTGCTCCCATTCTTTCAAACACTCTTCCATCTGTCCATCCCTCATCCTCGGTATCCTTACCCATCTATCACCTTCCTTCTGATATTTCCTACACCTAACCACTCCTCCTCTTTACCTTCCCCTATGTAGCCCCATGTGCAATAGTGGCAATGGAATGCCTTGCTTGGGGTGAAATGATTAAAAAAAAATATTTGGGTATTCATCTTCAGTATGATTGGGTTCCTATACACCACATTTTCTACATATTCTGTACCCTCTACAAGTTTTCCAGTGGTGCCCAAATTTATGACACTTAAAGCATCTCGGGGGCTGGTATGTAATGGTCGACTTTTTAGATTATGTATCCAATTTTGATTTCTTGAGGAATTGTAGGGGTATTAAATGTTAGGATATAAGTATTTGTTGGTATGATTTGACCATTCCTTTTTATGTTGATCTGGACGTGGTCTACTACTCCTTGTTTTCTCAGGCCAATTTTAATTTCTTTGGTTGTAGTCCAGGTTAGCTCATGACTTCTTATGATGTTTTTGACGTGTTTAGTTTTTCATGGGCAAAGACCTTACATTGGTAGGTGTGGAATTTTTTCATTCCCAAGAGATTTTGAACATCTTTGTAATTATCTACTTCAACTAAAAGATTTCCATTTTTTTGACTGTTTTGGGGTTACTCTTTTGGGATAGAATTTTTTCAATTAGAAATGGAGATAGTCCACTGATCTTTTTTCCTTCTGAGGTTTCAACAACTATGAATCTTGGGAAGTTATTTCTTTCTATATATTCAGGAGAATTGCTTTTGTCTAAGTTGGAGACATCAGAAATATCGGAGTGCATTCTTTTGGTTTTTCCATTGTTCTTTATCTAGTTTCTGGGTTTTTTATTGGGGTTTTCAGTTTCCATGTAAATATGTTTGATTTTTTTATCTTTCTTGCTCCTCACCCTCCTCGGAGCCCAAATGTGAGAGATGTTAGGGGGAAAACCTATTTGACTTTTCATCACAAGGATACAAAAAAGGTATACTCAGTTAAGTTTCCACTGTCATTTTCTGATTCTTCCTTTGGTTTCATCTTCCCAGTTTTATAGAAACATTGGGTAAGGAACAGTCATGTGGTATCGTCTTAATAATTAATTGACCCTTGCCACAGCCTCGTAACACTTACTTGGTTTGCCTGTGTTTGTGGTAAGAGTAAAAAGATATAGTATCTTTGGATTTTATTCTTGTATGTTGTGGTCGACATTTGCCAGTGTAAGTGTTAGGGCTTGACATGACTAGCCGATTGATCGGATTGGGCATCTCAAACCACCCATCTAGCCCAGGTAAGGGCCAAAGTGGTACGTTGCAGGACCACAACCTCTTTATGCCCAAGTCATGGTCTGCTCAGCCACCAGGATCCCATCCCCAGGCATCACGGGTTGCCACCCACGGCCAACAGGTGGCCCAATTGAGGGACTTTTACCCTCTGCAGAGGTGCAGTCAGATGAGGAATTGAAAAAAACAGAGATTAAAAGCCTACTGTTTGTTGCATTTACTTTTATAAAAAGTGATCAATACAGAATAGAGCTTAATATTGTAATAAAATTACAATATATATTGTCATCCGCAGACAGATCTGTTTCGCTGTATCACAGCTCATCAGTACGGTTAAACTCCGATTGCTTTTTAACCCAGGATTAAAACCCAACCGAATTGGCGTCAGTCGGCGATTCTACCTCTGGGCTATGGGCATTCAGTGGAAGAAGGCAGACTTTTTAGCACATATATTATCATTATACGCACCCAATAGCTAGAGCGCTCTAATTCATTATACTGAATGAGCGATGTGTCCATGCCAGAGTAGCTACTGTCTAGCTATATATATATATATATACACACACACACACACACACACAGGGGTATATGCTACAATACTGACTAACTTCAACTTGGCATAAAATGACAACCATATTAAAAATATCATTTTTTTTTTGTTTCAGATTTGTGTGATGACAGTCTGTTGAATTAAAAACAAATTAAGCAAAATGTCCAGTGAAATCGAGCAATGTATGGCAAATATTTGTGGCTCTATGTTGTGAGCGCATACCCGAAGAGGTTGTTGAGTTTTTCCATTTCCTAAAATCGACTGTGTACAACATTGCCAAGACATTCAAAGTGTCTGGTGAGGCTGGGGGTGGGCCCCTGACTCCTCATAGAGAAACACAGGACTGATCTGAGGTTCACAAGAGGAACAAGGACTTCCTGGAGCAGCTTCAGGTCCTTATCGATGAAGGATCTGAGCTCATCCATATAGACGTTGGTGACAAGGCTCAATGTACATAGGGCAATGGCCCTTCATGCCATTCATGAGGATCTCCGATACAAGAGCTATGTTCTAAAGTTGAGAGATGCTCTCAGAGGCCATGAAGATTAAGAGACTTGAGAGATGTGAGCTACTCACTTCTTTGAGGCACAGAGCTGCTGGATATATCCGCTTCTTTTTTGATGAGAAGATCTGTGTTGATGCAAAAATCAATCGTCAGAATGATAGATGGATTTGCAAGGACCCAGATGATGTTCCTGTGATTGGCAAAATCAAGTTTCCTGCCAAACTCCATGTCCTTGAGGTGATCTCCAATGAAGGGAACATCATGCCTCTCCACTTCTTTGGCAAAGATTAGACCATGACAAAGGAGGTCCACCTGGATGTCATGAAGAATGTTGTGAAGCCATGGATTGTTCAGGTAGCTGCAGGGAAGCCATGTCTCTTTCAACAGGACAGAGCTCCTGCACCTCATTTGGTCCAGGCTTGGTGCGACAAGAATCTGGACATGTTCTGGTCAAAAAAGTTCTGGCCACCTAGTAGCTCAGACCTGAATCCTTGCGAGTATTACCTATGGGGCGTACATGAGAGACATTCCAACTAACGTGCACACAATACTGTCAACTCCCTGAGAACTGCCATCATCAAAGCCGTGGCCAACTTGTCCAGGGAGCAGGTGACCAACGTCTGTAGGAGGTTTTGGTCTCATGTGGAGGCTGTGATTGAAGTTGGAGGGTGCTGGATTGAATAATATAGTAGAGGAGAGATCAGACAACAATGTTATAAAGCAATTTGTCATGTCATTCTGAATAAACACAATTTTTCTTTCAGTGTATGTTTTTTCCGGATTGTAGTGCACACCCCTGCATGAGAGAGGGCTTGATAAAGGAGAAGCAAGACTTGATTTGAAGACTGAGGCATGAAACTGACAGTGGTGATTTGAATGCCAAAATATTTCTCTCTCTCATATGTGTGTGTGTGTGTGTGCCTTTTTTTCTACTTTAAAATGTTTAATTAAGTGTAAATTTCTCTTGTTTTATGCACTATTCCATGTAATTCCAATTGTATATAAATCAAGTAGATGCAAAAGTTTTCAATATTCTTTGAAAATATTTTCATGTAAATTCTTGGTATCTTCATCAATTATTAAAGTATTTTCCGAGACATTCTATGATTTTATACTACCTATGATGAGGTGTTGATATTGATGACATGGGTATTCATAGTTGGGATAAGAATGATCTTGAACAGAATATCAACACTATCTACAAAGTGTCCCAGAATAAACAGTGCCAAAACAGAAACTATGATCTGTAATCGGAATGAAAGCAGTGATAGCATCTATCCTGAATTGGTCATAGAAGTTTAGGATGTGGAATTAGAAAATACTAAAGGCTTCAAATACCTTGGTATATGGATCAATTATAACAAATTTAGTAGAGGAGAAAAGGAAATTGAACAAGGAATAGACTTTGTCAGACGTAGTTTTGCCCAACACTCTAAATTGCTACAAAACTAAAACATCACTGAAAACTTAAGTCATGTTCTTAACCTTGTCAGATTGAAACTTTCATATGGCTGTCATGCACGGCGCAAAACCTATTCAGAAATATCTAATCTGTCAGCTGTATAGAACTGCTTCCTAAGATCAATGCTTAAAAGTAGCTTTTAGCAAATGAAGCCTGAGGGTAGTGGCAAAGACCATCCTTCTTTGAACTTTGTGGAGTGTTGCTACAGAGTCGTCACCAATAAAGAACTGCATCAAATAACAGAAACTACATCACTTGACGACTTTTAATAAGAGCAACAACTAAAATGGATAGCAAATTTAACTTGAAGAGATAATAATGACATAATCAAGATGCTGACATTCCACATTACTTCAAATAGAAAACTAGGAAGGAAAACCCCATCAATATTGGAAAAAACAATAACAGCTAATGGACTTGAGAAACTTATTTACCTGAAAAATTGTTTTAAGAGAAAGATCTTATAAATTTCAACCAAACTGGCTGCTTGATCAAGGAATGCCAAATGTTTCCTTGTACAGAAACTGCTAAGATTGCTATTACCATTCAGGTAAATTATGTATTCCATTATGAAAGAATGATTCTGGTTTTGAATTCATCAAGTAATTTTTCAATATCTTCCTGTTGGAACTTCTGACCAATGTCGCATACAGAGAAACAATGCTTTGATGATAACAGGTCTGGAGAATATACAGCGAATTTGGAAGAAATTCTGACCCCAGATATTTCTTGCATCATGTTTTTACCAAAAGGATGCATTGTTAAGTACCAGAATCACCTGTCTTCTCTCATGTTTAGAAAAAGGTAATTTCTCTTCTAATACATCGGCATTAGTTTGGTGGATAATGCCATTTATTTGATTAACTCAGATATTTGAATCTCAAAAGGATTCACTTGTTCTTGTATCTGTTTATAACAGCAGCAAACAAAAAATATTTAAATGTGTGTTGCATATTGATTAGGATTAAATATAAATTGGGATCCTAAATCTAAAAAAGGTAAATTTAAGATTGTGTTAAGAAGTTCTTACCTGGTGGATGGAAAGTACAAGGAACACGGCCATAAAACTCATGGAACTGAGTAAGCAAATTTGGATCAAGAGGTACCCAAGGAATCACCTTTGGTAAGTGCATGGAAATATTTTCAGGATACATCTTTTTGAGATCAAATATGAGAGGACTGGAAAAAATAAAAAACACAAAAAAGTAATTAGAGGTAATCACATAGTTTTGCATAAACAACAGTAAGAATGACTGCTTTTGATAGTCTTTTACAGAATAGAAATTATTTTTTTCATGACTCCTGGTATTACTTATCCCACAAACTATATTTTGCAGACTCATGTGAGTCCAGATAAAAAAAGACAAAAGACACGAAAAAAAAAAAAGAAAAAAAAAGTGTTTAGGTACCTCCACAAAAAATACTTAAGGTTTAAAACAAATTTTTAAAAATGAATTGAAGCTTCTATTTTAGATTTAATTTCAAACAAATGGATTAAACTTTTATTTTTGCTAAACTAGCTGATTACTACCCTTTTTTTGTCATCTTTCACTGCAGTGTAATTCTCTTTATTAAAAATTTTTCTAAAAATAAAGTATACTTTTCTGAAACTTTATTTGAGGAATATTATCTGATTTGAAGTATAATTAATCCGATTTGAAAACAAATATTGTTTACTATGAGTTTAAAATATTACAGAAATGCATTTATTATCCAGAGAGCAGCTATGTTTTTAGCTGACAGTAGCTATGTTGATGAGTTTAAAAGGTGATGACAGATTTAATGTTGTTCTACAGACATTTTATCTGTAAAACATAATGAAAGAATATGATGTGAGCCTCTTTTTTATTTAATTGTTAAGTACTCAGTAATCTTAAAAGTTTAGGAAAATATTCTCCATACTCTCATATTTTATTGAATATAGAAATTTTGGCTTTAAATTTACTATAGTCATCACTCTTATTTTTTGATAATGTTGTATATGATCGATGTGCGTTGTGGCACAGTGGATATCGGCTTGGAATGAGAAATCGGGGAACCGAGTTCAAATTCCAGTTGAATTCCTTGCATTCACTTACGCGCAAATACCCTTGGGAAAGGTATTAATCTGCCTCTTTCCCTCCAGTTATGGGTTAAATAATAGGACAGATTGGGTTCTATAGCCTTGGTTGGCAACCAGTCTACCGCAGAAAGCAATGGCAACCTACTGCGGGATAATCTTCTGCCCAGTCAGTCATGTCTCTTTCGAGACATGATCGCCCAAAGCGTGTATCGCGCATGGCACTTAACTGACTGACTGTATATGATCACCCTGTACTTACAAAAAAATGCTGTGTTTGTACACTAATAAAAAAATTCAAGATTCTTTTAAAAATATAAGTGTGTGATGATTTGCATTAAGCTTTTTCATTTATGATTAGTAAGTATAATTTTTACTTCATAATATCAATACCGCTGAAATTAATACTTTCCACTTCAGGTCAGCTGAGAACATTAGCCAGAGAAGGTGCAATGAGCCACTTTCTGGAGGTCAGCATCAGCCAAGCTGATAGAAGGCAGAGAGGGGTTTCTCAGATTCTTAATGGAGAGAAGTTTAGTCTTTGAGAAGTTAAAATTAAGAAGCCATTATTTGCCACAGTTGATAACAGATTTGAGGTCGTTTTGGGCATCAGCTGCCATTTTGACCTTGTCAGACTGATCAGCCTCACTACTGAGGCAGGAGTAAATGGTTGTGTCATCAGTATAGGTGTCAAGTTGAGAGCTGATGTCATTAGAAAGGTCATTAGCGAAAATTAAAAACAGAGTGGGATCAAGGATGGAACTTTGAGGGACACCCACGTTAGTATGAAAGGATTTAAATGAGTAGCCATTCAGGATAACTTTCACTTCATGATTTGATAGGAAAGACTGGATCAATTCAAAAATGTCTGGATACACCGTAATTTTTCAGCTTGTGGAGAAGACCTGTATGCCAAACTCTGTTAAAGGCTTTTGAGATCTTTAATGCTACTGCCCAGGCTTCACTGTTTTTTGTCTAGAGCATTATAGACTTTTTCTGCAATTATCGTCAGTACATCAACATTTAACCTGGAGAAACAAAAGTTGTATTGCTCGTTTGAGAAAAGTCCCTGTAATGAGAGATGATGAACCAATTCAGCATTGATTAATGTCTCTGGGAGTTCCTCAAAAATAGGTAGAAGGCTAATAGGTCAACAGTTGGAAAAATTGGATGGCTCACCAGAGTTCTTAAAAACTCGAACATCAAATGATGACTTTCAGCAGGCAGAAAAGCAGGAGGCAGACATTTATTATACAGTTTAGAGAGAAGAGAAGCTAATTCAAGAGTACACTTTATAATAACTATTACAGGGATATCATCAGGTCCACATGCTTTGTGGGGATCTAAGTTAGAGATTTTAGCCAAAACCAGGGAATGGGTTATATGCATTATCATTCATTATATGCATATCATTTCTAAATGGGAAGTTAGGCAGGGATATGCTAGATGAGTCAAGAGTAGAAAAAATATAGAATTATAAAATTTAATTAAAAAAAAAAATAGGACAGTGGCCTTTTATGAGTTAAAATGTACTTAGTAAAGCTAATTTGATATTAAATATTTACACATAGACATTCATTCAAAATTAAAATGCATTAATTCTGCCAGTTAGAGTATCTAATATAAAATCAAAAATAAACTTAAGCTATAACCAATCTTTCCCAGTGGGGGTTACCTGAAACTGTAGCATTCTGTGAAAGGTCATCAGAGCTTCTTTGAGAGATAATCATAAAAACAGTAGAATAATATAGATTTTAGACAATTATATCTGCCATGTTGTTTAGTCTTTCCCAAGAAATCATGTTAAAAAGGAATCTGTAGAGATTCAGTTCCCTATGTCGTAATGGAACTTGGCATTTAAATAAAGATTAGATTTGAGAGTATATGAAAAATGAAACAATGTGCACAAAACTGGCAATAGTTAGTCACAAATTGGAAGATGGAAGTTGTAAATATGCTGCAATTTCTTCCCCCAGAATTGATAAAATATAAACAAACAAAAACCTGAAGAAAATGAGCTTTTGATGCTGTAAAATACTTTTTTTTATAAACAAAGATGCATTATATAAAATAGTATTTTTTTCATGTAAGAAAAAAAATGAGTAAAATTATCCAAATTTATTGTTTGGTAGGAGAGGATTTTTCCAGAAGAACAGTTTTTATACAAGCATATCCAGAAATGCCAAACATTTAAGCATGATAGAGAATGTTGTGAGATAGAGCTAAAAGTTTTCTCAAGAAAAAAAAAAAATTTCTTTTAGAAGAGACCATAAAATCAGAAATTATTTCAGCATGCCCCAGCAATACCTCATAATATTACTAGGCTTTGTTGATACTGTTATGTTTAAGAAACAACAAATCCAAGCAGGTGCAGTCTTTGCCCAATTGTAGATCTATCTAAACTTATTTCTAAATGGAACTTTGTCTGTGTGTGTATCCGTTACCTATAGACTCCGAAATGGCTGAACCGATTTTCTTGAAAATTTACACAGTTGTACTATAAGCGTCTGCGAGTGTTCTTAGCTAGGTTTTGTGCCGAGGTACCTCGGATAAATATCGAAAATTGATAATCGAAAAAAATCGGGTTATAGAAGGAGTAGTCCGATTTTAATCAAATTTGACACACTCATAGACAAAGACATAAGAAATGATATTCAGAAGTTTCAAGGTTGCAGTTCTTATAATAGTGCATAAAATCGATAATATATATATATATATAAATCGATACCAGGAAATCAAAATTTGACTTACATCCATTCATTTTTCTTTCAGTCTATGGTTTTGCTTTAACTGGAAACATTTTAGTCTTTCGTGCCAACGTCCAAAGAGACTGAGCTCTAGGACCATGGATTAGTTTTAAAGCTTTCATTACACCTGAGCAACACCGGGCTGTACTGCTAGTCTTCTATATTTCCTCTTTTCCTAGAATCTATATTAGTCTTGAGACAGAAAAAAAAATAAGTCAAAGAATTTTAGATTTAAGATGTTGTAAAATACTCACTGGGATTTTTCTGGTATAGCTTGACTGATAACAGATGCATTTTCCCCTTCAGTATGGCTAAGAAAGTAGCTTCCAGGTTTTAGGCTGAAAAATAAAAAAAATCATCAAATGTCTTACAAGTCTTAACAAATAATATTGATTTATTATAACTAACTTTATACATATTTTAATGTTATATATAATCTAGATATATAGTTTACATATTTATTCATAAGCACTCACACATGTATGAATGTGCATGTAGTGTAGTGGTTATCAGGAGAAAAAGAGTGATCAAATATCAGCTGAAGTAGTTGCATTTGGTTTCAGACAAATACTTTTGGGATGGTATGAATATGTTTTCTTTTCTCGGATAGAGGTTAATATCAGGACAAACTGAGCTCTGTAGCTTTTTTTTGTTGGCAGCCAATCTAGAACAACAACATGGAATTGAAAATTGTTTGGACATGGGACTAGCAACTCTGTCTTGTAAAAACCTACATACATAGTTTTGCATAAACAACAGTAAGAATGACTGCCTTTGATAGTCTTTTACAGAATAGAAGAAATTATTTTTTTTCATGACTCCTGGTATTACTTATCCCACAAACAATATTTTGCAGACTCATGTGAGTCCAGATAAAAAAAAGACATGAAACAAAGAAAAAGAAGCAAACAATATATTAAGAAAACATGAAAGGTATTAATCCATCTCTTCCCTCCAGTTATGGGTTAAATAGTAGAACAGATTGGGTTCTATAGCCTTGGCTGGCAACCAGTCTACCACAGAAAGCAATGGCAACCTACTGCGGGATAATCTTCTGCCCAGTCAGTCATGTCTCGAAAGAGACATGATTGCCCAAGCGTGTTTCACATACGGCACTTAACTGACTGACTGACTTGCAGAAAGAAATTAATGAAAGAAATTAACTTAAGTTATTAGTTGCTGAAAAGCATCTTCTACTCATGTCTTTGAAGTGTTTTTAGGTACCTCCACAAAAAAGATACTCAAGGTTTAAAACTAGTGTGGGGAGAATGTGGCCCTACACTATGCAGGGAAGTCTACAGGGCTAGCATACATATATGAATGATTCTAAAATTTGCATTCTATACCATGGAAACTTGTCTTTAATGAATAAAGCAACCATGAAAAGAAAAATTGGTGAGCCAAATTCAAAGTTATGTTCACTTTTGCATAAATACCCTCAAGAAAGGCATGAATACATTTATTCTTCTCCCAATTTATGGGTTAAATAGCAAGGCTGGTTGGGCTTTGCTTTCTTGAGGTGGCAACCAGTCTAAGAGAATGAAAACTTATGGTCCCATAGAACAATAACCTAGTAAATCAACATGTTGGTTTGTGAATTTGGTGACATAATAATTGTGAGTTCAATCCCTGAGCCTGGCAGTGTACTTGTCCTATGCAATAACCAAGCAAAGCAGTACTAAATAAGCACCAGGTAGGATATTCCTAGATATGGACAGTGGAATGAGAACATTCAACCCCTGTAGACTATATAAGGGGTCCAGTCTGAAGGTTATATGGATTGACATACACCTGATAATGACAAGAGAGTAAAATGGCTGAAAAGTTGTAATAACAACAAAAACGAGAATAATAATCCACAAGTAAATAATGTAAATAAGTAAAATTGAATATTTGCAGTCAGCCTTTACTTCAGGATATCTTGCCCTTGACACACCACTGCTGCTATGGCCACAGTACATGTGGTCTCCCTAAAAAGTTTATGGGACTTGTGATATTACATTCTTTGGCTGTTTACACTGAATTTTTAAAATTTAGTTTGGTGGTCTGAAAATGGATTGTTTAGAAAAAAACAAAACAAACCAAGAAAATAACCTCTCCTTCCCTAAAAAAAAAAAAAAAAAAAAAAAAAAATCAGAGAAAAGAAATTTCAAAATAATTGATTATGAAAAGTATTTCCTTAATCAGAAATTTTCTCATTTCGGTTTGTCCTGATAAAAATACTAAGTTTAATATTTCAGTAATTTCTTTATTCATCATCATTTGTCATATCACAAAAAAAATGGCATATATTTTTAACATATTCAGTTGACTTAATTTCATTGACGTTTAAATCAATAATGATACAAACGGAATATAAATACAATGCTATTCAAATAAACAATTCTCTAAATGATTTCAGTTGCGCCCACAGAATTTGAAAATTGTTAGTATACTGAAATATAGACATAAAAATATGAAACTTACCTTTGAAGTTTTTTGAACACATTATACATAAAATTATTTGCTGAGGCTGGACTAAAAAAATGTAAAATTAAAAAATTAAGTTGCATCAAACAAAAATATATAATTAAAATGAAAAAATTAATACTTAAGATCCCCAAGAAAATAATGCTATTAAAAATATGAATAGTTAACCAGTTCCCTGTAAAAATTTCTTGCAACAATTAAGATCATTATTTGTGTTCATTTACAATTTGGAAAATAAAAAAATTCTCTACAGATTTTAAAATTTATTTTGTTAATTTTGCCAGTGCATATTATTTGAATTAATATGATACAGTAAGTCTACTGAGAGTTTTTTTCAGACTAGTATCTTAATTTTTTCTGTCATCCCTTTACAAAAAATTCAATCTTTGAACTTCCAAAATGAATTAAAATTGCATGAATTTAGCATGCTGGCTTCAGATGAACTCTGAACACTTCTTTTTAGTTATGAAGTTAACCTAACATAGCAAATACAATATCACAATCATGAGTCCCATAACTGATTATGGTTGTAGAGGCACCACGTGTACTGCAGCCAGAGCAGAAGTGGTGAGTCTTGGACAAGACAGCCTGACAAAGCCCAACCCTCTTTAGGCTGGTGTGAATTGAGAATTTTTCTTCTACTATGGTTGCCACCCAAGGCTATAGAACCAAAACTGTCCTACTATTTACTCATATCTGGAGTGGGGAGAGATGAAATGGATTCATACCTTTCCCAAGGGTATTAGAACATAAGTGAATATTATGAATTCGACTGGAATTCAAAATCTTCTCTCCGATTCCTCAATTTAAACTACAATTCATTACTCTACTGTGTCTACGATAAAAGAAATACAAATAACAGCAAGTTAGCAGCAGCAGCTTCGGTAAGTGCATTCAAGCATGACCAGCAGCAGCACACATCAGCAGACAGGTTAGGTTTCAGGATGCAAAGATTTTAGGAGAAGGAACCGGAAACCGAATCCTAAACAGGAAACAAAGGACAAACCTCTACTTCTGTTTAACCTACAGAGAATTCCGAAACAAATCCTTTATTTAATCTACAGTACTCATTTCACTAACCATGTCCTTATCTTTGTTGTCATTATCATATTTCAGCCATTGTGCTCTCTGGCCTTCATCAGGTGTATATCAGTCTAGGTAACTAGGTAGAGAATTCAAAATTATTTAATCTACAGGGGTAGACTGTTCTCATTCCACTTTCCATGTCTAGTGATATCTTGTCTAGTTCTTATTTTTAGTACTACTCAGTTATTGCTGGCACTGTTTCCATTGAGTCCAAGTACACACTACCTGACTCAGGGATTACACTCTTAATTACTATATCACCAAATTCACGAACCAACACTTTCATTTTCATAGGATACTGCGTGTAGGTGGACTCAATGGAAACAAGGTGAGAAATAACTGAGTAGTACTAAAAATAAGAACTGAACAAGATATCCCGAGACATGAGCAGTGGAATGAGAACAGTCTATCTCCACAAATAAAATATAGGGTTTAGTTCTAAATCCTCTGTAGGTTATTTGGGTTGATATACACCTGATGAAGGCTGGAGAACAAAACAGCTTAAACATTTTGCTATCAACAGCAACAATGAGGACAATTGTTGGATTGTAAATAGTGTAAATAATGATAAATCCTCATCCCAGAAATCTAGACAGGTTCTATGATGTTAATTTTGGTTTCTGTTGAAGGAAAATAGCATAAAGTGTTTTGCTAAAAAGGGAAAAATTAGTTTTGAGTATTTAAAACAGGTTTTAAAAAAAGTTATGATTTACTTGTAATTAAATCCAAAATTAAAACTTCAAAGAAGATATTAAATAATTTTTAAAAAATATAATGATTATAGCTTACACAAAAGGTTACATAGAAAGGTTCCTAAAGTAAAAAAAAAATGTACTTACTTATAGAGTTGAGATATTTGATGAAACGAGAATGTTTCTTCCATCATAATATCAGATGAAAAAGCATTTATACGAACTGGAAAAAAAAAAGAAAAAGAGAGGAAATATAGTTGATTTATAATAAACATTTTCAGTCTGTTTTTTAAAATTTCTTTGAAGTTAATATTTTTCAAGGCACACATGTAATAGATACTTTTTATCAACACAAGAATTGTAACAGTTGCTGAGTGTCAGGTATATGTGTCACCAGGCTTAGACACCTTGTCATTTAGTAGTAGTAGTAGTGAAATATGGCAGCAATATTCAATACACAAGAAAATGGTAGATTTATAAATGTGCAAAATGGATTCTGACAAGAAAAATTGTCTTATATGACACAGGGAACCAACTTTCCTAGTCGTAGACCTAGCAAATGGTTCGGTATAATTCCTCCACTTCAAGTCAGTAGAAAATATGAGACCAAGAAGGAGCAACAAGTTGTTCTCCTGGAGTTTAACATCAGGCATGCAGAAGGCAAAAATGGCTCTCTATTATGATTAAAAGATAGTTTAGAGATGTCAGAATTTACAAGCCACTTTTTGTCAAAGTTAACAACTGATTATCAGAACTATTGGACTTAAGATGGAAGCAAATAATTGTCATCAGAATAAATTCAAAGTTGAGAATAAGAAACAACATGGGTTCATTATTCATTTCTTCATAACAAATCATATAATGAAAGCAATTCTTTTAGATCCTTTCACATCAACACAAGGTTTCCCCCCATTCATTATATTATTTAAGAAATAATGAGTCAAGTTAAATATTTGTCTAGAGACATCATAGCCTTTAAGCTTATGAAGCAGGCCAGCATGCCCTGACAAATGTCTTTAAACACACTTGCCATTCTTATTTAAATAGTAAGAAGAGTTTGCTCATTTCACAAGATGAATTCTGTTTATGTAATACATTCAAAATTGCATAACTAGTACAGAAAAGAAACAAATCTTTTGTTTTTACTTCTGTTAATTGAACAATTATGTCTGATGAGTGAGGATATCCACATTTGGCTGGCTTCACTCACGGTTGTTTGTTCATAACCAAATCCCACTTGGTATTCCAATTTAGGCATCAGGTATACAAATTCTTTAGACTGAAAGGAAAATGAGAAAAATATCAGGATTTAGATAAGCTGCATCTTTCTAAGAAGAAAACAAGAAGATAAATTGGAATTTGGTTTTATACCAAAGCAGCATTTCTTTTATTCAGGACAAAATAAAGAACAAGAATTTGAATTTCACACAACTACCAGATTAATACAGCAGGTCGTCACAAGTGATGTAGTAATAGGCATCAGTTGAGGTTTTGTTGAATTGAAAACAGACCTGTCACAAAAATGGATATGGAACATTTACTTTACAATGGATATTAGTAAGTCAACTTTAAAGTACAGAGCAAGAGGCTGAGAGAGAAAGAGAGAGAGAGAGAGTGCCATGGACTGAAGATAGATTATTTTTTTTTAGACAAAAATGACAAAACAAAGAAACTGTTATCTATAAAACTAATTATCCTGCAAAAAAGGCACACAAAATAGAAGTGCCCCTCAGAGAACAATCATGGTAGACAGTCGCTGGACTATGCAACTCACCACTCACCCATGTCTCATCTGTACTTCGCTTGCTTATAGCAGTAGGTTACAACAAAAATAAAATCTGGTTTACTGTTAGAAATTGTTTTGCTTTTCACTTGAGGGTAACAATCTGGCCAAAGAGTAGTTTTTAAGCTGTAAGCGTTTGACTGGAAGAAACTGCAACTAGTTAATGAACCTGATGTCTGACCTGAGCTGCAACGCAATAGTAGCATTTTATATAATAATGATTTAATATATTTCAACAAACAATGATGTTGTAGAGATATGAGAGATGTATAATTATTGGGTTAGAGGTCAATTATTGAATTGTTATTGTATGATTTCTGTTGGTTTGTCAAAATGGAAAACCTAGTATGGTTCTGGAACCAAGGGTGCAAGAAAAAAAAAAATCAGTGGCATACCTGTATTACCATAATTACTTATCTGTAAACTTATATACGAATCCAAATCATCTGAATTTCTTAGAAAAGGCATTTTCATTAATAATCTACTTTTTATAGAAATGTTTTACATTCTTTTACAAATAAGCTGCATTGACTGGAATGCACACTTACACCTTTTCATGAGCCAATATAAAAAGATAAAAAGCGTATACATTTATATACATTTATACATTTATCAATAGAAAAGTTTTTTTCAAAAGACAGTTGGTTCATTAAATTTTACCATGTGCTGATAAAAACAAAATGGATACAGCCTCTTATTTACAAGTCAATCAGGAGCAAGGAAAAAAAAATATTTAAAGTTGATTCATTTCTATTATCCACAAGCATATAAAAATGCATAAATTTTGCCTTTATCAGCAGAGAGTCACTGGTTGTCTAATCAGATGTCAAATCCAGGTGATTGGTATTTTCTGACTCATTTCACTCAGGATGAACTTTGATCACCAACATCAGATTTGTCTTTTCTTAACAAAAAAAAAAAAAAGACAAACAAAGACTTCATACACATCAGTTTACATCATTTTGTCTTTTCTTCACAAATTAATTTCATTTTACCTCAAGTGAACGTAGACTATTAAATACACATTCAAAAGAAAAACTTTATGCGGGACTTCCCACATACTACAAAACAATAAAAATTGATGTCATTCTTCTTGATGAATAAATTTACACTTTATACAAACAAACCCTTTTTGTTTTTTGCCTGATACTTTCAAACGTGGTGAGCTCAGTTACGTTTGACACAAAGACTTTTCACCAACATAGCTGACACTCACTACATAAATGGTGACCACGCATAGAACACGTAGCCAAACCCTCAGATATTTTAACTGTTACTACAATTGCATCACTATTTTAGTCAATTTACTCACTTTGTAACAAGCTGTGTGATTGAATGTTTTGGAATGAAAATAGGCCAATCACAGTGTGTTTCTTTTATTCGTCAATTTTCCGTAGTTATCACCTGTGTTGTTGTTTTGGTGAAGAGAGGATTATTTTGCCAGAGGATTTCAGTATCAATCATAACCCAGAACGTAAAGTGACGCCTTTGATTAAGAGTGGCACTGATGTGTAAATGTGAATGTGGAAAGCAGTAATCATGACTCTGCAGCCGCTGGATTTGATGAAGAAGACGGAGTCTATGTGGCCGCAGTTGGTGTTGATGGACCCGGAGAAGGAGACGAAGATGATGACATGACTTCAATAACTGCTGTCTTTATTGAATTGGATATGAACAATGCAGAAACTAATACATCTCACCACTACCGGGATGGAATAATAATTGAAGATGAAAACGCAAACAGCAATTGTTTTTCTGCGAACCATAACTTTGCTTTCTTTATTTTATTTTTTAATTAACTGCTTAATTATAAGGCTAGCTTTCATTTTTGTCTTTTGGTATTATTAAAAAAATAACACAAAAAAATAAAAAAAATGTAATTATTATTATATCTTTTGTAATAAACTTGTTTTTACCTTTTAAAGCAAAATACGTCCCAATCAGCTGGGTCAGGTTATGAAGGTACATTCTTGTTCACTGAAGTAGTGTTGTTATTTACTTTAATGTTTTGACACTTTTTTTGAGTTACATGCGTAGGTTTCCTATTATTTATCTGTTTTTGTAGAACTGTTTACGTTTTTATTAATAAATGCCTCAACATTCTCTCTTGTGTTTTTTCTTTTAGACCTACAACATGCAAAAAAGAATTGGTTGTTTATATTATTAATCATCTATTTATTTTCAAACATTCCTCCTATTATCAATGTTGACTTATCGCTTACTAAGACAAAAAAATATCTAAGCTCTAAAAAGCACACACATTTTCTATTCTCTCACTGTAAAAAATTTACTGTAATAATGATACAAAGACAAATCATTATGTAAATAACCTACTTTCTATACATAACCTCTTCATTCATTTGTGAATGTGTTTCATAGTTTAAATGTTATAAAAAAAAAAAAAAAACAGTAAACCTGCCCTTTTTTGTGAGGGTAAAAAAACTTAATTATAAATCTGGTTGTTACACACGTACTTAAAAAGTGGGTCGTTTTTAGTATCACTATTAGTCACTAAACTTAATTTGTTTTAGTAGCGCTTTTTCAACAATGTTAAATGTCCATAAAAAAAGCAAGTTTATGAATCATCTTTTTAAGAATACTGGAGAACCCTCAAGCCGCGCAAATTACCGCCTTATCAGCCTTTTCCCAATCTTTGGCAAAGTGTTCGAAGCCATTATCAACGCCGAGGTGGTTCAGAATCTCACAGCCCACAGGCTTCTCGGACAAACAGTATAATTTCTGCTTCACCAGGTCTACTGCTGATATGCTAATGACCATCACCGAGTATATATACCAGGGTCTTAACAAGAATGGCAAAGCCCAAACCGTTGCCTTGGATATCTCCAAAGCATTCAACAGAGTCTGGCATGCTTGGCCTTCTACGCAAACTGCGGAGCTATGGTGTAACTGGACATTTATTTGACCTAATCCAGTCTTTCCTCTCTAACTGCACATTGAAGGTGGTATTAAACAGACATGCCTCCCAGAACTACCATATGAATGCGGGTGTCCCTCAAGGCTCTATCCTAGGTGCTATGCTCTTTCTGTTCTACATTAATGATCTCTCCAATGCCATAAGATCCCAAGTAGGCATGTACGCCGATGACACCACAGTTTACTCTCGCCGCGATCAAAAATCTGGTGTGGGTGACAGAGTGAACCACGCTGCCGAGCTTGAAAAGGACCTCCAATCCATAGTGGACTGGGGTAAGAGATGGCTTGTAAATTTTAATGCTTCCAAAACAAAGATGCTATCAATTTACCATAGACAATCGCACCTACCTCCCACTAGCATGGAACAGGTTTGCCTCCCAGAGAGTAAAACACTAGGCCTCCTTGGCCTTACACTCTCAGCGGACCTCAAGTGGAATGACTATATTGAATCCATTGCTAAATCAGCTGCTATGATATTCTGTTCTCTGTGCAGGGCCCGGAAGTTTTTCCTGTCTGAATCTATCCTGCACATATATAAATCTACCATCCGCCCGTGTATTGAATACTGCTGCCACATGTGGTCAGGTGCCCCTGCTATTCTCTTTCAGGTTCTTGACAAAATACAACGGAGAATCTGTAATGTGATTGATACCGACTTGGCAGACCGGCTGCAGCCACTCTCTCACTGGTGTGACGTGGCTTCCCTGTGCCTCTTCTATAAATACTTTCACTGCTTCTGCTCCGATGAACTTCGATCACTGGTGTTCCCTAGGTATGAATTTGCATGAGATACTATATTAGCAACTACGTCCCACACTTTTACAGTGAAACCGATAAAATGTAACCGTAATTTCTACTCCAACAGCTTCTTTTTTTGCACTTCCCGCCTGTGGAATTCCCTTCCACATACTTGCTTTCCCGACAGTTACAATCTCCAGGAGTTTAAATGTAAGGTCAGTAGACACCGAACACACTAACTCGCATCCATTCTCTCAAACACTTTTCCCATCTACCCAACACTCATCCTTGGTATCCTTACCCGTCTATCACTCTCCTTCTGACATTTCCTATATCTAACCACTATTTCTCATCACTTTCCCCTATGTAACCCCCTGTGCAATAGTGGCAGTGGAATGCCTTGCTTAGAGTGAAATGGTTAAAAAAAAAAAACAAAAAAAAAACTGTTTTATTAAATTTGTTGCCTACTTCCAGAACTGTGAACCTGATAAATGGTAGTCAAGTTGAAAAATAAAATGGTTACATTAAGATTTGTTTAGCAAAAATTATACAAACTGTACATATTAACAATAAATTGATAGAATATTCAGTTGGCTAAAATTAGGGGAAAAATTGTAACTAAAAGAATTGTATCTACTTGATTGGCACAATCAGAAATTAGTGCACTTACTTTTTTCTTCTTCATGACAGCACTGTATTTGCATCGCACCAAAAGACGTAGATCACCAAAGTTCCAAATACAATAAGTAACATTTTTTACTTTATCAGGTTTTAGATAATCTGCGGGATTTTCATCAAATTTAATTTCTTTGGAAGATAATATAGAATAGAAAGAATAAGATAATGAAAAAGTTATACATTGTTATAAAAACAAAAAACATGATATATATATATATAAATATTGACATGGAATCCAGCTTATTTTTTATATTGATTGTTTTCTATGGTTTAACCCTTTTCAGAATATTTGAAGCCAAAAAATATTTTTAGATTGCAAGAATTTTGTTTATTTGACATAAGGTTTTAGTAATTTAAGTCTTAATAATTAATCCATGACTCTTGGTGGGAACAGGTGAATTCATGGTTTTCTCAAGAGTATTTGCACATATGTGAATATAACGGATACAACAGGAATTAGAACTCAGTTCTCCAACTAACAACTCCGAGCCATTATCCATTATGCTATGTAAACAAATATATTTAACATTGAACAATCTTAAAGAAACTAGATTCCATATTTACCAATATTTAATAATGTCTAGAGTAGAAGTGAAAAGGGTGAAACTATTATTAATAAAATAAAATTGGTTAACAGAGTTAAACTATGTCTAGGACAGTTTGTATTCACTTTAACACTGATGCTCTTGCAAAAGGCATGAAACCATTTTCGCTGACAATTATAGGTAACTAGGCTGTTGAAACCCATTACTTCTTTAAAAGTAATCCATCTTGATTATTCAGTAAGTCAGGTCAGAAATTTTTCTATGTTGTTACTATCATGCAACGCAGTATGACCTGCGGCATTGTACTTGAAGAGTATAATGACAAGCACTACCAAGTAAACCTTATTGGCCAGAGAGATACCATGAAATGGAATTGCTTGACAATATAAAAAGTCATGGAAGATATCCATATCCACTATATATGTTAAATCAAGACTATTTTTATAGAAACAAAAAAAGGTTTCCTGCCATTTAATGATGGAAATGTAAAATATATATGATAGGCCGTAAGCCTCTTTGCTGAATGTACAGCAGGCCTCTCCCAGTTTCTGTCACATGGATGCAGATAGGAACCAAAACCCAACATAAGATGGAGCTCTCCAGTTAGTAAAAAACTGACTGAGAGCCACAGTTGTATGTTCATACCCAATATAAAGTTCATTAGAGAGTAAAAAATGATGAACTGAATTGTCACTCACCAGGAAGAATGTTGTTTGAGTGCTTGACTGTACTTTCACTGTTCATTTTGGAAATGGTAGCAGTAGCTTTTGTTTCTGTACTCGCAGATTTAATTCTATTAGTTGTCTTCAGTAATTCTTCCTGTTTCTCCAAGATACTATCCAAAGGTCCAAGCTCAAATGCTGTGTGGCGCTTTCTTTTCTTAGACAGACTGGTATTGTCAACATCTTTGCTTGAACCTGGATCTGTTAGGAAATACACAGGTGAGTTTCAAAAGATCTCAGAGGACACGTATGCAGAAAACTGCATCATGTTTGAGGATGAAAGTGTCACATTTTTAACTTTTATCAAAAACATAAATCAAACACTAATTAAAAATAATTTTTCTAACCACGTAAAATGACATACTTTATTAAAGACCATGTCATAGAGTAATTCTTGACCAGAACTATCACTGTTCACTGGGAGTAAAGATTTTTAGGTTTGCATTGTTTGCTACTGTTAGTGGTTTAAGAAACAAAAGAAAACTTAGAATAACTTTAACTTATTTACTTGAAACAAATATAAGATTTATTTCCTTTTGGACTTTTTATATCATTTTATGTTGTCATTGCAAAAAAAACATTTTTGTGCAAAACACACTAAAAATATGTCATTTAGGAAACTTGGTCTTGTGACTTGGAAATCAGTTAACATTTTTCACTTATTTAATATTCTTCTCTGAAATTTTTATTCATAAAAGCAAATACACTAATGGTAAACTTCATTTTTGAGTAATCTGTATTTGTTTCTAACAAATATAAAATTTAAATTGAATTTTTACCCTGCTTCTTATATTAAAAAATAAAATTTTAACTTTAATTAATTTAAGGAAATAATTTATTAATCATATGTTTCTAGTCTTTCTTATTACAAATGTTACAAAGTCTCTCCAAAGAAAGTTAATTTTAATAATCCTTTCTGTAGTTCTTAACACTTTCTTCTAAAGATATTTTTTTGATTCTGTTTTTACACAGCAAAATTTATTTAGAAATGATATTATTTGTTACATAAAGTGGATTTACTATTTTTCTTTATGATATTGTTATTCATAACAAATATATTGATAATAAAATTTCATTTTTTTATGAGTAGTTTGTGTTTTTCTTTCTAAAAGCTATTTAAAAAAATATATATTGAATTTTAGTTTAGTTTACTGTTAAAAAAAAAACAAAAAGAGTAAACATGATATTTTATCCTACAAAATTAATGAAAAATCATTAAAGATGTTGTTATGTAAAGGTCATTATAAAATTCACTGAATTTGCTGTATATTTTTTAGATATTGTAAATGAGGTGTACAAAATGTTAACTCTAACCCTGCTGCCAAAGAATGAATTTTACACTTCCATAATCAGAAAAATGTACATTTATGATAAAATAAGTCAGCATAACACTATTTATAAGCAATAAAATAAAAACTTATTGTCATGTTTATTGTTTCTTGTCTTCTTTTTCATCCAGAATTCATACTTCTGATATGGTTTTTGTTTCATCAAAACTGTTTTAATGTGGATAATTAATTCAAAGATTAGAATGCATATAACATTTTGTACATGCTTGTTAACATGGTGGAAACTTATGGATCTGAAACTGCGCCAAAGTATAATTGCAATAAAATCTTTATAAAGACAAAATATATCAAAATAAAGAAGACTAACTTTTTGAACAGAATTAATTCTGCTCTTAATCACTACTTTTTTCTTTGAATTTCTTAAGCTGTCAAAAACAGTGAAATACTTCAAACCGAAAGTGAAACTAAAAAATTTTGCTCCCATTAGAACAATGAGATTTCAGATAGGTCTTCAGTTCTGGGCAAGAGATAGAATAACATGCCACATAATTAATAAACAAATTAACATTAGAAAACATAACAAATAATACAAATAATGTAAATAATTAATATTAAACTATTATTTTTGTAAAATTATTTGCAGTAATCACAAACTAGATGAAAAATTTATAAGGAATCTAATACATGGATACATATCAACTAATAACAAAAATAAACCAATAAAAATTATCATTTATTAAAAAATTGCATTAAAAAAATAAAAACTTCCAACATTATCACCATTGGCACACGAAAAAAAAAAAATTAAAAGTTCAACACATTAATATTGTCTATTGTATGGATACAAAATGCGATTGTGATGAAGTCGCAAGAGCCATTTGATGCCTGCTTAGTGACATCACTTCATAGAGTGATGAAAGTCAGTCAACTTCCAGGAATAAAACTGAGCATTTGATGTTTTTTTTTTTTTTAGTATGAGCTGAAGCTAAATCTGCATCACCCAGGCAAACAGCCAAAGGGTTAGCAAAAAAAAAACCAAAAAAAAACCCAAAAAAACAAAATACAGTTTTCCTTTGGGAATATATCTTTATCAGATATAGAAGCTATTTCTGGCTTACAGTCCTCATGTTGGGAAAAACTCCTGACTTGCTGCTTTCTGTTTAAGGAATATCTCCTCTCTAGAGACATGGAAGATAAATCCAGCCTGCTTAAATCTTTCTTGGGAAACCTAAGTATGTTTTTTCCAGAAACACAAGAATCATCCAGCAGCTTAAACTCCTGTTGAGAATTATTAGAAGTAAGACCATCTATCTCTTTGCCATTTTCATACTACTTACATGTGTGTATAAAATTTTGTGTATGACTTAGTGGTATAAAACTGAGAACAAAACCTGATAGTCATTCCTTTTCTTTCAGTTATTCTGTTCCATCCATATATTAAGGTATTATTATATCATGGATATAATAATGCCCACAATGAGAGGCAATTCAGAGAATATTCATTTCTCCTATAGCTCAGGCAATATCTGGTGACTTACCTAATGCAATATATATTAACCCCCAACACTATGAATTCAAATGCCAACTAGAAAATGCTTCTCTAATAATAATAATTCACACACCTACATTGGTTTTACTACTACAACATTGCCAACCTGTTTAACAAACCACTTATAGCTTCATCAAAATACCCATCAACCAACACAAAGGACGCCACAACATAAAATCAGACAAATCTAGGTACCTCCTCCCATTTTCGATACCTAAATTTAAAATCAAGGCATTAAAAAGCTAGCAACCAAAGATCAACAAAATGACATCAAACTTCAGACCCAACATACTAAATATATTTCACTAGAGAAAAAGTAGAAGATAAAAACTCCCACATAAAAATATATTTAAAAAATTAAACTGATGATAACAAATGAAAGAAAGTTATTGAAAATGACTAGTCTTAGCTGAAAGGGAAAAGATATTTACAAATATGATCTGGAAATCAGAAAAATGATTAAATATATTGAAAATGTAAAAAAAAAAAAATCAACAGGGAACTTATATTGCTTGTTGAATCAAGTAAGCATAAATGAATAATTGCTGCTGAAATGTATCTTTATACACAGGATGAAAAGTTAAATACTTACAATTTATTTCTTAACTATAGTTTTTAGAAGAAATGGATATGAGAGGAAAGCATTTAGCATGAGGTTTTATCTAAAATTTGATGTGGTCACCAGATTTTGCTACTAGCTTCTTAAGCCGACCAGGAATTGTATCAAATGGTATCACCAGGAACTCTTGTGGTATAGAAGATATAACTTCTTGTATTCATCCATCAAATTCTTCCAAAGTCTTGGCGTAGTACAGCAGATTTGCTCTTTTAGTCAACCCCAAAGAAAAAAGTCACAGGGTGTTAAATTAAGAATCTTAGCTGGCCACTAATACATAAAATAGGGAGTTACTTTCCAATCACCCTATATGTGTGTGTGTGTGTGTGTGTGGTGCATATGAAATAAAAATAACTTTCTTCTTCATAATTTGCAAACTTGTAATACCACTGGGTAAAAAATTACTACTTAACTATCATAGGACAATTTACTTATCGCTTAGCTCAGTGATCTATCTCGACAGTATTTAAACACTGCCCTGGTCTCCTCAAACAATTCAACCTGGAAGCAGATGCCATAAACACAAGCCATATAATGTAACAACAATCGTCCACTTCTTTCATCATGTGGCGCTAACTTGAATGCTGCTAACAGAATCCATTTCATCAGTTTAATAAATCACAACAAGAAAGTGAGTTGGCGTCAGAGAGATGAGAAAGAAAGAAAGCAGAGACTATGCTTCACCAATGTCTACTTTTCACTATACATGATTAGTACTTAACGACAATTGATAATGGCAAAGAGTCTTTCTACTGTTGAAGCTAAGTACAAAAAAATACACCTTTTATATTGAATTCCACTGTAACATTTTTAATGAGAAAAGTGAAACTTTTCAATTTGTTTTGATCATTTTGGAAACCTTGTTTCTATGGAATTCAACTTAATACTTTTGTGTGAAAATGAATTTTGGAGATGTACTTAGTGCCTGGTATTTTAATATGAACATTTTCTCTGTTTATCATATCTACAAATTTTAATGTGTGATTATTTGTCTTGAAATAAGATACTGACAATTACAACTGTGTAAATTTGTAAATAGATTTCTTATTTTGTGTTGTTAAAATAGACATGTGGTTCCACATCATTTATACATAACAATCACACATACCTCCCCTATATATATATATATATATATATATATATTTAGTGTATCAAGGCAGCAAATAATTTTCTAAACATATACTATTAAATATAAGAGACAATGAATGTCTATTATGTTTAATCATGAGCCGTTCTAAACGTTGTATTTTGGCTTTGATTTCAGTTGAAAATAAAGACAAAAATTCTCCAACATTTGGATAATTTTTTATTAATTTGGTTCTAAGCTTTCGGCTCACATAAGCCATCTTCCTCTCTATTAATTTTAAAGATAAGAGATTTCTCTAAAATTATATTTGTCAGGAAAAGTAACTGAAGTGATGAAACTGAACAAAACAATTATTTTTCTTGGGAAGAGTAACTGAATTAATTAAATCAGGTAAAACGATTCTAGTCATAATATTGTCATCCTGTTTTAGCAGATTGTGACCCTCAGTCAAAATTGGACTGTGAGAATTTCCTGTTCTGTTAAAAAAGTCATGATAACAGAGAGTGGGTTCACTCCGCCTCATTAGAAAAGGGCCCAGAAAATCAGTTGAAATGGATAACTGATATTGTTTTCATTTCAAGCTGGTAAGAGTTATAAAGTGAGAGAAAATTGAACTCCCCCCCACCATGACAACCCTTTACTCGCCCGGTTTTGTACTTGTTTAATAAAACTGGGGTGGAAGACGAAATTAGTTAGTTGGGGCCAATGATTTGAATGAGATGGTCAGACTGATGTACTGCTAAAAGACAACTGAGTAAACTCCAACTCAGAGAACATTGTTACTGAATGTATTTTTGAAATACCCGCCAACTGTTGAGTGTCAACAGCTTTGACTTGCTTATGATATTTGAGTATACATATATATATCATATAAATATATATAAAAACTACACTTGTGATGGTGCAGTGGTCTATTGATTTTATTCTATACTGCAGATTGCATAAATCCAGTCTTAAAAAATATACACGACTCCCTGGATTATAAGTTGTGTTATATCTGGTGCCTGGGGCATTGTAGTGATCTACTTACTGTACTCTATATTATGGATCGTGTAAATCTGGTCTTAATACAAGTCTTACTCGGTCCTCATGTGTCAGGACTAATTTAGCCAGGTGATAATGGGTAATCCTACTTTAGCTGGTCCGAGATCAAAACAAACAACGTGGGCAGACTGGTCAAGTGTCAGGAAGGATTGGTCAAGCTACACTCTGAGTTGTTGGGTTATACACACACACATATATATATATAATAAAAAATATGTGTGTTTAAGAGAATTTTTTGGTACCAACCAATATTAGTAAATGATAAAAAAGATACAATGTTTTGTAATGGTTGTACTGCTTTTAAGACTGTTTACTCCAGCTCAACATTTAAATTATCTTTATTTAGTGAGCTGAAATCATCCATACATTCTTTATACAGAAGTAAATGGAATTGACAAGAAAAGAAGACATCTGTAGTGAAATAAGATAAGAGTTAGGATATAAAGATACTTTTTTAAAGGAAATGTAAAAAAAAAATTGTGTTGTAATCAATCCTACCTGCCTTACACATAATCACTCTTTAATAATTTTTTTTTATAAAATTTTAATATTTCTAGAAGTTAATCAGTTTAATTAATGATGCCTCTTTCAGAGATGTCTAAACTATTATCAACTATTTTCTAAGATCAGGGGTTGAAAATGCTTGCAAATAAATTAATCCTATAAATCTTGAATAATACAATTTTCATTGGACCCTATAGACTGGTCCTTTACCGAATAGCAAAATCTACATTATTTGAAGATTGCCAGTAGCAGTAACAATAAAAATGAGTAGCATATATAACTAGAAGATAAAATGAGGATAAAATCAATGTTAACAGATGACATAAAAAGCTTGAAGGGAAACTCAGATTAGTTATTAAAACAGTGGATTTAAGAAAGCTAATTTAATGAAAAATTGTTTAATAAAAAGATGTTACAAATTTCAATGCTGTATATTTTCTTTATGAAACAGCAAATTTTACAATTACCATTCTAGTTTAAAAATGTTTTCAGGAACAATGTTCAAAGTAGACAACTAGAACTTTGTACCTGCTCTTTTTAAGAAAAAAAAAAAAAAAGCAAAGCTTAAAAAGAAAATGTTTATATATTACCTGAAATGATTGAAGATTTTGGTTTAATATCATCAAATTCAAAAACATTCACATTAGATTCAGTTGGGATGAGAACCATTGGTCTTTCAAATGATTCTGACAAGATTTTTTGATTTGATAAAAGTGCATCAGGTGTTGGTGATGAAGGTGTGTCCGGCGTTGGTGAAGCAGGGGCGTCCGGCGTTGGTGAAGCAGGGGCGTCCGGCGTTGGTGAAGCAGGGGCGTCCGGCGTTCGTGAAGCAGGGGCGTCCGGCGTTCGTGAAGCAGGGGCGTCCGGCGTTCGTGAAGCAGGGGCGTCCGGCGTTCGTGAAGCAGGGGCGTCCGGGGCGTTCGTGAAGCAGGGGCGTCCGGCGTTGGTGAAGCAGGGGCGTCCGGCGTTGGTGAAGCAGGGGCGTCCGGCGTTGGTGATGCAGGGGCGTCCGGCGTTGGTGAAGCAGGGGCGTCCGGCGTTGGTGAAGCAGGGGCGTCCGGCGTTGGTGAAGCAGGGGCGTCCGGCATTGGTGAAGCAGGGGCGTCCGGCGTTGGTGATGCAGGGGCGTCCGGCGTTGGTGATGCAGGGGCGTCCGGTGTTGGTGAAGCAGGGGCGTCCGGCGTTGGTGATGCAGGGGAATCCATTATCAATGTTGAAGGGGATGCTGAAAGATCTGCTATTGGTGACCCAGGTGTATGTAATATTTGTAATGATGCGGAGTCTGCTGTTGGCAATATTTGGGCATCTCGTATTGGTGATGCAAGGGTGTCGGGCACTGGTGAAGCTGGGGTGTCTATCATTAATCTAGAAGGGGATGCTGAAAGATCTGCTATTGGTGACCTAGGTGTATGTAATATTTGTAATGATGCGGAGTCTGCTGTTGGCAATATTTGGGCATCTTGTATTGGTGATGCAAGGGTGTCGGGCACTGGTGAAGCTGGGGTGTCTATCATTAATCTAGAAGGGGATGCTGAAAGATCTGCTATTGGTGACCTAGGTGTATGTAATATTTGTAATGATGCGGAGTCTGCTGTTGGCAATATTTGGGTATCTGGCATTGGTGATGCTGGGGAATCTATTACTAATGTAGAAGGAGATGCTGATAGATCTGGTGTTGGTGATCCAGAAGTATATGGCACTTGGGTATTTATAATTTTTGATCTGTTTATCATTGGTAATTTTGTTGAGACCTGAAATGAGAAATTTTTTAAAGATTTAAAAAGAGTCAAACACAAACTTTACAATTGAAAATAACACTGATCTAATTTTTTTATGATAACAATGGTCTGCAGCTCCAGACACTCATTGTGTTTGTTTACTTTCAATATTAACATAAATTAGAAAATCAGACAAAATTTTAGTATTTACCTGAACACTAATTTTACAGCAGAAAATTATATATTTACTAAGCATGGACTAGTCCAGCACAGAATTACAACAGGTAATTGATCTTAATACTTTAATGAACTGTCAGATGGATGAGCTTGTTAACCTTTGCTCAATTTTAAGTACCTAAAACACAACTAAGAAGATAGCAAGTGGAGAGGATGTTCACCAAGAAAATCAGCATATGAATTCCTGATTTAACCAGGACCTGAACAGTGACCATTGCTGTTGTTGGCAAATACGCAACTATTTCAACCACCAAGAAGACTCTACATCATAACTATTTTAATTAACACCCAGTTTTAGCTTGGATTTTTATGTAACAGAAAAAAATAAAGACAAATATACAAGGAGGTGCTGAAAAATTGTTAGCCTGACTAAGAAGCACTTCCAACGATGAAAATTCTCATGTTTGGTTAAATTTGAGGAAGTGGGTTGATGCAAGAATTTTTCAGCACTACATTCTATTTTTTAAAAAAGTAAAGTATTAATTCTTTGCTTTGTCTTTTAAAATTTCACTGGAATTTACCGTATATAATTATTTAATTTATATAAACCCAAGAGATAACAAAAAAAAAAAAAAATCAGTAGTGTTAAGAATATTATTTTATAGAAAATAAAAACTGCAATTTATATACTCACTTTAAGTATAAAAAAAAAATCACCAATGAAAACTTAGTTTTACATTATTTTAATTAGTGAAAGTTCAATTTGTTGGAAAATGAAATCACTTAAATAAATGGATTGTGTAATAGTTAGGATATAAAAATACTTTTTTTAAAGAAAATGAAAAAAAATGTATTGTAATCAATGCTACCTGTCTTACACATAATTATAAGAAATGGTGAAAAAAAAAAAAAAAGGAATTGTGGGTAGAAAAGTGGCTATACGAGTCAATGAGAAATCAGTTGGGGGTGGGGACAAAATGTCAAGCAACTTAGCAGATGGGCGCAGTGAAAAAGAAACAAATGAAGTATAGTGAAAGAGTGAAGGAAAGCAAAAAGCATGTAAGAAAAGAAGAAAAACATTGATTTGCCTCTAAAAACTACAAGCTTTCCACTACCATGGATGGGAAAATTATGCTTAAACACAGATATGATGTAGCCTTTCAGTGGAGAGGGAGATGTAATTGTCTGATTGGCAAAGGTGAAATTGGTTGTGAGGTTCCAAAAGATCCCTAACCTTGCAAGTTTTATTCCCTTGTTTCTGGAAGAGGATAATCAGAAGGATGCCGAAAGGATAGAGTATGTGCTGAAGAAGGCATTTTCAGAAGGACCATTTGTTGCACATGCAAAGCCGAGATGAATTAGATAGACTAGAAAATCAGTAGACATGTACACTATCAACATACACAGATTGGCAGGATTAGATTGGGATACATTGGAGAAGAGCTTAAGAAGTGATTGTGAAATTGATATTTGTCAATGGCTTCCCAGAGAGCATCTTAGTAGTCCTCCCAGCAACTGCCCGAGACAAATGAAATGAATATTAATGAATTGATCTCTACATGCGTATGTGCGTTGTGGTGCATTGGATATCGGCTTGGAACGAGAAATCAGGGAGCTGAGTTCGAATTCCAGCTGAATTCATTGCATTCACTTACGCACAAATACCCTTGGGAAAGGTATTAATCTGTCTATTCCTTCCAGTTATGGGTTAAATAGCAGGACAGATTTGGTTCTATAGCTTTGGTCGGCAACCAGTCTACCGCAGAAAGCAATGGCAACCTACTGCGGGATAATCTTCTGCCCAGTCAGTCATGTCTCTATCGAGACATGATCGCCCAAGCGTGTATCACGTATGGCACTTAAGTGACTGACTGACTGATCTCTACATCTAAGGTGCTGATTGCCAACAAAACACAAGAGCTTGAGACAGCAGTGATTGCAAGCAAAAACCAGGATAGATACAGAGAGGAGTCAGCAGAATTTGTGGGATGGGCAAAATCATTTACAGCATTTAATGGCCAGTATTTCAGATGCAAGGGTCCACACGTACTATGTGATTGTAACGATCCCCCAAGATCCAAATCAACTGGTTTCGGATGTGGTGGGAAAAGGCATATTGTGAAGTATTGTTTACAGGAAAATGAACTGAAGAGAGTCACATCATTCTGGTAGTGGTGCATGATGGATATAACATAATAATAGATATAACGGTAGAGAGGAGAAGAGCAAAAGTGCTTATTGGTACTGACTTTACTATCACACCAATGCTATACAATCTAGTGGATAGATGGAATGCACTAAGCAATATAAAAGTGGTTGAGGGGAGAGATGTAAAATGCAGAGAAACATGTGCCGTGGCATTGGAAATACAAGATTGGCAACTAAATTCAATTGTAATTGACCCTTTGAATGTAAATATCTCTTTCTCTTGTTTTTTTTCTCTCTCTTCTCTTTTTTGCTTTCTCTCCCTTTCCTTTGTTTTTCTCTCCTCTTCCTTTCTCTCTTATTTGTTTTTTCTCTCTCTCTCCCCTTTGCTTTCTTGCTTTTCTCTTTCCTTTGCTTTTTCCCCCCTCTTTTTTTTTATTTTATTTTCTCTCTATGCCTTTTTTTACTTTCTCTCTCCTCTCTCTTCTTTTATAACTCTTCATTGAATAGCTACAGAAATCCTGTATATCTTAAATGATTTTACAGTAACCAAATATAACTGCAGATGACAGGAATTTCTGTTGTTACATTTCTATTGCTTCTGAATATAACAACATGCCCCAGAGATAAGGAAGATCCATCGAAAAATGATCTATATTTACCTCTCTAAATCAAGTAAATGTTTATAATGTTTGCCTAGCCTTAAATATTTTTTTGTTCTTTTGCTTATTTTTTAATAGCTAATGTTATATGATGATTACAATTGGCATTTTATTTTTTTTAATTTATTTTGTTAACAGAAATTCCAGCATGCTTCAGTGAAATTGTATATCTACTTTATTTACTAAGTAAACTATGTTTGTGTGTTCAAATGGTTTCACTAGTAAAACTGCTGATTTCATTGAGTTAGCATTTTTTACATGCTCTTTTACTCTTAAATTGTTACTGGAAGGAAAAAAACATTATTCCTTCTCAAATAAATGATCCATAAAGCCCTACCAGGTAGAGGTTTTATTTATTGTAGTTGCTATTATTTAAATAAAGAGTAAATTTTCATTTATCATCCTGTAGTTCTAAAAGGCCAAATAATTTGTTTTTCTTCCTTTCTCACATGCTTCTTGATTTCCATTGTTTGTCCTCTTTCACTGTGCTTTGTCTGTCAAGATACTTGATCAACTCTCCCCACCACGACACATACAGAGCCACTTTTCTAACCACAATTCCAATAAGCTGAGAGTGTGAAAGCAAAAAAAAAAAAAGAAAAAAAAAAGAGAATGAAAGCAAAAATAAAAGAGAGAAAAGAGAGAAAGCAAAGAAAAGAGAGCAAAGATGGAAAGCAGAGGAAAGAGGAGAGAGGAAAGAGAATGAGCAAAGAGGAGAGAGGAAGAGAATGAGCAAAGAGGAGAGAGGAAAGAGAATGAGCAAGAGGAGAGAGGAAAGAGAATGAGCAAAGAGGAGAGGAAGAGAATGAGCAAGAGGAGAGAGGAAAGAGAATGAACGAAAGAGGAGAGAAGAGGAAGAGAATGAGCAAAGAGGAGAGAGGAAAGAGAATGAGCAAGAGGAGAGAAGAGAATGAGCAAAGAGGAGAGAGGAAAGAGAATGAGCAAGGGAGAGAGGAAGAGAATGAGCAAAGAGGAGAAGGCGACGGATAAAAGACAGAGGAGAGGGCGACGGATAAAAGACAGAGGAGAGAGCGACGGATAAAAGACAGAGGGAGAGGGCGACGGATAAAAGACAGAGGAGAGAGCGACGGATAAAAGACAGAGGAGAGGGCGACGGATAAAAGACAGAGGGGAGAGGGCGACGGATAAAAGACAGGGAGAGGGCGACGGATAAAAGACAGAGGAGGGCGACGGATAAAAGACAGAGGAGAGAGGGCGACGGATAAAAAGACAGAGGAGAGGGCGACGGATAAAAGACAGAGGAGAGGGCGACGGGATAGACAGAGGAGAGGGCGACGGATAAAAGACAGAGGAGAGGGCGACGGATAAAAGACAGAGGGAGAGGGCGTGGATAAAAGACAGAGGAGAGGGCGACGGATAAAAGACAGAGGAGAGGGCGACGGATAAAAGACAGAGGAGAGGGCGACGGATAAAAGACAGAGGAGAGAGGGCGACGGATAAAAGACAGAGGAGAGGGCGACGGATAAAAGACAGAGGGAGAGGGCGACGGATAAAAGACAGAGGGAGAGGCGTGGATAAAAGACAGAGGAGAGGGCGACGGATAAAGACAGGGAGAGGGCGACGGATAAAAGACAGCGGAGAGGGCGACGGATAAAGACAGAGGGAGAGGGCGACGGATAAAGACAGAGGGAGAGAGCGACGGATAAAAGACAGAGGGAGAGGGCGACGGATAAAAGACAGAGGAGAGAGCGTCGGATAAAAGACAGAGGAGAGGGCGACGGATAAAAGACAGAGGGAGAGGGCGACGGATAAAAGACAGAGGAGAGGGCGACGGATAAAAGACAGAGGAGAGCGACGGATAAAAGACAGAAGGGAGAGGGCGACGGATAAAGACAGAGGAGGGCGACGGATAAAAGACAGAGGCGAGGGCGACGGATAAAAGACAGAGGCGAGGGCGACGGATAAAAGACAGAGGCGAGGGCGACGGATAAAGACAGAGGAGAGGGCGACGGATAAAAGACAGGAGGAGAGGCGACGGATAAAAGACAGAGGAGAGGGCGACGGATAAAAGACAGAGGAGAGGGCGACGGATAAAAGACAGAGCATAGAGTGAGAGCAAAATGAGAGAGGACAGAGTGAGAGCAAAATGAGAGAGGACAGAGTGAGAGCAAAATGAGAGAGGACAGAGTGAGAGCAAAATGAGAGAGGACAGAGTGAGAGCAAAATGAGAGAGGACAGAGTGAGAGCAAAATGAGAGAGGACAGAGTGAGAGCAAAATGAGAGAGGACAGAGTGAGAGCAAAATGAGAGAGGACAGAGTGAGAGCAAAATGAGAGAGGACAGAGTGAGAGCAAAATGAGAGAGGACAGAGTGAGAGCAAAATGAGAGAGGACAGAGTGAGAGCAAAATGAGAGAGGACAGAGTGAGAGCAAAATGAGAGAGGACAGAGTGAGAGCAAAATGAGAGAGGACAGAGTGAGAGCAAAATGAGAGAGGACAGAGTGAGAGCAAAATGAGAGAGGACAGAGTGAGAGCAAAATGAGAGAGGACAGAGTGAGAGCAAAATGAAAAGAGAGGACAGAGTGAGAGCAAAATGAGAGAGGACAGAGTGAGAGCAAAATGAGAGAGGACAGAGTGAGAGCAAAATGAGAGAGGACAGAGTGAGAGCAAAATGAGAGAGGACAGAGTGAGAGCAAAATGAGAGAGGACAGTGAGAGCAAAATGAGAGAGGACAGAGTGAGAGCAAAATGAGAGAGGACAGAGTGAGAGCAAAATGAGAGAGGACAGAGTGAGAGCAAAATGAGAGAGGACAGAGTGAGAGCAAAATGAGAGAGGACAGAGTGAGAGCAAAATGAGAGAGGACAGAGTGAGAGCAAAATGAGAGAGGACAGAGTGAGAGCAAAATGAGAGAGGACAGAGTGAGAGCAAAATGAGAGAGGACAGAGCAAAGCAAAGATAAGAGCGAGTAAGCAAAAAATAATTGAGAAAGAATAAGAGAAAGAAAACCAAAAAATCAAGAGGGGAGAGAAAAAGTAAGAAAGAGAGTAGGGATGAAATGAAGAGAAAGAGAGGAGACGGCAAATTGATGAAAAAACAAATAGCCATATGTGCCTTTACCTTGTCTTTGTCAAAGATGACTTTATTTTTAGCTAGTGCTTTTTCTGTATCAGAACTCTCAAAATCGATTACCAATTCTCTAGAAGAATCACTGTCTTCTGCTGATTCCACTTCCAAAATACAAGAACTAGTATTTAATTCTTTTTCATCGGCAGAATCATTGATGTTTTCTTTTTTTTCATTATTCTTTCTTTCAGTTCCTCCTGGTTGCTCCTCTTGTTTTTTATTTGATTTGAATTCTTCCTCATTAGAAATTGTTGTTGCATTTGCTTCCTCAAAAGAAGTACTTTCTTTATTTGGAGAGACAGAATTTTTCTTAAGACTGTAAGCATTTGTCGAGTCATGTTTTTCATTTATACATGTTTTTCCTGGTTGCCTGTAACAATCATTCTTTTCAAACAGTTCTTCAGTAAAAGAACTTGATTCATTCTGATCAGGAATTTTCGAAATACATTCCAAAGGTTTCTCTGAAGAACTTACTGAAATCGTGTCTGTCTGTGACTGTTCTTCAGGTTGGTTGTCACCTGGTAATTTTCCAACTGTGGATATTTGAGTTGGGACAATTATGTCGTTACGTTCTACCGGTTTTAAGTCAGTATTCATCTCAACGGAATGAGAACTAGATTGTTCTGATAAATCTTTATTTGTGTATTTAATTTCACATACAGAAGATTTTGCTGTTTTGTTTTCCAAAGATGATATTTTAGTAGAATTTTTCTTTTCCTTTACTGGCTTTTCAGTTATGATTCCAAGATTAGTGCTGGAATTACTTGTAGCAAATGTTTCTAGAAGTGAAACATCCATTAAGTCAAATGCTTTAGCATATATATCATTATCAGTTACATTTTCATTATTTGTTGAATGTTTTGGCATTGGGGAGCTTGGCTGGAATGAATGGGTTGATATATGGTCAGGATGGAGAACTCTGGCAGCCATTGAGATTTTATGGAAAATAGTGTTAATGTCTCTAGTGGTTTGTTGACGGTGAAATGGCTTATCCAGGAAGATTATTTTGTGCATGACTTTTTTTGACACTGAAAATAATACAAATAGGAAAATTATGATTAAAAGGTTTTATGAAATTTTACAAATCTTTACTCCAAACTTTATTTCATGTACACATCTAAAGACTATGCATGATTCCATGGTATTATTAATATGTGCGTTGTGGTACAGTGGATATCGGCTCGGAACGAGAAATCGGGGAGATGAGTTCGAATTTCAGCTGAATCCATTGTATTCACTTACGCGCAAATACCCTTGGGAAAGGTATTAATCCGTCTCTTCCTTCCAGTTATGGGTTAAATAGCAGGACAGATTGGGTTCTATAGCCTTGGTCGGCAACCAGTCTACCGCAGAAAGCAATGGCAACCTACTGCGGGATAATATTCTGCCCAGTCAGTCATGTCTCAAAAGAAGCATGTATCACGTATGGCACTTAAGTAACTGACTGATCATGTTTTTGTTTAATACTGTTAGATCACCCAACACAAGTCTCAAGAACCACTTATGGTTGAAGTTTGCTGAATGAGATTGTTGTAAGGGAGGTCTAACGGGGATTAAAAAGTGTACATTATGAGGATGATGTATACGATAGATATTGATTGACCCTAGACTTGACGAGAATGTAGTTGGCAGGGTTAGAACATTACTAGAATATTTGTGAGAATAGTGAGAGGGTAGCAACATTTCAGCTGTGAGATAAGTATTTCAGGGTGGAGAACAATCTATTACCCACAAGGCCTCATAATTGATTTTAAACTTTGTCGAGGCTGGACAGTGAGGATTGGGCTGTACCAGACCAGATATAGTAGCAATACTCTATTCTTGGTCTGTTCTAACTTTTGCAAATATGTCATTATCAGTATTATTCAGTTTCACTTTTTGATTCAGACGGTATAATGGTAGATACAAAAATTGTGATTTAGTGTTGGTAAACTAGTAATTAACTAGTAACTAGTAATTAACTGCATGAAAATTTTACTGAGCTAAGGTAATTTGTTTTGGGAAAGACAATACATCATCTCCCCACTAGCTATAGGACACTGGGCTCTTGAGCTTAAGTAGGTCAACCAGCCTAGGAAAATGTCAAATTCAAACCAAGAGTCAAGCACCTTCAGGTAGTTCAATTTCAAATTTAATATCTTTCTAACAGTTCTTGCAGCCAACTTAGTGTCAATACAAGAAACTTGAATAGAATGAGGTATGGTACAAGAAAAAAAAAAAAAAGGATGTAATAATGATGTTAACTTTCAGCACTACCAAAAAACAAAAGTTTTGAAAGTGTTGTGTCGTGACTCATACCATGTGACATCCGGTCGCCCGAATGTATAAAAGACAATGTGTGCTTAGCATGGGGGAGTTGTCATTACCACAAACTTTGGGTAGTAACGACTACTGTGAGAGACTGTAAATATTGTATATGCATCTTGGTTGTACCATGCTGTTAATAAAGTTGTTTATCTACATTTCTCCATGTATCTCTTCATTCTACGATGAAAGGAAACTCATCAATACCAGAAAGAGCTACAACAGTAAACTTGCGAAGTCTGATTTGCTGAAAAACTTTTTATAAAAGGATTTCTTAAATTTCAATGGATAATAACACGAACTGTTGAGTCAATGAATACCAAATGTTTCTTGTGTTAAAATGGGTAATTTTACTATTGCTAATGGATTCAGTAAACTGGCTGATGTGGATTAAATAAATTAAAAATAATAAAAGGAGTATAATACACAAGTGTATGTGTATATATAAAATTATTTTTAATCAGTTTTTTGGTCATTATTGAATTAGAACAGTACACTGTTGTATTAAAACGTGCTGAATACATATATACACTGTACAGCTTTTGAATATTTTTCATTTGAAGACGAGTTATTTCCACAACCTAGGTTTCAACCTTTCAGTATCTTCTGGTGATTTATAACTGATTTTCCAACGTTTTCAAACATACAACAAGGATTTTTACAAATGTGCAACTGGAATTTTTATTCAATCAAAAATTTTTAGGAAGGAGTTTCTTAAGAATCTTAAACTCTTTCATCCAGGTTTGCATGATCCTAGGATGTATTTTACAGTGTGATTACATCTGAACATTATCTTTGATCTTTCATTTAGTAATCTTTATATATATATATATATATATATCTCTGAGTGAATACAGAATGAAGAAAGAATTCTTACTACGTCCAAAACATTAATTTAAAACAGTGCTTAATATATAATATATAGAGCTGTGAATATTTACAAATTATATTTTACCTTTGTCGTGGATATATATAGAAAAATTATGTATATGTTCTAAAATATATATATATATATATATATATATATATATATGTGTGTGTATGTGTGTGTGCAAATAATCAGAGAGTACCTGTACAAAACTAATTGCTCATGATCACATTATGTTGAAACATGGGTACCTGCACAAACCCCAAAGTTAAGCAATGTTGGGTCTGGTTAATAGCTAGATGGGTAACAACTTAGGATTAACAAGTGTTGTAAGCTTGGATGTGTATGTTGTGTATTAGATAATGGTTCAGAATTGTTAATTAGAGAGCAAGGTTCCAACTCCAGTTGGGTTTGTTATAGTCACTTAAGAGCAAATATTCTTTGGAAAGATATGAATCCACCTCTTCACTCCACAACTATGGATTAATTAGTAAAAACTTGTATCACTAAATCATTATTATGTCCAAAATGAGACATTTTTACAACATAAAAATATTTTCTGGCTTTAAATAACCTGAAAAAGGTTGATAAGATGTAGAATCAATCAATCTAAAAAAAACTGGTAGAAGGAAATGGGGAGAGTCATTTTGTAGATCCTAGTTAGAAGTGCCAATACATAGATAATCCTTTCAATTTTGATGGGTACAAGTGAAAAAAAAATAAAAAAACAAGAAAAAACAAGAAAATAAAAATTATTGAACATGCTATATTTTAAAAGCAACATTAAGATGGAACAAAACAAAGAAAAAATATTTACACTATTTTACATTGTTTGGACTGTTATTCACCTGCAATATCTGTCTATATTTTTGAGATGAGGTATTGTAACTATTTACACTGTTCGGACTGTTGTCCTCATCTTTGTTGTCACATTCACCTTCAATATCTATTATTGAGATGAGGTATTGTAACTATTTACACTATTTTACATTGTTCGGACTGTTGTCCTCATCTTTGTTGCCATATTCACAGTCTGAACAATGTAAATAGCGTAAATGATTACAAAACCTCATCCACAAATATAGACAAATAAAGAAAACATTACCTAAAATGCTTCATCTAAAAATTAAAAAGACAAAACTGGACAAAATTCTTTTAATAAAAAGACTAATAATAAATGTGTGTAAAAATAGTATCTGTATGATTCAAAAGATGAATTCTGAACCCTGCCCATGAATATTTTCAAATAAATATATTTATCAGATTCATCTGAATAACCAAGCTTCCAAGTTGTTCAGGTCACATAACTAAAGTGAGAATAAAACAATTCTAGGCCTTCTATTTGAAGCCTTCAATGCTGTCAATAGATACGAGTTCAAATAATTCATAATGTCTCATTTAAGAACTTTATACAAAAAATAAAATCACCTTCAGGTTGGTATTCTTGGACACTGACAGGAATATCCCAACTTTTCTCAAAGTGAGGTGCATGATTGTCAACAAGACATTTGAGCACACTGGAGGACAAAACAATATCACATTGGTATTTTTCAGCCAATTTTTGAGCATTAGTGTCTTTACTACAAACCTGAAATATAAACAGACATCAAATTAATAAATTAATTGAAATGAAAATTAATTGCCGCATTTAGAGCAAATAAACATGTAAAATGACAATTTCAGTTCCTTTATTAAGCCATACTGATAGCATTACGGGACAAAACACATAAAAGAAGAATTTTTGACAGTCTCAGTCATTATCAAGAACTAGATGTTGTCAGTGATGGATACAAGATTTTGTTGGCTACATCCTGACATTTTTTGAGGAAAATTGGGATTCAAATTAATCCCAAGTGTAACCATTTTACGCATAATGCCACTTTTGGCGATTTTAAATCTTAATATTCACTTTTTATACCAAAATAAAAAGAAGGTATTAAATAATTCAGCAAGAATTATATTGCATACCTGATGACAATTAAATGACTCCGTGTTTGGCAATTGAGTTCTCTCAGTTGGGAAACGTTGTTGAAGGATGTCATAATCCAAAACAGTTTTCATTTTCATATTTAGGAATGGAAATTTGACAGGAACTTCACCCTGCCAAAAAAAGAAGAAGAAAAATATTTAAATCATTATCAGAAATGAAAAAACTTTTCAAACAATGAATAAAAACCAAAACAGCATATTACCAGTAAATAAATTAAATAGTATGTCACCAATAAAAACAACAAAAATCCAACAAATCTGATAATGCAAAAAAACAAAAACCACATGGAATGTAAAATATAAATACTAGAAGCATTGAAAATAGAATACAAATAGCCTAGCATAAAATTTCATTCATTTAAAGAACAAAAATATATTTAAAACTTAAAAACATAAACAAAATGACATGATATCCTAAATTAGCGCTTGAAGATGTGAACTTAAAAAACTGCCAAAGAAAATTCTTAATAACTACACTACCAAATCACTATAAAAAAAGTCAGTAGCCACCTTCGAAAATCAGTGTAGCAAAGATATAAGAGAAACAACTAAGCATTTTTTTTTATATGAGTCACCTTCCCCATATTCAAACCGCAAGGTAACCAGAAAAGTCCTTGCAATTTTTTATTTATTAAAAAAAAAAGAAAAAAAAAAAAAGGTATATCGGTATACCTCAGGGTACACAGTTTTGGGTAAGTTGAACAACTTACCCAAAACTGATTATACATTGTTTGTTAAAAAAAAAAAATATATATATATATATATATATATATATACACAAAAAATCTCAAGCGAGCCAAAACCTACCACGGTTTCACACTACGGATCGTCAGGGCAAAGGCCAACACCAAAGATAAACCAAATAAATAGACATACACTAAGACAAGGAGGAACCATACCATCAGTTTTTAAGTGGTTTAAAACTCTAAAAATTAATAAGAAATCTGCCTTTGTTAAATACGATATAAAAGACTTCTACCCCTCTATAACTGCTGAGCTACTTTCTGAGGCTTTAACATTAGCTAAGGAATATAATGATATCACCAAAACTGAATTAGAGATAATTTAGCATTGCCATAAAACCCTCCTATATTACAATGATGAAATATGGATAAAAAAACTGATGCCCAGGGATTTGACAATCCTATGGGGGCATATGATGGTGCGGAGGTGGCGGAGCTGACCGGTTGCTTACTGCTTCATAAACTAAATGCTATTATAGATTTCCATAATCACGGTTTATACCGGGATGATGGCTTAATTATAGTAGATTACTGTACACCTAAAATAGGTGATAAAATTAGAAAGGATTTACAAAAATTTTTTTAAATCATACGGTTTCGATATTGAAATAGAGTATAACATTAAGATCGTTAACTATTTGGATATTACGTTAAATTTAAATACTGGACATATAACACCTTACATTAAAAATAACTATATCCCTAAATATGTTAACAAGAGTTCCAACCACCCAGCCCATATACTTAACAGTATTCCTAATGGTATATCGTATAGATTGTCCACCAATTCATCTAATGTTGAAATTTTTGATAAGTATAAGAAAACTTACCAATCGGCACTTATAAAAAGTGGACATTCCCAAACCCTCAAATTTTTAAACCAAGATAGCGATAAAAGCAAAAATAACAATAGACCCAGAAACATAATATGGTTTAACCCCCACTTTAACAAGGAAGTTAAATCTAAAATTGGTAAAATGTTCTTCAATCTTATAGATAAACATTTTAGTCACGATAGCCAACTTAAAAAAATATTTAACAGAAACACCATTAAACTCAGTTACTCATGTCTGCCAAATATTGGCAAAATTATTAATAATAGTAACAAAAGAAAACTAAAAAATAGTACTACTATTAAAGACACTAATAATAAGTGTAATTGTAAATTAAAAACTGAATGTCCTATTAGAGGCAATTGCAACCAATATAATGTAGTCTATAGTGTTAAAGTTTATAAAAATGAGCATGATAGATACCCTAAAACGTATATAGGGGCTACACACGTTTCGTTTAAAATTAGATTTTATAATCATAAAACCTCATTTAAAAATGAGAAGTATAGACACAGCACGACCTTATCTAATTACATATGGGACATAAAATCTAAAACTAAAAAAGACCCCATTTTGAAATGGGAAATAATAAAAAAATGTACCGATTACAATAAAGGCAGTAAATTCTGTAATTTGTGTGGTGAGGAAAAACTAGCGATAACCTTGTTCGAACCCACCCATAATCTGCTTAATACTAAAACAGAAATCCTAAACAAATGTAAATTTCATAAGCTTAAATTTATTGCTTAGTGTGTTAGCGTAGTGTTATATATTTTTTCATTTATGAGTTTAATAAATTTTTTTTTTTTTTTGTTCTTACCCCACTTTTTTGTTGTTGGTATGGTTCCTCCTTGTCTTAGTGTATGTCTATTTATTTGGTTTATCTTTGGTGTTGGCGATCCGTAGTGTGAAACCGCGGTAGGTTTTGGCTCGCTTGAAATTTTTTGTGTGTCTTTGCTCTACTTTTGTATATCTTTTGTACTTTGTATCGAGCACTTTTTCTTGTGGTTGATTCCGTTTGGGTTTTTTTTTCTTTACTGCGGAGTATTGAATGTTTTGTTCTTATTCCGCGGATTTCTTTTTTTCTCCCCATTCATCCAACGCCTCAGTGCACCGGATTGTAACGGAATTAGGTTCTGTTTGTTAATGGTTTTTTTAAAGGTTTATCTTAGTATAAATTTACAACCTAAATACTTACAGAGTCTATTTAGTTATTATTTTGATTATATATATATATATATATATATATATATATGGTAAAATAAAACTAAAACATTTATGCCTGTCTATTACAAATAGTGAAATCGTCATATCACTTGAAAAGCATTAAGCTCATAAAATCATGTCACTGTACAGTACATAAGAACAAAAGTATATAAAATCATATCAAAATATGTACATTTACAGTAAATCTTAATATAATCATCATAAATCCTAAAGAACGAAATATGAAAACATCTGTGACTGTCTTATTTAGCTGTCTTTAAGAGCTCAATATTAAAATTTTCCACGGTAATTCCAAAATCTATCATCTGACGTTGTTGCCAACACCACTCATGATTCCCATGAAATTGAAATCTAGTATGGTTTAGGCTTATACATATGTCTTCTTATCACCTACTCTCTAATTCTCATTTATTTGTGACTTTATATTTTGCCTGAATGGCTCTTAAGAAAATTCCTAGTGCAAGTGCTAAGTGTCATGCTATAATACTGGATGATAAACTTACTACGAAAAAACAAGAAAAAGTCATACTGATCACTCAATCTTTTGGAAGGAGTCAGACAACTGTACCAACGATTGTTCACAATAAGGATAAGATTTTAGCACATATCAAATCTGATGCCTCAGGTATGAAGAATACAGTTATTAATAAGAAAAGAGGAACAATCTTTAAAGAAATGGAACAACTTCTTTCTCATTGGATTGATAGGTTGAATCATCAGTGTGATGCTATTAGTTAAGAAATCATTCAAGTAAAAGCGTTGTCTATTTGAAGACCTGAACAAAAAATACCCACATGAGAAAGATGTAGAGTTTAAAGCAAGTGAAGGGTGGTTTATGAGATTTAGAGAATGAAGAAGCTATCACTTTATTAAGAAGTAAAGTCAAAGTGCATCAGTTGATGAACAAGCAGCAGCTAATTTTCCTAAAGCATTGGCTAAGATCATTGAAGAAAACAGGTTTCTTCCTGAACAGATTTTTAACGTTGACGAAACAAGATTACCTTGGATAAAATTACCAGGCCATTCTTTCATTTCCATAGTAAAATCAATTCTAGGCTACAAGGTCTCAAAAGAACGTGCGACTGTTATGTTAGGAGGTAACTGTGCAGATTTTAAATTAAAACCATTACTAATGTATCATGCACACAACCAAAATGGCTAATCCCAAATCATAGGTGACTGTTATTTTTGAAGATTTGTTCTTTAATCATTTTATCATGACAGCAGAAAACTATTGCAAGAAGGGGGATTCCTTTTAAAATATTATTAATAATTGATAATGCTCCTGCCCCCTCCCCCCACAAAACATTGTAGATTTTCACCCCAATATTACTGTTGTGTACCTACCTCCAAACAACATGTCTCTTTTACAACCAATGTATCAAGAAATCATTGCAATCTTCAAGTGTTACGATATGAAAACTACTATTGCAAAATAATTTTAATAACTGTATTTGTTATTTAACCTGACAAAATCATTTTATAACATCTTAGAGCATACCACATTTACAAATAAAGACTCCGGGATGTACTGTAAAAAAAAAAAAAAAAAAAAAAAAAAAAAATCGCCAAACATCTGCATTTACAAGTATTATGTACATGTACTCATAAATTCAGATTACATTTTTTATTTCTTTAAAAACTGAAGTGTATTTGCTTGTAAGTTTAAAATAGATTCTTAATGACCATATATTATTAAAAATGCATTTATAAGTAAAATACAAAAATGGGAATGGTTATTTGTTGTTTAGCCTAGAGTCAGTCAGTTAAGTTCCATACGTGGTACAGGCTTTGGGTGATCATGTCTCAAAAGAGACATGACTGACTGGGCAGAAGATTATCCCACAGTAGGTTGCCATTGCTTTCTGCAGTAGACTGGTTGTCAACCAAGTCTATAGAACCCAACCTGTTCTATTATTTAACACCTAAACTAGAGGGAGGAGACAGATTAATACCTTTCCCAAGGGTATTTGTGCATAAGTGAATGCAAGGAATTCAACTGAAATTTGAACTCGGCTTCCTGATTTGTCGTTCCGAGTCGATATCCACTGCACCACAACACACATCCTTAGCCTGAAGACAAAAATAAAAAAAAAAATGACTCAAGTCACCTCTCCTGAAACACATTACTGATGTAAGGTGAGGTATACCTGTACAGTAAATTTGACATACTGTTATTCCTCAAAGTAATCTCCAACAGCATCCAGAACATTTTGCCAATGTGCCTCCAGCTATGCAATGCACTGGCGATAAAATTAGGTGTCTTGGACACAAAGAAGTCTACCTAATTTACTAAATTCCGACAAAGAAGGTTGTCCAGAGAATAGAAGAGGTGGTAATGTGTTGACACAAGAAGTGGCACAGTATCTCCCAGCCAGGTCATTAGATGGTATCTCTGACCCCTCCCACCACATGAGGCATTGTCATGGAGGAACAGCGAATCATTGCAATTAACCAATGCTGGCTCCTTCTGCTTCAGTGCTTTCTGCACACCTTTCAACTATTGTGGGTAGAGGCACACAATGATGGTTTGGCCAGTTTTTAGCAGCTCGTAATGCATCATGTCAACTAGTCCACCCAATACAAAGCATGATCTTGTGTGGATATAGAGGTGGTCCTGTGGTGACAATCAGTCAAATATGGGTATATTACAGTGTCGAGAAAACAACAAAAAACAGGCTGTCACTCGTTGCTTGTTCGCTTATTAGAGTATGTGGAGTACCCACTTACTCAACTTGTATGCCTTCCCTATGCAGTGCAAGTGAAGTCAGAGACCTGGAAGAGTTTGGCAAGCTCACTATAGATTTGGTTATTGTCCTTCCGGGCCTGATCATCAAGGACCTTTGGCCGGCCACTACAGGGTTATCACAAAACTACAGATCTCTCGATCTGAACTCCTGGAACTAATGCCTGGTAGTGCATTCATTCACAGCATTATCCTCAAAGGCTTGACATATTCATCGACTTGATCTGACTGCAGACAAGTCAACCTTAAAGTCATAAAGCAGACAACCCCAAACAAGCTGCTTTGAAACTGCCATGTTTCCTAGCCACTTCTTGAGCTATGATGTATGTGCGCAACATACCTCTATTGGTCAACAAGAGCAATGCACCCAATCCCACCACTTTCCTGGCAAGTGATGCACTCATCAGCATATCAATGATCTACTAACTGGATGATAATTGTTGAAATTTACAGGAAGATGGATTGAAAGGTTAAGAGGGAGTTTAATGGCATATCAACCTCTGTGGGTCATTTAATGCCAAAAAGGTAGGGTTTTAAGGTATTTTCTTTTTAATGTTCGGTTATAGTGAGAAAGTTAATTTAGTCAGATTTTAACAAAATTTACAGTGAGAAGGTTGAGTTAGTCAGATTTTAATGAATTTTCATGGGGTTTATTCTTTTTTATGTTAGAAAACTGAAAATGTATTCTAGTTTTGTATTCAAAACTGTTTTACTGAGAACTTTTTCCTTCAAAAATGTCTTGTGGTAATAATTTGTTCTTCACAAATGTATATTTTTCTATAAAAGTATATTTCTATAAAAGCATTTTTATACTTTCATAGTATTTTGACCCCAGTTTTTTTTGGGGGGGTTAACTATTTATCCATAGCTGAGACCCTAACAGATGCTACCACTCCAGGTCAGGGTAGACCTGGGAACAACAGCAATTAAGAAGTGGTTCCATGCTCCTCACAACCTCCCAATCAGAGGCCTTGCTGCTGAATGCAGTTTACCGTCATGCCCAGGACCAGAAAGGTTAAGAAGAAAATTAAAAATGTAATGTGTTGAAAAACAAGGTTTATAATTTTTCCAAGGAAAATCAAATCCAAATTTAACTAGATAGAATTCAGTGGGATTGAACAAATCAAGAGTACCCATCCTTCCATACTTCCTGCTGATAAGAAAGAATCTTCAAAAATGTCAAATAGAGAGAAAAAAAAAATTATGTTGTTGATAAAGAAATCTAGATGGACACCCAAATAATATTTAAAGATCACACTGGACAAAAAAGAAAAAGGAAACAAAAATCATCTGTTTTGAATCAGCCACCCAGAAGAGAAGTGTCCCCACGGAGATAGAGGCCAGCCTAACATGTTGATTCATTATACTTTCTGTGACATTCATCCAGAAAAAGTTTATATCCAACATTAACTCATATTTCTTTGGATACAAGAGATAAATAAAAATTAATTACTATTTTGGAGTGACCATGGAAAAAAATACTGTGTGGTCTATTGATTGTAAAAAAATGTATAAACAAATGAAAAATAAATTTTTGTCACTAAAGAAATTTGGAATAATTTTCTTTCCCACCAATGACAATTCTTGAGTGTCCTGATAGATTGAGAAATCACAGCATGGGACAAGCTGATAGGGAAAAATTAAGGACTGAAAGTTTCTTTTGTTTTTACCTACACCATGTGATGGTTGGATTTATCACAAAGACAATGTACTAGCCCCTGGAGTAGGTTGAGTTCAGATGCTGAAAAAGTGGGAGAAAGAAGAGAGACATTACCATTGCCTATAAGATGTGAAGGGAATAGAAGGTAAGGGGCAGCTTGACTTTTCTGACCACTCTCAAAAGATGGTTGGACAACACCAAATTTGGAAAACCACTTGAGTAAACATATTTAAGAATATGGAATTTTAGAAAAAGGTTGATGCTATGGGTAGAAAACAACTGAACCCAGACCCTGGGTAAGCCCACTCCTGCTGGACACAGGACACCATATAAGCTGGATATCTGGACAGACCACTGACAGACAGACAGACACACAGAGTCCTTACTATTGCTACTAGAATCCACATTGGTTGTCGGAACCTCTTAAAAACTTGTACTAGCCATGAAAACCAGATTTAAGTTATTACGGACACAAGCTGCAGACTCCAAATGAGATCCCAGTATCATTAGGAAGTGGGAAGGGTTAAAACCTCTATATATAACAAATCATATATAAACCAAATCATTATTACATTTTTAACCAGAGTTAATTCTTTATTCCAAAGAATTCTTTTTGTGTAATTCCCAAACGTTGAACCAGTATCACTTCAGTTTGCTTCTTCAGTGATCTTCCCACTCACTGAGATCAAGAATCACAATGTGGCAGAAGAATGAATGATCACAAACAAACGAATGCCAGCTAATCTGTGTGGAACCATTCTCACAATCATAATACCAGTGACAAATGAGCCATGTGTTAGCAAGTGAGGAGTCAGCTAGAAGGTGATCATGGTGGGCTGAAGTAACTTAAAGACAAACATGGGGCATAGAGCTATATTATTGGTTTCTGTTGACCAGAATCCACTCATAAGGGGTTTCATCTTAATACTTAACTGTAATACAATCTTAACTTTGGATTTCAGTTTTGTATTTTCTATCTATTAAAACACTTCTTAGATATTTAAATATTTGCACTTGTTTATTGTTTAATTTTGGTATTTCCAACTTGTAATTTGCATATTACACGTTTCTTTTGCTGACAACCATACATTCTGTCTTCTTGCAATTGATGTTCAGTCCTTTCTTCTCTTGCTTCTTTAGGAGTTCCTGTAGTTTCCCATGTCTGCTATCAACACTGTTATCTGCATATCTAATGTTGTGGCTGCCAATAATGAATCCTGGCAGGACTTCTAATTCTCTCAATATTGTTTCGCTGTAAGGGTTGAATAAGTCTGATGTGAAGAAGCAGCCTTGTCTTACACCTCTTTATACTTTTCTGTAGTTACCGAATTCATTTTCTATTCTCATGAAGGTGATTTACTCTCAGTATAAATTCTGTATCATTCTAATATCCTTCTCAATTAACTGAAGCTAACTTATCTTTGGGACTTAAGTTCACTCCAGTACAAACCATTGCTAAAAACACTGGAAAATGATTGTTTTTTTTATACCACTCCAAAAAATACCGGACTTCTCATGACAGTGATTAAACAGTGTAGATTAGTGTTGTGGAGTTATTTTCGCAGTGGAGGCTAGTATTTGTGCTAAAATCAGTCCTAATAGGATCGCTGTACAAAACATTAGGAACTTGATATAATATGTATTATGCAGTGTAATCTTGCCAGGTCGCTGACTACTTTCATATTTAACTGTCGACTACTATTGTCCAACATCGACTGACCCTTGTTTCTCTTACTACTTAAATTAGGTAGGAGAGTCTATTCATTCTAGAATAGGTGTGTTTCACCATAACAATTAGAAATCAAAAAGTAATTTCCTAGTGAAATTATTTCCAATCCACTATTTTCACACCATCATAGACTGACAATTCAAGTTGTAATAAAAAAAATCTTAAAATTAAAATGAAAGAAAATCATGATTATGAGTCAAAATAATGATTAATAATGAACTTTTTTTTATGAAGACAAGAGCCAGATCAGATGATAAATGAAGTATTGCTGCCATATATGGGCTGGAGCTGTCCAGTCTTCCCTTTTTAGCCTCAGAAAAGTTGAAAAGTGTTTGAACAGCTTTGTACATGATTATTTTCCTCCCAACCTCTCTCCCACAGATGCAACTTTGCAAGCCTCTTGCTACTACATTGCTATTTCCATGGAAAACGTTCTGATGAATTCGATTCCTTAGTTCCACCAGTTCAACCATTTACAGCTAGGATCTGTTGTATCATATACGCAAGATTGAATCATTCTCATTCTCTTTGTGTTCCATTGGTAAGACAGAAGTTCTATTCAGACAGTTTCTTCCTAAAAGCTGTTACTTTGTGAAGTGATGCTTCTCTGAACACCACAATTTTGACATCTTCAAGTCTAGGGTTAACTGTTACCTGTTATACATATCCTTATAATGTAAATTTACTTTTCTCCATTTTGTGTCCATAGAAAAAACTTATTTAGCAACCCTTTACCTTGAGTGGCTCTTAGGACTTGCAATGGATATATAGTTAAAAGAAAGAAAAAAATTTGCCTATTTGTAGGCAACTAATGAACTATGACCTTTATCTTTAGATGCATCAAGTTTTAATTCTGTCTTGTAATTCATTCATCATAATTTTTAGTTGCTATTTTTATTATTATTTTCAGCTTATGATCGTGAGTAAACAGTGGAGATTAGAAATCAAAAGTAATTTCCCAGTGAAACTATTTCCAATCCACTAATCCATAGACTGACAATTCAAGTTGAAATAAAATAATCTGAAAATTAAAATGAAAGAAAATTATGGTTATGAGCCAAAATAATGATTAATAATGAACTTTTTTTTTTATCAAGACTTAACGACTAATTCAAGTGAAGCAAGCAAAGAAAAATGTGAAATTATTTATACCTTATAAAAAATATTTAAAACTTCTGCCTGAAAATATTCATAGATAAAAGCAAGAAATGTGGCTTACCATTTGTAAGAGTATTTTAACAGATTGGAGTTGATGTGTTTTGCAATGATTTGTAATGATCGGGACCTTGTCAATTGGAAGATAGAAGGGACTGTATTCTTGGAGACACTTCAAGACACCTTCATGTTTCTTCTATATTAAAGAAAGAAAAATTACATTTCAAACTAATAATATTCTTTTGAGATGACAGAGATGAAAAAAAAAAATTAAATCACATCATCTGTTGTAAGACCATAAAAAGTTATCTTAAACGATGACTTTAACATATCAGTTTGTATTTCCAGTTTACTGATTAATTTATAATAATTATTGATTCTTTATAGTTTAATGACATATTCAATGAATTAAGAAAAAGTTTAAGGGACTTAACTGGTTAGTTGACTCAAGATAGATCAAATTTCTAGCTTTGATGAGTGCTTTAACTCAAAACTCTTGAGTCAATATACATCTGATGAAAGCCAGAGGTCACAACTGTTGAAACATTATGATAAAAACAACAAAGATGAGGTCATTAGTCCAAATGTAAATAGTGCAAATAATCAAGCCTTGTTTGTATGTCTCCTGTGCTTAGGGTTAATAAAAGTATGATTGTGGAAGAGATTTAGGTGTTGGGAACTGTTTAATCAGCTGGGAATCAGTGAGGTTGTCTTTTTGTTGTCTCAGTTAATTGCCATACGTGATACACACTTTGGGCAATCATGTCCCGTAAGAGACATGACTGGCTGGGCAGAAGGTTATCTCGCAGTAGGTTGCCATTGCTTTCTGTGGTAGACTGGTTGCCAGCCAAGGCTATAGAACCTATTCTGTTCTATTATTTAACCCATGGAGGGAAGAGATGAATTAATACCTTTCCTAAGGGTATTTGTATGTAAGTTAATGCAAGAAATTCAACTGGAATTTGAACTTGGAACCCTGATCTCTCGTTCTGAGTTGGTATCCACTGCACCACAACGCACATCCGCGCATTTTGTTGTCTAAAGGAATAAAACGACAATAAATCCCAACTGGTATCATCCCATTTGAAAAACTGTCTTTTGTAAAGGGTACATGCAAGTGTGTGTGAGTGTGACATTGCGGATATTTATGCAGATAGTGCATTTAGTGATCTGATTTCAAATTCCAGGCAAGTCTTGTGTAGCAAGCCGTATATGAGAGATAAAGCTGTATTTCAAACCATGGGAAACTACTCCACTATCATTTTTTACAGTGGTGTTCACCCAGTACAATGAATGCCCTGTAGTGACATGAGGTAGAGGGTTACAGAGTAAGATGCACAGCTTATGTGGGCAAGATAACAGTTAATCCTAGACTTGAACAGGTTAAGATTGTAGCGATTATAGAAGCACGTATCAGGAGTTGGTCCCACAAGTAAGTGGTTCATGGTAAGGAACTGTTTGGGTGGAAATTATATCTCACTAGGGGAATACGAAGGGAATGACACTGATTTACTACAATGTGTGTGGCATTATAAGTCTTAGCTGTAAAAGTTAGGACTGGTGGAACAAAAGAGTGTAGTTTGTGTGAACACACTCCAGGAAAATAGTGAGAGAGCAGCGAGAGGCTTGTGATATCTCATCTATGAGAAAGGGATTGTGGAGTGGAAAATAATTTGTCCCCTACAAGGACATAGAAATGCTTTTGAACTCTATCAAGAGTAGAAAGTGAAGACTGAGCAGCTTCTGCCCATATATATTTGTACTACTCCACTTTCGACCAGATATGGCTTTTGTAAGACAGCAGAAGAAGTCATGTACTTGCTGGCGTGGTACAAGGAACTGACCACTTTCCCAGCATCTTTAGTAATCACTTATATGTATAAGTTCCACTTGATCTTTCTCCAAAATTCATGGTAGTTCACAGATAACTAAAAAAATCAGAAGATCATGGTCTTTGCATCTTGAAGGTCAGTCAGTTATGTGCTATACATGATACATGCTTGGGCGATCATGTCATGAAAAAGACATGATTGACTGGGCAGAAGACTATCACACAGTAGGTTGCCATTACTTTCTGTGATACTGGTTGCCAACCAAGGCTATAGAACCCAATCTGTCTTGTTATTTAACCCTTAACTGAAGGGAAGAGATGGATTAATACCTTTCCCAAGGGTATTTGCATGTAACTGAATGCAATGAATTCAACTGGAATTTGAACTCGGCTCCCTGATTTCTTGTTCCGAGCCAATATCCATTGCATCGCAATGCAAGGTGCACAACATTATTAAAAAAAAAAAGTGTTGATGAATGATGTATGGCTGCAAGAAAGGTACTAGAAGCCAAAGCAAGTTAATGAGAGCTTGAAGAAAGAAAGAAAGAAAGAAAGAAAGAAAGAAAGAAAGAAATGAAGAATTCAGCCTAGTCTTTGAGAAGGCACCAGGTCTTCAGCATGTTCTTTTGAAAGTGATAAAAGTAGACTATAAAAGAAGATTATTAGTATGAATAATCACAGTGAAAAATTGGTTTAGAAATTTTATGGTATCAACTAACTTTGGACCAAAATCTCATTTAGTGATCACCTAGAGACTGACCTCACTATCAAGGGCTTACAAGAGTTTTATGCTCTGTCAAGTATACATGTAAATGTCAGCTTCCTAATCATCTGTAAATCCAAATTAGGTAAATAATCAAAAAATGACCCACCTGCATATATTGTACTGCAACTTCTTGAAGAAAAGCATAATCATCTTTGAATTCCATACTTGCTTTCTGCAAATACACAGTGAATTCCTTCTGCTCTTTCTGAACTTTTTTATGCAATTTCTGCAAAAAGCAAAATACAAAATATTCTTTTAAAAAATGTATCTAACTTTACACCATTTTATATATTTTCTTTAGCTTTCATTTTGTCCCTTTTAATCACAATAGTTCAAGAGGTCAAAGAGGAAAATACATATTGTGATCACTTTGGGACGGACTTTTAGATAACAACAAATTAATATTAAGCAAAAGATATAAAATTTGGAACAATTTATATTTGTGATAGAAATAACAAAAATGAAGATATTAGTCTGATTGTAAATAATATCAATAATGATAATGTCTCATTCCAGAAATTTAGGCAAAAATAAATTACATTCATTATTATGAACAAGTATACATTATAAAAAATATATTAACTTGAAAACTATAATTTCTAATTGATTTGAGACTGTTTGCAGCTAACTAATTTTGATAACAATAACTGTATAACATTATCTTGTGATTATAATAAATGATTTAGCCTGTAGAAAAATTTGATGATATTCAAAATTATAATTTAAGAAGAAAACTTTAAATGTAAACCTTAACTTTGTAGAATTTATTCTGATAACATGTAAAAAACACTAATATATATGGCTGCTAACGTCACCAATATCTATAAATTTTTAAATTTTCTTAGAAATTCGACAATGAGACAACAAACATTTAAGGATTTTTCCAACACCATTTTTTATTCTTTTCTTTGTATTGTTTTTTTGTTAGAGTGTTGCTGTCAGTGTATTTTTTAACACACCTCAAGTGTTTATCACAAAAGATTTACTATAATAGTATTAGAAACAATATTCTCTCTTTTATCTCAGATATTTGTTCTGAAAACTCTGAGAGACTGGGATCACTACACTGCCAATTTTTTGGTCATTCTGTACAGGGATTCCTGCCAACTCTTTAGTCAAAACAATTGGCAAGAAAAAAAAATATAGGGCAACAAGAGATGAGAGAAACATATCCACTGTGCAAAATAAAAGCAACTATCTCCTTTTGATAGAGATAAGTCACATGGGTCATGTGATGGCCACTTAAGGATGTCACTTCAAACAGTGACAGAAGTGGTCAGTCATTCAGTTTTGTTAATAGCAGTCAAACTGAGAGGTTACTTTCTTTAACCCTCCATGGCTCAGGCAGAGACTAAATCTGCTTCCCCAACAGCTTACAAGTTCATGGTGCCATTTACTTTGGGAATATATCTTTCCCAGATATAGAAAGAAACTCCAGCTCACAATTTGGGAAAATCCAAGAATTGCTGTTTTTCATTTGTGGAATATGTCCTAACCTGGGACACAGTAGATGGATCCAGCCTGCTTAAATCTGGAGTCCTAAACATGGCTTTTTACAGACACAAGAGTATCTCTTACACTTTGCTTTGCTATGTAAATATGGTATATATTTTTTTCTGTGTGGGACACATGTATATATAGTTTTGTGTATGTCTTAGTGGTATAAAAAATCCCTCAAAGCATGTTTGTCATTACTTTTCATTTCAGTTATTTCATTCTCGCCATGAAGCAGTGTTATTATATCATGGATATAATAATGTCCATAACAGAAATTCAAATGTGAAAATAAATCTTTCTACCAGAGCATTCTCCTGATAAAGATCATTTTATTAGTAATGTCTGAGTAATAGACTGAATGTGATTTCTTAGTACTTTATCTGTGAATGTTCATTGACTTGCACACTGTTAACAATATATTATCATAAAGATTGGTCACTGTTGAACAGTGGAAGCAGCATCGCCTAGCTCCACCATTAGAATAACATTTCTGTTATTCTAAAATGCAAAAATGATAATACTTGTAAGGATGTGTGCGTAGTTTAATGGAAATCAGCATGGAAACTGGAATTAACAAGCTGTGTACACCTATTTATCAAAACAACTTGGTAAAATGTTTTATAACAAGATAAACTTCTTGATATTACTTCTTTGATTTGAGTTTTGCACAAGATTTGAAGTTTGATTTCTTTGTAAACATTTGGTATTTTCTTCTTTATATAAATAAGTTTCAGATCCTCAATACACATTACTCTTTAGATCAGGTACCCCCACTAAATCACTGGAAAAAAAAAAACAAAAAAAAAACAGCATAGTATGAAGAAAAATGGCCCAAAATTTAATAAAAATGAACTTTTCTATCAAAATATTTATGTTATTATTAAGAGGAAAGATCAAAGTGTTTTTAAACATTTTTAAAAAAGTTTTAATCCTTTCTATCATGTTTGAAATTTTGGTAAAAATGTTGTTTCTATTTTCATTAATGAGGAGCCAAATCATTACACTTTTTTTTCCGGTGACAAACATGTTAATTTGGAAATTCTTGCAAAAATCAAATAATTGTTAGATTTTAATGAAAATTGCAAGTTTAATACAAATCGTCTAGCTATTGTATTTTTTAAAATTATTTAAAAAAAATTTTTTTTGTGTGTATTTGAAGTTCCTTTTTTGGTATGGTAATTTCTATGTGTACATTAAAAGGTCATGTGTTTTGCAGTTTCTTTCTCTTACCAGAAAAAAATTTATACATTTATGTCACTTGTGATCCCTATACACATCTGTCAACACATTTCAAATACAGTGGAAAGGTTAGAAAGTTTAACTGTGTTTAAGAAATTGTTTTATTCTAAACTAGCAGTATAGCCCGGCATTGCTCGGGTGTAATGAAAGTTTTAAAACTAATCCATAGTCCTGGAGCTCAGACTCTTTGGACGTTGGCACGAAAGACTAAAAAGCAATAGTTGTTTCCAGTTAAAGTGAAACTGTAGACTGAAAGAAAATGAATGGATGTAAGTCAAATTTTGATTTCCTGGTATTGATATAAGTTTTTTTCATCGTAAAATGAATTTTGAGGGCTAAATAAGTCCTCTGAGTAAATGGTATCATGGCTGAGACTAAGAACTACAATTATACCTACTTAGAGCCAAACCCGAAGCAAAAACTAAAATAAAAGTGCTGAAAAAATACAGCTATACAGGCAGATAAACAGACACACACACAAACATCTTGCCTTTTATATATATATATATATATTATTAATTTTCTGCACTATTGTAAGAACTGCAACCTTGAAACTTCTGAATATTGTTTCTTATGTCTTTGTCTATGAGTGTATCAAATTTGATTAAAATCGGACCACTCCTTCTATAACCTGATTTTTTCGATTATCGATATTTATCGGGGTTACCTCGACACAAAACCTAGCTAAGAACACTAGCAGACGCTTACAGTAGAATTGTGTAAATTTTCAAGAAAATCTGTTCAGCCGTTTCAGAGTCTATAGGTAACTGACACACACAAAGTTCCATTTATAAATAAGTTTAGATTTAGATTTCATGCTTGTGTAAATCAGATTAATTTAACATTAAATTTGCTAATTTTCCAAAAATAAGGTGTCACAGATGTATATTTTATTTTTTGCAAGATTTTTAAAACAGAGAATTAACTTTTGTTCACAAATGTGTCAATTGCTCAAAAAAGTTTGAAAAATTCAAAAAACAAGAATGTCAAAATTTTAGATTCCAATCAATATAATCTCTATTTAAAATACACCAGAGTATTTTGCTTACTGGAAATAGTAAATTTAATCATTTAGCTTTCAATTAAAACTAAAATAAAACTTTCAAGAAAACTTTTCTTTTTAAAAATCCAATTTAAAAGTTAGTTATTGAAAATGAGTGGCGGTATCTATTTTAGATCCAAAATGTTTCATACACAAAGTATGATTTTTTAGGAGTGGGATAAATGCAACCAAAGATTATGATTGTGTAACAGATAAATGAGATCTTTTACAGAAATTAGCAACTGGTATTATTAAGGAGTTTGAAAAGTAATTATGTTTTTCCAGAAATTATATATAAAAACAAACATAAATTAAATTTACTGGAATATTATGGTGTTTGGGAAATAATCTAATTTTCCCAGTAAGTTAAATTTATTTAAATGTTATTTATCCAAATCGTAATAACCTTTATTTTTAATAACTGCAACCCAACAGGAAGGCAAATTTCTGATTCTACATTCAAAGTTATGTTTTTTTTCTCTCTCTAAAAAAAAAAAGAGAAATATGAAAGTCTGCTTTCAACTTCTAATTGTTCTATCACTGAAACATAAAAATCTGTTGGTGTTACATCTGATTATTATGGAGGATGTGGAAACACTTCCCATCCTAATGATGCTATTTTTCGATTTGTTTTACAGAGTGTACCCTTAAAATGTTATTCTGAAGAATAACACCTTTCGTCTGCTAAACAGAACACTTTTGGTGCAATGCTTCATTTATGCACTCAAGATGCTGGCAATAGATCTCTGCAGTGATGGTCCTTCCATTTTGCAATAGATGACACTTTTCACATATCAACAGATGTCTGGTTCTGGTGTTTGCACTGGTTTTTCATTTTGTGAAATTGCTGTTTTGCATTTTCTGTTGATATGAAAAAAGCCATATTTCATGCCCTTTAATTCCTAGCTAAGAGACTGCTGCAGATTGTGTTATATTCAGCCTTGGTGTGGCTTTATTTTGTTGATTGCTAATTTATAGTAGTGAAACACATTTACTTTCCCATATAACCAAATATTAACAGGTATTTTTCCCGGGACATAAGTACTGAATTCGGATTGAAAAGGTTAAGAGTTTGAAGTCAGTAATATAAAACCTAGCTGAGTTAACAACAAAAAACGAGGAAACGAGAACTACACTTTAATCCTGATTACGAATGAGTAATGCATAGAATGTTCTTAATTTTCAAATATCTGTACTAGAATTATTTGTACGAGATTAAATTGTCAAAAACTCACCAAGAATCGGGCATATTCAGGGCAACCTGGCTTTGGTCGTGACTTCTTGTACAATATCAATTTTGAAACATAAAAGTTTTGTTCTGAATTATTGAGTAAAGAATAACGAGGATAGTGAAGGCGTTTACGACCATATGTCATATTTTCGAAACTGAAAGACAGGATAAAAATGTAAAAACATGTAAATCAGATATCATCAGCGATAGAATGGGAAATTTAGTTTTCAGTTAGAGGAAAAATACTTTTTTATATTTCCAGCACAATAGAAAAAGATATTAACATAAAACATTAAGTTATGGCAATGTTTAACCTACATGTTTAAGAAAAGAAAAAGAAAGTGTTTCAAAAGAATAGTTATTCCCTTGTCACTGATATTACTTGTTTGACTCCCTTGGCAATGTTTTTTGTTTTAAAAATCGATGATAAGAATTTTAATAAAACTCAAACATGTTTTTGATATATGAGTAGATGTACACATTATCTTTATTCTTGAGACTTGATAACAAAGATATTAAACTATTTTTTAGATTGCTTATTTATAAGAATAATTTCATATTTACAAGATAAAAATATGTGAATCAATTATCATGAAATATTTATGATTTGTCTATACTTCTGAGATGAGAGATTATTTACATTATTTGGACTGTTGTTCTCATTGTTATTCATGCTGTTTTAATCGTTGTATACTCCAGTCTTCTTCAGGTGCTTGGAATTTTGAACTGAATCCTTTGTTTAACAAGAATGATACCCCAGTGATTGAAATAAAAGGTTCATTCAAAATTCCAAGTTTTTATTATTTATCAATTTAACAAAGAAATTGATGTCTCAGAAATATCAATACGAGGTTGTGAAGTGGTTAAGGCAAACATAACTGGGTAGGTCAATCTAGTACCTAGACGTAATCATTGTATGCAGTGTCCCGAGACGTGGGCAGAGATCTCTCTCACTCTCTCTGGATGTCCTTGCCTTCATCTGTATTTATGGTTGATACCAGCCAATCACATTACAGTGAGGGGGAACCAAGGTGTATACATATTCATTGCCTATTCATTACATCAAAAATGAATATGAAAAGAGTTTTATTAATTCATAAATTTATAAAAATGTTTGTGAAGACAATTTAAATAAACCCATAATGATAAGTAACTAATTATAAATTCTGAAAAAACGCATTTTCCTGACATTTCTTTCATTTGCTCTGGCTACAGAAATTCACTAAAATAGTCTGTGAGCATCTCTTCCTTTGAACTAAATATTTTTTTGGTGGACCTGAAGGAGACTACCATTACCTTAAAATTTGTTTTTCATTTTTTTTTTTTTTTCAGTGAAGTCTTATTGATTATTAAATAAAGTTTCTGATTATCAAAAAAAAATTTGGAAAAATTTCAATATTTAAACAGTTGGGGTTAGGGGTGAGTGGGGGCTCAGTTTCTCATACAACGTTATAGTAAATCGATCCTCTATTTTGGAACTATTTGTGTTGGGGTTGCTTTATTTTGTTTTTTTTTGGAACAAGTTGTTGCTCTTGTTTTTGTCTTTTTCAAGTTTTCTTCAGTTCTTACGATGGCATCTTCCTTGAAAACTCCAAGAATGGCTTTATTCAAAAATTTCATAAAGGATTCAGTTGTTGAATATGTGCAAGCAAAAAAGTTAATTGCACAGGATCAATTTACTATAAGGATGTATGAAAAGCTGCCCCCCATCCCACCTAAAATTATTTAAATATTGAAATTTTTACACATATTTTTTTTGTCACTCGGAAAGTTTAGGGTTTAATCGATAGGATGGCACTGAAAAAAGTCCCAAAAAATTGATAATGAACAAATTTACAGGTGGTGGTAATGTCATACGGGCAAGTGGTTCCAAAATGGAGGATCGTTTTACTATAACATTGTATGAAAAACTGACCCCCGTACTAAAATTGCTTAAATATTGAAATTTTTCCTAATGTCTAAACTCAGAAAGTTTAGGGTGTAATCAATAAGATTGCACTGAAAAAAATCATAAAAAATGAAAAACAACAAATTTAAAGGTGGTGGTAGTCTCATTCATGTCTGCCATTTTTTTAAATTTAGATTTTAGGCAAGATCACAAACACTCATTATATTCAGTGTGTATCGTCCTATTGGTGGATAAAAACTTTCACTGTAATTGTTCTGATGAAAAAATAATGATCTTCAAAGATTTAAATTGTGTCAATATAATTTTCCGTTTTTTTTTATTCCTATTCTTTTATTGTTCCCACTCCTTAATAACGTTTTCCTTTTTCTAATATTATGTTACACTCAGTAATCCTCTGTCTCTTAATTTGGTTTATTAAGATAATTAAAAGAAAAAGAAAAAAATTAATTGGAGTTAGTTTACATATTTTGATAATTTTATTATTTTTTATAAATTTTTGAATAAAAAGCATTTCTTCACAAATTCATTTCTTTATAAAATGGTAAACAATATCACATTGTATTTGCTTCACATATTTTCAAGAAAATATTTGTAGAAAAGACAGAGGAAAGCCATTCCACAATGCTGAGAAAGTGACTGAAGTCAAGATTGGTTGCATTACAGACATTTCTTTGAATTTTGTCAAGAATCTCGAGATATATAGTAGGCGCAGCAGACCAAAAAGGGTAGTAGTACTCAATGCTGGATGAATGGTAGATTGATGAATGTGCAAGAAGAATTCTGATGAGAAAACAACATAACTTTTCTAGCAGTAGACCTAGCAATAGATTCCACATAATTGCTCTACTCTATGTCAGTCAAAAACATGAGCCTAAGAAGGTGCAACGTGTTCCTCTTCTGAAGTTCAACATCAGTCATGATGATGGCTGACAGAAAAGATTTTCAACAGTGATTAAAAAAGCAGTCTTGATTTGGAGGCGTTCAAATTTACAAGTCATTCCTTGCCTCAGTTAACCACTGATTGAAGGTTTCTTTTATGGGAAGTTTAAATAAAAAGGTTTTGTAGAGTGCGTCAGCCATGCCTGGTACAAGGCCACTTCCAAACATAGCCAACAATCCCCACATCAGGTTGTTGAAAAAATAAGTAGAATTTTGTTAATAGAACTGGATACTATATATTATTTGTGAGAAGAAAAATGTTCATTGAGAAAATGCATGCAGTTTTGTTGTTAAATTTGTTCAAAGAGAAATCTAAGTACTTAAAATGTCCACAGAAGTTTAGAGTTCATGGTTGTGTAGTAGCAGAATGTAGTCTTATGTTTCTTCCTCTTTTTGGTAGGTCAGCTGAGAGAGAAGGTTAAACAAATAAAGAAATTGTACTTAGTGTCCTGTTGTTGTTGTTCTCTTTGTCTGAGTGGAGTGAAAATGAAAACGAGGAAAATGGGAAGAAGAGGTAAAATGAATATGTGACAGCAGGGGAGACATGAGTCAGCTTGAAGTTTCTTTTGTTACATTGTGTTGAAGTTTCTTTTGTTACATTGCCACAAGGTCAGCTAACCACTCCCATTGCTGACTGATTTTGACTGGCTCCAGCAGGCCTTTTCATTCTTAGGTGTGTAAAAAAACTTCATATATGAATCTTCTATCTTTTTATCCAATCAGGATCCAGAATTTTGCTGTGAATTTTTTTTTTGGTCTGGGTTTTTCCAAAATGTTTTTAGTCCTTTGAATTCACTTTTGCAGGTGTGCAATTGTACTTTGTGTGTTTTAGTGAATTGATGGATGATATAGGATTTGTGTCCTATAATTTCCTTTCAAATTTATTTCCTTAGAAAATGTCAGATAATGAATCTTTATGAAATGTTAAATAATAATTATTACACTACACTTGGTTCACATATTTTTATAATCTTGTAAATAAAGATTACTGAGGTGGAGAAAAGTGTATACAGTTACAGCAGTGTCAAGTGAATAACTGTCCTTTAGGTACAATTGTTGGCACGAAGGTTAAACATGGCTCACTATTTTTTCCAAGAACAATTAAGGTAATGCATAATTTTTTTAGTCATTTCATTCCAAGGCGATAATACCACTAAGATACAAAAGATGACTGGGAGGGAAGAGAATGAGAAAATGCTAGAGAAGAGAAAAGACAAGAAAAGCTAACTCGCTTCCATTCTTTCAAACACTCTTCCCATCCACCCAACCCCCAGCCTCCGTATCCATACCCATCTATCATCCCACTTCTGACATTTCCTATATCTAACCACTCATTCTCTTCACCTTCCTCTATGTAGCCCCAAGCGCAATAGTGGCAGTGGAATGCTTTGCTTGGAGTGAAATGATTAAAAAAAAAAAAAAAAAGGATTCAGAAAGAAGCATAAAGAAAAAGGAGGCTGTGAAGAGTCATGATTGCCTACATTCTGAATGAACATGACACTTGAAGAGGAGGCTAGTGCATTATGCAAATTAAGTACCATAATAGTAAGTGAAAAAACAAAACAAAAAATAAACTTACTGCTCTTCTGAAGGGGGAGGTGATCCAGACTTAACAGAGTTATCACAGGAAGCTGGCTTTTTAAACAGAGAATTGGATGACTTCCCATCATCCAAAATCTTAATGGATTCATTGGTTTCTGGTAGAGGGTTATTGTCATTTTTCATTCCATCATCGACATTGGGTGTAATACATTCAGGGTTCTTCTTCAAGTCATTAAATTCAGAAAGTGAATTTGAAGATGTTTGGCAAGCTGTATTATTGTCAAAATTAACCTCTGGTAGATCACTGTCATTCACGTCAGTGTAAGGACCAAGCTCCATGTATTTGTTGATGATTTGCTTGGAGATATCAACTTCAACGGAAAATTTCTTATAATCCTCTTCAGTGAAGAAGAGATCAGTGGAAGCCATGTCTGGAGGGACAAGGTCCCTAATAAAATAAATAAAAAAGAAAACAAGGAAAATGATACATAGAAGAAATTAAGTTTTTATAAATTAGGATTAAAAAAAAAAAAAATTAACAACAGAATTATTAGAACTAGCGGAACATGTGGAATTTCCACGGAAGGATAATTATGATTTCCTGGAAAAATTTTACTTTGTCTTACTACAAATGATAATAACGTCTTCAAACATAAAGGTATTGGATAATAAAATAACAATAACACAGTGTAATTTTATTAAAATATCTATAAGAGTAATGTCCATAGAAAGTATCTTACTGTGAGAGATTTTGAAAGAGAAAATGTTTTTTTTACTACTAAAAAATCATGGCACCTGTGTCCATTATAAACATTTTTATCAAGCTTTTTAAAAAATAAATAATTTCAAAAATAATTTCCTTCATTTGTGAATGAGTACTGATAGTTTCATTAAAATCCGACAATTATTTGATTTTTGCGAGAATTTCCAAATTAATGTTTGTCACCGAAAAAAAGTGTGTGATGCAATCATTGCATTTCAATTGTAAAACAGTCGTAACGTTTCTTTAGCTGCTAACTCAAATCAAAACAAATCTTTCTGACAAAATTTCAAAAATGTTAGAAGGGATTAAAAAATTTAAAAAAATAATTGGAGTTACTTTAAAGGCACCTGTGTCCATTGTAAACAGAAAAGACCAACTGAGTAATGGCCAAGTGTGTACAGGCCAGAAATTTCGTTATTAGGTCACAGGATACGACAACAAACCTACCTATTTTTACTATATTGTACAGTACACACACACATATACACACACACACAATTACTCTACAACCACCAGTTTAAGTATTACGATAATGCTATGAGCTCTCTCTTCCTACTCTTTCACTCTTTACTACCCTTCCATTTGGCAAAGGTGAGTGAAAGTTTGAGGAGAGTAAAAAGATAGAGGGGAAGGAAAAGCTTGTGTAGAAATTGATAGACCCAGAGGAAGATTTTGCTTTAATATTAAAACCTATTTTGACCCTTAAAATCTATGAATTTAATACGTTCTTACTTTTAGAATATTGAGTCCCAATTAAGGTGTTTTTTAGTCAAAAGTTGCAAAAAATGATACTCAGCTTTAAGTAACAATATCAAAGAAAATTAAACTAATTTTGACTTAGACTTCTCATCAAGAATCTACTGGTGTAGAAGAGCACAAAAGATATGATGAAAGTGAAAATTAAAAGAAAAGTTTGCAGCTTTGGAAAAAGTTCCTAAGAAGTACAAACTTTGACAATACTTCCAAAAAAGCTGGAGTTTCCAAAAGAATTCAAATGGAATTTAGCACTACCAGCAATAAAACTTTTAAATGAACAAGGAATATTAACTCTATATAAAGCCCTATACCAAATTTGAAAAAAAATCTGTCAGTGATGGTCAGACCCTAGTTGATTTGACACAAAATGACTCACTATGAAAATGGATCTACAGAAATATTTAGTTTGTTAGTAAAAAGAATGTAAAAATATATTTGGGAATGAGTGGTAGCAGTATCAACAGTTGGAAGAACACCTAGGATATCTCAATAGTATATCCAAAAGCATAACATATGAAATTAGAACAATCTACAATTGACTAAATAATGGGTTCAATTCTGTTGCACAAAAAAACAAACATGTATTATAAGTTCAATATGTTCACTAGACAAACCAAATTCACACTTCATATCTTGATCTCCAGAAACGCTGCTCACCGTTAGGAATGAAAAACTCAATCCCCCTTAAATGAGCATACCATGTTTTATACACTCAACCCAGCCACCACTCAGCCAATGAATGCCCAGAACCAGTCAATAAAAATGGCTACAAGCAACACCACCATCCCTGTCAGCACAAAGTGCTGTCCGATTCACCATCTGTCTGAAGCTCGTCGATTCGCTGTCTCCACAATCCCTTGCAAAACATACATACGACTCTGGCCCTTTTGGGTCCCCAAGGTAAGTCACTGCTACAAATTCTAAATGACAACTAAAATCACCTGAAGAAGGCTTGAGTATACAGCAGTTGTGAATATAACAAAAACAACGAAGACAACAGTTTAAACAATGTAAATACAAACATGATTACTGAATTACTGATTCATTTTTTCCTTTTTTTTTAAAATTAGAAATTGCTGTCATTGTTGGATTATTTGTTTAAATAGATTCTGACCATAATGTGACAAATTGCATGAAATATTTATTTTTAATGATAACAATGTGAATTTACATGAGAGTTTTATAACAAACAGAAGTCTACATTTTTTTACATGACGTTCACATTCTAGTTTGCTTCTATTTACAGCCCATTTCATGTTTAGAAAGATGGGTACCATCAGAAATCTCCCTTGCACAAAGAAGATCCCAACCAACTACACCTCAAAAAACATGGTGTGTGTGTGTGTGTGGGGGGGGACAACCTAACTAACAACATTAATCAGAAGCACAGAAAAATGAAATAAAACAAATTCTACTACTCATGATTGAATAGGGAAATTATTCGGATACATTTTCCTGGTTCACTTGTTCATAATAATGGTAAACAATAATAAGGACATTTCCTTTTTTTGAAAAAAAAAAAAAAATAAATAAATAAATAAAAGCACATTTTCAGTGATTTTTTTGGTAGACCAAAATACAAAAGACAAAATGAATTGATCCTGTAAAAAGATAATAAATAAATTGGATATCTTGAATTTCTGTAAAACTAACAACTACAGTCTAGGTACCTCCACTAATTTATGATACCTTGATTTAAAATGAATTTTTATAAAGGAAAAAGCTTTCTTGAAGCTTTTATTTTAGCTTTAATTGAAAGCAAAAGAATTTACTATTTCCAGTAAGCAAAGTACTCTAATGTATTTCAAACAGAAATTACATTTTGTTTAAAATCAATTTTTTTTTCTAAGATAGCTGATTAGCACATTTTTTTTTGTGTTGTTTCTTTGCAATTTAATTCTCTGCTTTAAAAAGTTTTCCAAAAATAAAATACACTTTATGAAACTTTATTTGAGGATTATCTTGCAACTCAACACTTGACTCATCTGGAGTACCCACATGATTTTCCACCCTGAACAGAGGCTCAACTAAATGATATATACATAAACCCGTATATGGTCTTAGACATCAGCTCTAACCTCAACTTCTATAAGGCAAGCAGAGGTGATGGAATTTCAGCCATAGTCCTGAAGAAAGATGCCCCTGAGCTGTTTCCTGTCCTCTCCAAACTATATAACTATTGCCTGACTGCTTCCTGCTTGTTGAAAGTTCTCATCTGTAGTTCCTGTTTTAAAAAACTCTGGGGAGCCCTCTGACCCCTCTAACTATTGCTTTATTAGCCTCTTACAGCATTTTGGAAAAAGTGTTTGAGGCAGTAATCAATGCTGAAGTAGTTAAACATCTCACTACTCACGACCTACTCTCTGACTAACAATATGGCTTCCACTTTGCCAGGTCTACTGTTGATGTGCTAATGGCCATCTCTGAATATATATATATATATATATATATATATATATATATATATATATATACACTAGGCTGCACTTGATAATGAAAACAGAGCTGGAGCCATTGTTTCAGATACTTTGAAAGCATTTGACAGGGTTTGGCATGCTGGCTTTCTGTGCAAACATCAGGGCTATGGCATTTCTGGATGATTGTTCAACTTAATCCAATCGTTCCTACCTAATTGTAAAATGGATGTCGTTTTGAATAAGCAAGCTTCCAGATCTTTTGTATGAATGTAGGCAACCTCCAGAGCTCTATCCTAGGTCTAACGCTTTTCTTCCTGATGTAATCAGTTGCCACGTAGGCATTTATGCAGATGACACCACCACCATTTCTCCTGTCTCAATAGTAAATCTCCCAAGGCTGACAAAGTAAACCTGGCTGCTGCTCTTCAAAAGAACCTCCAAGCTGTGATAGATTAGGGTAGGAAATGTGTTCCAAAACATAGCTGCTCTTCTTTAACTATCATAAAAAAAATTTCCTACCTACCATCAGAATAAATGCCGCTAGCCTCCGGGAGAGCAACACAGTGCACACTGGCCTCACTCTCTCAACCAACCTGAAGTGGAACAACTATATTGAATTTATAGCTGCATCTACTGCTAGGAAAGTTGGGTCACTGTGTCAGGTCAAAAAGTTTTTTTTCATCAAAGTCAATCTTGTTTATTTATAAGTCTACCATTTGTTTGTGCATTGAATACTTTTGCCATATATGGTCAGATGCTCCTGCTAGTAAACATAAGGTTCTCAACAAAATCCAATGTAATCGATCTTAACTTGGCATTTCGATTTCAGTCACTTTCTCATTGACATGACGTTGCTTCTGTCTTTTCTACAGATATTTTTATGGCAGCTGCTCTGATGAGTTTTTTCCCCTCGGTGCCCCAACCACATGAATTTAAATGTGCTACAATATTGGTTTCTAAGTACCACCCTTTTATTATTGAAATAGTTAAATCTAACCACCTCTTCTAACAGTTTCTTTTCTTCTACTTCCTGTCTGTGAAACTTGCTTCCATTTACTTGCTCCCTTGATTGCTACAATCTCCAAGAGTTTAAATGCAATGTCAATTGCCATCTATTTTCTTGAATCCAAGCCATCTTTAATCCTTTTTTTTTGACACTTGACTTTTGTACCCTGTTTTTTCTCTTACCGTAACACCCCTGCACACTTGTGGTGGTCCCCTCTTGCTTGGGGGGAAATGATAAAAAAAAAAATTAGCTGATTTTAAGTGTAATTAATGTGATTTGAAAAAAAAAATACTTAAAATTTAAAATAACAGAGAAATGTATTTTTAAAACAAAACTGTAGCTGTTTTTTAACAATCAATGCCATGTTTATACAATTGACGACGCGATGACAGGTTTTGACATAATGAATGATTCTACCAAGAATTTATCTGTAAAACACAACTTAAGAAAATGACTAGAGCATCTTTTTTTCATATAGTTTTAAGTTTTTAATAATCTTAAAAATGTTGGAAAATATTCTCCGTAATCTAATTTTCGTAATATTAACTTAAAATTTACTATTTAAATTTATATTACTCTTATTTTTTGATAATGTTTGTGTATGGTTCACTACTTTTCATACTTTCAAAAATGAGCATGTTACATAATATTTTATACACAATAAGAGATTATTTTTAAAATCTTAGGGCAAAATCATCTGTATTATTTCAATTTTTGATTAGTATAGTTAGTTTTTCACTTAATTACAATTATTACCTTGCCAGATGAAAATAATACAGAATTTTAAAAGATTTTTATATTATATAAATAAATTATTATAAATAAAAATTAATAAAAAAAAAATGAAAACTTTTTATCTTAAAACAATAAGTGTCCTCACAAATATATCTTATTTAATTTAATATTTATATAGGCAATTGAATTTGAATAGCTTTTCTAAATGTCATAGTTTTGTTATTTTACGATTTGGAGTAGGTATTAATTCGGGAAATGAGTATTTATTACTCAGTTTAAAAAAAAAAGAAAAAAGATTTAATTTTTTACATTCTTGAAGGAGATTTAAAACAATAAATCCTAAATTACGTCGACCATTGAAAAATTAACCAAAAGTTTCAAATGTACTCGAAAGGATTAAAAAATTTAATAAATTACTTTGGTCTTTCCAGTACCTTCCATTCAATTTCTTTTTACTTTTTAGAATATGGAGCTTTAACTCTTTCTTACTGAAGGAGTTCGTTTCCTGGCTATACTTAGTTTTTAAACTTGAAATTTTTATTTTATTTATCTAAAATGTAAAATAACTTTTCTTTTTGTACAATTTCAAAATGACTAGTGCGAAACACTATGAATAATACCAAACAAAAACAAAGGTGAATTTAATTTTCTGGAACAATATTAAGAATTATCAGGTGAATGTTTTTGCTGTTAAATATTCTTCATGGACATTACTTTAATAAAATATACATTTCAGGATCAATAAATAGATACACACATTTCTCGTGCCGATATCAAAATGTAAACATAAAAATATCTAAGCAAAGAAAAATGTGTACGAACCACGTGCTTTTCAGTAAACGCGTGTTTATGAACAAAAAAAAATTGTCTGTCTAAAATATATTGGGATAATTAGTGAATGTTAACAAAGGATATATATTGTTCCATACCACTGCATAATGTCTCCTCTGTCCATTGAAATAGAAAATAATTGTTCATCACCGGTACATCGTCAATGTCAACCAAACGTAGTAAGCAGCCATATTGTTTACGAAAAGCGGCTGTGAAAAGTGAACTTAACAAGTCCGGTTAGTTTCGTCTGGTAATCACTTGCGATTTGAGCAGACGAAAACATTCTTTTTATTTTTAATTTTTAATAATTTCATCCCAAGTAAGGTATGAAGCCACTAAAACGCAAGGATACGGGGCTCTTGAATGTGAAATAATATAAGAAAAAGAAAAGCATTAATAAGGAGAGAAAATAAAAGAACAGGAACCAAAAATTTATTAAGTGCACTGCATAGGCGTTCTGAAATAGGCATAAGGAAAAGGACATGAATGTTTTCCTTTAATAAAAGTATGACCATGTGATGCCATTTGTAGGCAGCTTAGCGGTTATCAGAACGGAAAATGGAATTGACAAGTAAAGTTCAAGGTCCTGCTGAAGCTATTGCATTCGCTTTCGCACAAATACTATCGTAAGCTCTTTTCATCCCAGTTAGCTGTTAAATAGAAGCGCAGATTTAGCTCTTTAGATTTGATTGAATGGCAATTCTAAAATCAAAACAGTCTGTGCTCGAGGCCAGCAGCGTAAAAACTAGATAATACCAAAAATAAATAAATGGATGAAATGATTTCTGAAAATGAAAGCAAAGACTCTGTAGCGGATAAGAAATTAATTAAAATCAACCTTCTTCTTCACTTTAACAAAAATTCACAAGGTGTGTGAAATCCTGGTTTTCCCAAACTGAAAAAGGATTGACCATCTGAAACCAGATTTGCCATGTAGGTGTTAAAATGATTTTTGACGAAGGGGAGCGACTTGCAAGATAAAAAAGGACTTCACAAGTAAGTGCGAAAAAACTAGATTACAATAAAAGGACTTCATTAACGCCAGTCAGTCAGATGGGAGCCGCGAAACAAACATCTAAAATGTAACTTCAACTTCAAGCGATTCGGACATTGTCCTCTTTCTCTTTCTCCTTATCTCTTTCAACAATTACTACTACGAACATTTTGTACGAACTTTTGATACACTTAACTTTCTCAATGAACATTAATTTGTACGAATTCTTGTTATTCCTCTTTTAATAAATTTCTATTTTAACATACAAAATGTATATTTTATTCTTACACTCTTACACACTATTCCACATATTTTATCCTGCCGGCAACCAACCTTCTGATAATTCTGATTATGATAATTCTGGATAAAACTTGTCGGGAGTTCGGTTATGTCTGACACAAGGCCGAATTAAAGAAACATTAATCAGCTCCCCACGCTACACTGGTGCCCACTGACGTTTGAAAAGAACACGCATCACGCACCCTACATCCTCCTTGACGCACCCCACTTTTTACTGGCGACCTCGGACCGATGCGGAAAAAGAACACCTAAATGGAAGGATGAATTCTTCATTAGCGACCCCCGAACGTCCTATAGCGGTTGCTATGTTTTTTCTTACCCACATTCGACCCATGTAATTTACTCGTCTGCGATTGGCTTATAAATAACTACTGTTATTGTATAGGACAATTTAACAATCGCAGTCGCTTTAACCTTTCACCTCAGAAGCAACTTTCACCTGTATTTTGTTGATTGATTAATTTTTTAGCCAAGCACAGATTTTTCTTGTATAAACAAAGTTTTTCCCGCGCTTGCTCGTGGATTTACTTTCTACACATAAATACGACAGATTTTCGCAAATCTTACTCAGTAGAGACCCAACAGGCTGCCTAAGACTACTACATCACATGTAAGTCTCTCTCTACTCACCTCTACCTAACGCACACACAGACACAGAACCTTGTTTTCTGTCTGAATAATTTCATCAAGGACTTTTTTTTATCTTTGAACTCTTGACGATAATCTTAACAACTGTTACAAATCTTTCTTTCAGCTAAAAAAAACCCTTCATACATCGTACTTTGTTCTATGAACAGACAAAGGGGAATAACTCTTTCCTTTTTAATTTACCTTGTTGTGCATGTACTGCTATTATATGTAAGCCTTGTTTGTTCAATATATTTTAATTTATTGGTTACAAATTGGAGTTGCTGTTTTTATTATTTCTTGTTGGACGAATCATAATATAAATCGTTAGAGGACTAAAAAATCCTCTATAATCCAAGAGACACGCACTCCTACTACTACAACTCCTTCGGTTCGATTATGGGTTTTTGAGTTTGCAAAAAAAAAAAAAAAAAAAAGAAGCAAAATAAATAAATGAATAAATAAAAAACGGCTAAATAGATGTTGAACAATCTATCTTAAAAAGCTTTTGAAAATAAAAAATCCTCGCATTTCGTTATTAGTCACTTGTCTACCTGACAATGTGATGTCACGGATCTCCACTAAAAAAACAAAAAACAAAAACAAAACAAAACAAAAAAATTCAGTTTATTAAATTAGCCTTGTGTCAAACATAACCGAACTCCCCACTATTTACTCTAGATCAGAAGGTTGAGAGAATATAGAACTGTCTTATTTGTATAAATAAATGAAAATTTATTTATTGAACAGCATAACATCAATATAAATTGTGAAGGCAGTGTATTAGCCATTGTGCATGAACATCAAAGTAGGTGCTAGGTTTGCTTACATTCGATCAAAAACAACAACGCGTCGACGATTCAGAGCGTTGGTGCGTTTGAAGGAAGAAATCGACAAAAAAAACCAAAAAAAAACGGGCACAAATGATGAAAAAAGCACCGTGTCACAAGTCGATCGCAACGATGGTAAAACTACATGAATTACACTTCGAATTGCTTCCGCATCCACCCTATTTTCCAGATCTGGCCTCTAACGACTACTGGCTGTTTGCAGACCTCAAAAAAAAAAAAATGCTTCAGGGAACCGAAAGAGATTTGGCTCCAGTGAAGAAGTGATATCGGAAACAGAGGCGCGTTTTGAGACTAAAGACAAATCGTTCTACAAAAAAGCATCGAATTGTTAGAGAAGCGTTGGTATCAGTGTATCACCCTAGTAGGAGACTATGTCGATGAATAAAGTCGAATTTTGCCTAAAAGTTGTTTTATTAGCTAGGCCCGAGATTTATTGAGTGATGTGTCATATACGCTACCAATTAATCTAAGCACAACCGATTATTAATGGATGAAAAATTTTCGCGAATTTTGACGTTGTCCTAGGGTTATATTTTTGTTCAAATCTGTAAAATACTTTTGCTCATGGAAAGTCATGAAAAAACAAAACAAAAAACAATACATAAAATTCACTATCTTTTATCCATAATTTTGAAAGTGTACTATTCAACTTTTCTAACAAGAAAACAATTTAAGTTGATGTTAAAAATTGCTGCAAATCATTGTTGATTTATTTAAAATGCACTCTACGCTATTACGAGAAGACTCCTATTTGTATTTCAATACATTGCACTTATTTTCACTTTTTCTAGTTGAATTGTTCACCTATATTACATATGATCCGTCACTGTGCATAATTAGATTAAAATAAAAGTTATATTTAATACGAATACTACATTATAGGAATTGAGATATAGTAGAGTTGGGGAACATATAGATTTGTTGCGAATCCCAGATTGGTGGGGGAACGAGACCCTTGCACCGGCCCTCAGTATAGATTCTATCTGTAGGTAAATATATACCAGTTAAAGATGCCAGCAAGAAGACATTAGAGAAACATTGTTGGTTTATAGAATTTATAGCGGGTTATCCGTTCTAGTGATGCGTAGTTGTGTGTTGAAACAGATTAACTGAATTTGGCCTCATTGTAGATAGCCCACTATAAGTTATAAAAGGGGTTATAAAACAAGAAAATCAAATTGAGTATAGAAACAATATTTATATATATACACAGATATCAATTAAGGTTTTTTTACAAATAAAGTAATGTCTTTAGGATGGGTTCAAGGAACGTTAAAATATTTATAGCAGTAAATGCTGAAAAGAGAGTTTGTAGTATGTATTTGTGAGCGTTTGTCAGTTAGGAATGTCTTTAATGTATCTGCTCCGTAGACAGTGAAGAAGATGAGAGGGAAAGGAGGCGAGCATAGTGGATCGCTTGACGAGGTCAAGGGACGTGCTAATTAAGCTCGTACTTTCTCAATTGGCAATGCGTCCTTTGTCGGCTTTTTATTTCGTCTTTTATGGGTCTCAGCAGGTCATTTGGGAATACAACCGTATTTAATTCTGGGCTTTCCATTGGATGATAAATAAAATTCGCGTAGGCTCGGGAACAGAAAATTGATATTTATTAATTTTTGGTTTTCTGCCGGAACATATGCGAGGAGCCGGGTGCGCAAAGACCAGTTTTGGTCATTTGCTTTCTAGATCTCATAGGGCAAACATCCGATCCCTCGCTTTGCTCGGTATCACCACAGGTTTATTAGAGGTACTAATTTAAGATATTCGTTCCAGATGTTGTTTCTTGCGGAATGAAATCCACAGGAGAAAAGAGACACGTCTTGTCCTGACGGTGAATAAAAATGGGAAGAGAAGTATGGTTCTATCCGTCTATGTTTACTTCATAAGGCGCTTAACCAATCTCAATAATGCCGAGTCTAAATTCTTTGACTGACTGTCTCTCTGTTTGCGTTTACAATAGAAACTCACAGCTGTAAACAGTCAGTCAGTCAGTCAGTTAAGTGCCATACGTGATACACGTTTGGGCGATCATGTCTCGAAAGAGACATGACTGACTGGGCAGAAGATTATCCCGCAGTAGGTTGCCATTGCTTTCTGCGGTAGACTGGTTGCCGACCAAGGCTATAGAACCCAGTCTGTCCTGCTATTTAACCCATAACTGGAAGGAAGAGACGGATTAATACCTTTCCCAAGGGTATTTGCGCGTAAGTGAATACAATGGATTCAACTGGAATTCGAACTCGGCTCCTCGGTTTCTCGTTCCGAGCCGATGAACTATAAAATTACAGTGATGTCATTTCCGCAACAGAGTAATTAGGGCATTGTTATAATATTATTGTCATTTATATTTGATACCATAGTGAAGAACTCATCTAAACAATTATTATGAAAGGCACACAGAGGCAAACATACGGTGGTGGGTAATTAACTGAAACCGAGCCGCTCGGAGTGGACTAATATTGCTGATTCCTATTTGGGTCTTCTCTATGAAAACAAGGTAAATTGCAGTAGAACTGGACCATATTTGGCAGCGATATTCTAAGCATAGACGAATGGTAGAATTAGAGATATGTAAGATCAATTCTGGAGAGAAAAAATGTCTCGCATGACACAATGAAATAATCTTTCTTAGAAGCTGACATAGCAATGGATTCAATATAGTCTTTCCACTACATGTCAGCTGGGCACGTTATCCGGCGAAGGCACAGTGAGTCATTTTTTTTTTACCGTAAAAAGAGGCTAAAATTTCCTATAATAATATTTGCTGTTAACGCTGACGCAAGAAAAGTAAGATTCTTAACCAAAATTTCTAACATGCTAGAAAAGATTTAAAAAATTTAATAAAAATTTAATAAAGTAACAAAAAAAAAAAAAAAAATACACTGGTTTTCCATCATAATAATAGCATAAACATTTATGCAGCATTTTATACATATGTTATATTATGCAATATAATTTATTTTTATCAAGCTTAACGCCTTTTTTATCATGTCACGCTCGATTTTTAGCTAATTATTGGAGATTTTTTTAATCATATTTTGATAGAATTCTCAGACGTCTATAAACATCTTCTTACGAATCATCACAGTAATCTCTGAGAATCTAAAATAAATAAATAAGTTAATAATTAAGCAAATAAAATAAAACACTGAAAATATAAAAGTAAAAACAATGAAAAATGTATTCACGTTTTTTTTATTTGTATTGTGCATTTTAAAACGAAGTCTTTTTTAAAATAAAATAATTACATAATGTAGATAAAATGTCTTAAGATGCAGTAGTTATTAGCTTTTGACAAAGAAAAGCGGAAATTAATGAGTTTGAAGCGAAACATACACTATTACATTTGAGTTGTTTAAAATACAATAGCTAAATTGGATTATTTAAAAACAAAACTAAACAAAAGAAAACAAAGAATATAAACTTGTGACTAATTGAGAAGGGAAACAACTTTAAAAGCTTCTTTAGAGTACGTTACTTCAACTTAACGGTTTAAGGGAAATAACTCTGGTTTATATTAAATTATAAAATTAAATAAATTGCACTTGTCCATGTCAATTCTTTTCACGAATAGCAATACATTTTACTAATTGCAACTTATCAAATATGTTTTAATTATCGCCGTAGTTTTTACTAATTATGAATACATGAATTATTTATTATAATTTTATTAATTACGGCAATATTGTTTATTTTGTTAACCGCCGCTTGCAAAATATTTTAGCTAATAACATAACCACAGATAATTTTACCTAACCATACCGGATAAAGCGTTTAAAAAATTACCGCCAATAAATCATTTTGCTAAATCAAATGAAATATAATTTAACTGATTAACAACTAACATAAAATTATGTTAATCCCGATTGTTCATTTGAACAATTACTATCGTTTTGTTAATCATTACAGAGATAATTTTTTTGCTAAAATAATTTTGCAGAATATGCAATTGTTAACTAATAACTTGATCTACAATGACAGCTTAATTAGTTTAAATTGACACCTGAGATAATACTTCATTTACCATTTGAAAATTTTGTTGACCAAAAATTGACAGATAATGTTACTGAGGTGGACTTTTTCGATATCGTCAATCAGGCTGGTCATAAATTTTGTAGTTGGACAAATCGCGTCGGGCACAAGGACAATTATTACCAGATTCTCGCTGATTGGGCCTTCAGAATATCTTCAAAATCTACAGCAAATATTTATATTTGAGATTCGACATGACGTGCAAATAACTCAGAGGAATTGACAACAATATCGACAATATAACCAACAGTTGAAGTATGTATTAACAATATGCAATATTGGTTGAAATAGGCACGCAATACATTCGACAATAGATAAGTAGACAGCAGTTTCTATCCATTGACCGGAGTCAAATATTCTCAAAAAGAATGTCACTTGTTGAATGAAAGAATATTTTTTTTTATTATTATCATAAAAAATTGAATCCACAAATAAAACAGCCGACATAATTTTTGCTCATTCCCACCCAAAAGATAATTTTACAAACTCTGCAGATAATAAAAGTAATTAAAATGACTGACTTTTGAAAATTTGTATTAATGTAAGCACAACTGCCTAACGAATGGAAACTTTTGCGGATTTTGATGGTGTCCTAGGGTCACATTATTGTTAAAAAATCTTAAAAAATTGCTGTAAAACATTGTTGATCTATTTAAGATAAAATAATTTATTACAGCAAAATTCTAATTTGTATTTAGAGTTATTGCATTTATTTTCAACTAGCAGTATAGCCCGGCGTTGCTCGGGTGTAATGAAAGCTTTAAAACTAATCCATGGTCCTGGAGCTCAGACTCTTTGGACGTTGGCACGAAAGACTAAAAAGCAATAGTTGTTTCCAGTTAAAGCGAAACCGTAGACTGAAAGAAAAAGGAATGGATGTAAGTCAAATTTTGATTTCCTGGTATAGATATCAAATAAGTATTTTTCGTCGTAAACTGAATTTTGAAGGCTAAATAATTCCTCTGCGTAAATGGTATCATGGCTGAGACTAAGAACTACAATTATACCTACTTAGAGCTAAAACCAAAGCAAAAACTAAAATAAAAGGGCTGAAAAAAATACAGACATACAGGCAGATAAACAGACACACACACAAACATCTTGCCTTTTATACATAGTTTTTTATTATTATCATAAAAAATTGAATCCACAAATAAAACAGCCGACATAATTTTTGCTCATTCCCACCCAAAAGATAATTTTACAAATTCTGCAGATAATAAAAGTAATTAAAATGACTGACTTTTGAAAATTTGTATTTTTTAAGTTTAATCTAACATTTGTTCAATTATTTATCCGCTTTGCATTAACTAAAAATAAAAATTTATATAGTTTACATTGTTTTGAAACCCAAAATATCTACAGCATACTAACAAAATTTATATAGTGTTTATACAGAATATATATAGTGTTTATAGTAAATGCCTAACAATATCAGTTATTGTTAGGCATTTACTATAAACGCACAAATGCCTGCGGTAAAAAGAAGCTTCGACGAGGAACAAAATAATAAACGACCATGCATCACAGTGAATAGTAACGGTAAAAGTAATGGTAAAGGCAATGGTAAAAGCAATGGTAAAAGTAATGGTAAAGGTAATGGCAATATTAGCCATTTACTTACAGGCAAACATTTGGCATTTATTGACCAAAAAGACAGTATTGCTTTTGTTTGAAATTTATAAAATCTTTCTTTTAAAACAATTTTTTTCGGAAAAATAGCTTTCTCAAGTCCAGTAGCTGTTATCACTCTTTCCAGTATTGATAGGGGTTTCCTTCCTAACCTCTTATTTGAAGTAATGTGGAATGTCAACTTCTTCTTTATGCCATTACTTTCTGTTGGAGTGCTATCCATTTTAGTAGTTGCTTCTGTTGGTATTCCTCAAATGATATGGTTTCTGTTATTTGGTACACTTCTTTCTTTGTGATTCAGTAGTGCCAGTCCACAATGATCAAAGAATAATGATCTTTGCCAGGATCCCCAGATTTTAAGCATTGATCTTAGAAAGCGGCTGCATACAGATGAGAGTTTAGATATTTCTGAACATAACCCGAGTTTCTAAGTTTATGTTTTGATTTTGTAGTAATTAGCAGTGTAGGATGAAACTATCTCAGGCATAGTCTATTCTATGTTAAATTTCCGTATTTCCTGTACTAACTTTTTTTTTTATAACTGATCTATCCACGGAGGTATTTGAAGTGTTTGATATTTATTAATTCCACATTCTAAATTTTTATGATGGATACGAGGTATGTTTCATCATTGCTTTCATTTCAATTCCAGATAGTAGTTTATGGTTTGAAAAGACTTATCTTGTCTTATTTCATGGCACATTTGATAGAAGGAATTTTTTATAGAATAGTTTACCCTTTACAAGGACCGGGGATCACTCGAGGTAGAGGATAACGTTAAGGGGTAGTTTATATGGATAGGAAGGGAAGACAACGGTTGATTTTAGACTGGAACAGGTGAAGATTGTGGTGATCGAGGAAATATTCTCTTGGGAGTTTGTTTCATAGGGACATAGTTCGTGGGAAGTAGCTGTAACTGGAACTTAGTTCTCGAAGATGGAATACGAAAGGAGTGTAGGTAGTTTGCTACTATGTAAACGGCGTGGCGGGTTGTAGCCCTGAAGGTCAGACCTGGTAGAGTTCGTCCGAGTACTTTTCATGGTAGTAGCGATAGATCAGTGAAAGACTCGCTACATCTCGCCTGTGAGAGAAGAGGTTATAGTGTGGAAAATAATTTTCTTCTAACAAGAATTTGGAGACGCTTTTGAACTCTATAAAGACTGGTAAGTGAGTTCTGGGTAGCTCCTTCCCAGATATGGCGACAATACTTAATTTTTGGCTTGATCTGATTCTAATGAAGTTAGAAGATAGCATGAAGATTCAGGGCACTTCTTGGAGCGGTATAGATAGCAGATCATTTTACCTGTATCTTTAGCAATGTATCGTATCAAGAAATTCCATTTGATGTTGGATGTGAGCCTGAGCTAAATATTCTTTCATGGCACGGGGCTTCCTCGTGGGGACATCCGTTCATCGTGACTGGCTGAAAATCGGTGTCTTATCGCCGGTGATCGAATATAAGTGGTGTTGATTTTTTGTTCAAGTAGGTATTTATTTGTAGCAACATAAAACGAAAATGGAAAATTCTACAGTGTCCACGCGCGGCATATCATATTTTTACTATTTATCTGTCATTGGTAGTCAACTGTGACGGGACCTGCTCATTGCTTCCCCAGCAAAATAAGTCAGACGTTGCCTATTGCAAACCAAATTCTTCATACCCTTGTGACAATGTTATTTGATCATGATATCTAAGTAACACTGAACTTATCGATGCCAGATATCTATTACACTGACGATATAGATGAAACTCTATTACGTTGACCTTTAACAAGCACAGCAGGGAAACCAAGTAAAATGTGCTTAATATATATGTGAATAGTTTTTAAACAAATAAAGTGTGTAAAGGAGTTACTGTTATGGATTTTACAAGTAAATGCCTTTACACCTGGCAGCCAGTTGCTATGAGATTCAGTGTGGTTGCAATTTACCAAGTAGAGGTAAATACATTTATCTCTCAAGCGATTGTAATTTACCAAGTAGAGGTAAATTACATTTATCTCTCAAGCGATTGTAATTTACCAAGTAGAGGTAAATTACATTTATCTCTCAAGCGATTGTAATTTACCAAGTAGAGGTTAATTACACGCGATTGAGAGATGAATGTAACAGAGTTACTAGTGCAGGCAAAGCTAGTGAGTACTACCCCCGAATCCCAGACCAAGGTGGGTGCCTGCTTTGGTTCCCCGGGCAGTTGCTTCTGACCCATGCTATCTTATCAATATTTGCTTTTTTTATGCCTAGATTTATATAAGATACGCTACAAATTAATGTAAACACAACTGATTAACGAATGGAAACGTTTGCGGATTTTGATGGTGTCCTAGGGTCACATTTTTGTTAAAAAAATCTTAAAAAATTGCTGTAAAACATTGTTGATCTATTTAAGATAAAATAATTTATTACAGCAAAATTCTAATTTGTATTTAGAGTTATTGTATTTATTTTCAACTAGCAGTATAGCCCGGCGTTGCTCGGGTGTAATGAAAGCTTTAAAACTAATCCATGGTCCTGGAGCTCAGACTCTTTGGACGTTGGCACGAAAGACTAAAAAGCAATAGTTGTTTCCAGTTAAAGCGAAACCGTAGACTGAAAGAAAAATGAATGGATGTCAGTCAAATTTTGATTTCCTGGCATCGATATCAAATAAGTATTTTTCGTCGTAAACTGAATTTTGAAGGCTAATTAAGTCCTCTGAGTAAATGGTATCATGGCTGAGACTAAGAACTACAATTATACCTACTTAGAGCTAAAACCAAAGCAAAAACTAAAATAAAAGGGCTGAAAAAAATACAGACATACAGGCAGATAAACAGACACACACACAAACATCTTGCCTTTTATACATATATATTATCGATTTTCTGCACTATTGTAAGAACTGCAACCTTAAAACTTCTGAATATGGTTTCTTATGCCTTTGTCTATGAGTGTATCAAATTTGATTAAAATCGGACCACTCTTTGTATAACCCGATTTTTTCGATTATCGATTTTCGATATTTATCGGGGGTACCTCGACACAAAGTCTAGCTACGAACACTCGCAGACGCTTATAGTACAATTGTGTAAATTTTCAAGAAAATCGGTTCAGCCGTTTCGGAGTCTATAGGTAATGGACACACACACACACACACACACACAACAGACACACACACACACATACACAAAGTTCAATTTTTAAAGACGTTATCTACTTGAATTGTTTATCTATATTGTATATGATGTATTACTGCAGATAATTAGATTAAAATAAATTTAGTATTTTATATGAGTACTACCTTATGTAATTGAAATGTAGTAGAGAGGTGGAGCATATCATAGATTAAGTGGGGGACGTATCACAGATTTGTAGGGTCACGGGACCCTTGCATCGGCCCTCGGTGTAGATTCTACCAGTAAGTACATTTATACCAGTTGTAGATGCCTGTTTGAATGGCAATTAACTTCAGAAGTTGATATGAAAAGCTTAGACAACAAAGTTGGTTATTTTGGATTTTTCTAGCATACCAGAACCGTCGATGCCTGGTTTTTCTAATGGACTTTTACAGAAACAAAATATATTTAATTTCAATGAAATTGATTGGTTTTTTGCCGAGTTATTTTGTGGGAGAAGCGGATATTTATGTAAGAGACAAAATAGATACGAATGAATTTACAAACAATAGAAACACTGTTTTACTACCTTAGACATTAAAGAAAATTATTTGTTGGCTTATTAGAGATACGAGTTTAAGGTATTCGTACCAGATGTTGTTTTCTTGTGGAATGAAATCCACAGGGAAAAAGAGACACGTCTTGCCCTGACGTTATCCGTAAATAAAAATGAAAATAAAAGTATGGTTCTATCCGTCTCTGTTTACTTCATAAGACGCTTAACCAATCTCAATAATGCCTAGTCTAAATTCTTTGACTGACTGTCTCTCTGTTGTTTGCGTTTACAATAGAAATTCACTAAAATATTTAGTCGGCTTTCCCACTTAAGGCGAAATGTGACACGAGGTCATTTTTATGAGGGTTTTCCGGGCCATATAGCCCGGCCAAAAATATCTGTCTATCTTTCCCCAGTCGTGACTCTACCCTTCGGCGGAGCCACGACTGGTTCAGCGCTCTCCGTTCGCAGGTAGAGAGCTGACATTGACAAAGGTAGCACTACTGATGTACTCCTATAATACTACCATTCACATAGTAATATAGTACTGGAAGAGTCCATGATGCAGGTAAGTATCGGTCTCACAACACTAATTAAATAATGTCTTAGTTTTATTGCATTTTTTATTTTACCATTCAGAAGAGAATCTCTTTTACAAAAAAAGTTATTTTTTAAGGAAATATTGTCCTTAATATATCTTATTTATAAAAGCAACTAAAAGCTTTTCTAATTCAGTAATGTCTTAGTTTGATTTCATTTTTTATTTTACGATAGCTAGCTGATTTTGGGAAAATGTATAACTGTCTGAAAAATAAATATAAAAAAGCGATAATTTATATTGTCCAGGGAGTCCTGTTTCTAACTAATAGAAATATGAAGCGAGGCAAAATTTAATTTCTGGAAACTTAATAAGTAATTAAGACATGTTAAAAAAAATTCTTTCAAGATTTTCTAAAAATAAAATAGTTTTTAAAATAATTTAATTCTTTCTGAAAGTTTCATTAAAATCAAATAATCATTTGATTTTTGCCTGAATTTCCAAATCCGTAAGTTTTACCGACAAAAACCTGATAAAATTCCCTTTACTGATTTTAGCTGCTACCATTGACGCAAAAAACAAAAAAAAAAACAAAAAAAAAAACAATATTTTTAAACAAAATTTCGAACGTGTTAGTAAGGATTAAAAAATTTAATAAAATAATAAAACATACATTGTTTTTTCCTCTTAATGATAACACACACACACACACACACACACACACACACACACATATATATATATATATATAAAAGGCTATCAGTGAGTCTGTGTGTGACTATTCCCTATGCACGCCTACATTTTTCAAGATACGCTATTCAAACGTTCTATGGCCCTGTTGGCGGGACATCAGAATACGCCAACTGCCCCCTTGCAGAGGGTAAAAATCCTTCAATGGAGCCACCTGTTGGCCGTGGGTGGCGACCCGTGATACCCTGGGACGGGATCCTGGTGGTTGAGAGCTTTGGAGGTCAGGTTAATTACCTGCACTTCCCAACACACCACTTCGGCCCTTACCGGGGCTAGACGGGCGGTCGGAGGGGCCCGATCCGACCAATCGGCTGGTCAGGTCAAGCCCTAATGTCTACTACAGGAAATAAACAACATCAACCTTACCAATCTTCCCCAACTAAACTAACCAGAACGAAAACTAAGGAAGAATACATAGAACCTGTAGACATTAGAAGGCGCTGGCTGAAGGTCAATCATCTCATTGAGGTTCAGACCCAGACATGGCTGCAGACCCTCCACCCATGCACTGTGTCTTGGAGCAGAGCATTAGATGAGGTGGCAGGTTCTCTGGACCTCTCACTGAGGTGAGTATACCGCCTGTGTAGTCCCTGGTCCGTCAGACCGATTGGGTTTCACCCCTGGCAGACCCCAATTGCGGTCTCCGAACTGGTGGGTGGGGAGCACAGGCGATGAAATTATACCAAAATAAATATTATGGCTTTCCCTAACCCCTCCAAGAGACCCCATATGGAATCAGACAGTGACTCTGAGCTGTGCCAACCTGGCTTCACTAAAGTCATTGTACTTGAGTCCACTGAAGATACTCACTTGTCAAAGTTATCTCCCTTCGTGATAGAAAAGATATATATCCTCCAGGATAACACCCAAGATGGTCAAGAAAACAAAAAAATGGAACACTGCTAGTAGAAGTCGACCAAAAGAAACAAGCAGATTCTCTGCTCAAAATGACTTCCTTTCACAACCTAAAAATAAAAGCCTACCCCCATCAAACGCTAAACACATCTAAAGGAGTAGCTAAGAGCCGGGAACTCTCCCTCTGCACTCCAGCTGAAATCAAAACAGGACTAAAATGTCAAGGAGTCATAGATTACAAAAGAATCACCATCAAAAAAGAAGGCAACATCATTAACACAAACACATATATCTTGACCTTTAACTCCCACAAGCCCCCAAAAGAGAGTAAGGTCGGATTCAATTTAATTAAAGTTGAGACCTACACCCCAAACCCGCTCAGGTGTTTCAAATGCCAGATGTTTGGACACCATGAGGAGCAGTGTACAAGGAAACCTGTATGCAAGAAATGTGGAATGAGGGATTTGGATCATCTAGAAGATCGATGCAATTGAACCATCAAATGTGCAAATTGTGAAGGTAACCATCCGGCATACTCGAGAAACTGTTGTATATGGAAAAAAGAAAAAAATATAATACATGAGGTAAAATATAAAAGAAATATACCCTTTTGGGAAGCAAGAAAAATCGTGGAAGTGTACTCAAATAAGGTTTCATACTCCAACATCACCCAAAGAACCCCTCCAACTACTGAAACAAAAGATAAATACAAGGATCTCCTTGACAAAATCATAAAATTAGAACCCAACGATTGGCCCAAATTCATCAACGAATTAAAAATTACCCTTGGTAAATCTGAATCCTCCTTTGCCAATGAAAACCCGAAACCAATTCTTAACAAAAAACAATATGAAAATCAAAAACCCACACACAAGGACAAAAACCTCTTACGTAAATCAAATAAGCCAAACAACAAAAAACCCTCTTTACCCAATAAGAAAACAGAAATTATCCCTAATACAAACTCTCCAAAAAACACTGAACCAAAATTAACCCCTCATTCGGACAAACCAAAAAAATCCCCAGAAAAAAAGAACCAGCAAACAAGACATAGACCAACATCAAAATCAAGAACCCAAACCAGCTTGAGCCCAAGACGAAACAGATTCAAAAATTTAGAAGCAATGGATATCGAGGAACAAAATCCTCAAACACGCCAAAATCCCAAACAAAAACCCTATCAAAACTGTAACCCACATATGACGAATAAAATTATTCAGTGGAATATTCGAGGTGTAAAAGCAAATTTCAATGAACTCCTAATAATTCTCAAAAACATTTTTTGTTTGTTTGCAAGAAACATTCCTTAAAGAAAACCATATACCTAATGTAAAACATTATACCTCATACAACCATATAAACAAAAATCCTAACAAAGCCTCTGAAGGCGCATCCATGATCATAAACAATAAGATACCATAAAATCAAATCAAATTAAAAACCAATTTACAAGCAGTGTCAGTGTCAGCAACCCTACACAAATCACTCACTATATGCTCCATATATATTCCCCCCTATTACAATATCACAGAACCAGAACTAGACAACATAATCCAACAACTCCCAAGACCATTTATTCTAATGGAAGACTTCAACTGTCACAATGAAATTTGGGGAAGCTCTGAAACCAACCCCAAAGGCCAAATCATTGAAAATGTAATCAATGAAAACAGCCTATGCCTATATAATAACAAATCAAACACATATCTTCACCCAGCATCAGACTCATACTCCTCTGTTGACCTAACTGTAAGCGGCCCCACTGTCTTCCTGGACTACAACTGGAGGGTCCTGGAGGATATCTGTGGAAGTGATCGCTTCCCTATCATTCTGGAAAACTCGAATCCTCAACTCAGGAAGAAAAAACCATGCTGGAATATTCAAAAAGCTAACTGGGAAAAATTTCAAAAACTATGCTATTTAAAACTAATTCCAGAATCCAATACCAGTAACGAAGATCACCTCCTTTACTTCACCAAAACTCTTTTATCTATAGCTAAAGAATGCATACCTAAATCTTCCACTTCAATGAAATTCAACAAGCCATGGTTTAATGACCAATGCAAAGAGGCAATAAGAGCGCGACGTGCAGCCTTAAGAAAATTCAACTCCTCCCCTACCAAAGAAAACCTATACTTTTTCAAAAATTGTAGAGCCAAAGCCAGGCAAATTATTAAAAAATAAAAAAAAAAACAACTTGGAAAAATTATATCTCAAAACTGAACACCATCACCAAAACCAAAACAATATGGGACATGATCAGAAGGATATCAGGAAAATGTGATAGTACCCCAATAAAACACCTCACATTGAATAACGTAAAGCTTACGAACAAAAAAGACAGCGCGAACCATATAACAGAAACGTTTTCACAAAACTCATCCCCACAAAATCTCGACAGAATATTCCAAAACATTAAACAATGCTAAGAAAAAAAAATCAACTTTCAATCAGAAAATACCGAAAGTTATAACCTACTTTTCTCAATTTCAGAACTCCAAACTGCACCAGCCAGAGCCCATAACACAACTCCTGGTCCAGACGAAATTCACTATGAATTTCTAAAGCAGCTACCTAAAAACTCTCTTATTTATTTACTAAATATATACAACTACCTATGGACCACTGGTAACATTCCCACGCTCTGGAAACAGGCCACCATTATTCCCATTCCAAAACCCATGAAAAACATCAAATCCCCCAAACCAACAAAATCCCAAACCAATTTCCGACCTATTGCTCTAACCAGCTGTCTTAGCAAAATACTGGAACGAATGATCAACAACAGACTGACATGGTATTTGGAAACTATCAACTTAATAACCAACCTCCAAGCAGGTTTTAGGAAGGGAAGAGGGACAATCGACCACCTTGTCCGACTTGAAACCTTTATACGTGAAGCCTTCATCCAAAAAGAACACCTCACAGCGGTCTTCTTTGACACATGGAGATACGGAATAATGAGAGATTTGAAAGCACTTGGCCAAAAAGAAAGAATGCCTTTATATATAGACAACTTTCTAAAAGACAGAAATTTTAAAGTACTTTTGGATGATACCTTATCAGACTCAAAAGAACAAAAAATGGGGCTTCCACAAGGATGCGTACTCTCCGTTACCCTATTCAACATAAAAATCAACAACATTGTAAACTGTCTAAACCCTGGTATAGACGGTTCACTATACGTGGATGATTTTCTGATCTGTTACAGATCTAAACACATTTGCATAATAGAGAGCCAACTACAACTATGCCTAAATAAAATAAGCAAGTGGACCATGGAAAATGGCTTCAAATTATCCAAAGAGAAAACTAAATGCCTACACTTCTGCCAAATCCACAAAATGCATAACGACCCTGTCTTAAAACTCAATGATACTGAAATCCCAGCCGTCAAACAACATAAATTTCTTGGTGTTATTTTTTATCATAAACTATCTTTTATCCCACATATAAAATACTTGAGAGCCAAATGCAATAAAACCATTCAACTTCTAAGAGTAGTAGCTCACACCGAATGGGGTGCAGATAAAAAACACTTGCTAAATTATACCAAACCTTGATCCGTTCCAAACTTGATTAGGCATGCTTCGTATATGGATCAGCCATAAAATCATACCTTAAAAAGCTGGAGACCATCCATCATCAAGGTCTGAGACTTGTGTCAGGTGCTTTCACCACTTCCCAGGTGGAAAGCCTATATACTGAGGCAAATGAACCTCCGCTAAAACTAAGACAAAAACTCGGAATGCAATACTACATAAAACTAGGCTCCAATCCATCAAATCCTGCCCACAAAATAGTTTTTCAACCACAACTTAAACCCCTCTTCCATCAAAAAGAAAAAAATCATTAAACCATTCAGCCTCCGCATGGAGGAACTTATTACTGAAACACAAATAGACATAAATCACATACACAAGGTCATCATTCCAGAAACACCCCCATGATTGCTTGAACAACCTACAATTCTGATGGACCTAACCAGATACTCTAAAGCAAAAACAAATCCAGCCACCTTTCAAGAAGAATCTCTCTCTATTATAGATAACTTCCCCGATTACGTCCGCATCTATACCGATGGATCTAAAAAGGAAGAGTAGGATGCGCTGCCATCCTCAATAACACGGAATTGCTAGAACGAATTCCAAATAAAGCCTCGATTTATAGTGCTGAAATTCTAGCCATCAACTTAGCCCTTGTCATTATCTCAACAAATCAACTCAAGAAGTTTATCATCTTCACAGATTCTAAATCTACTCTTACTTCTCTAAGAAACAAAGAATCAACCAACCCACTTATCATCAAACTTCTACATAGATTTAACCAGCTCTCCAAAAACAAAATCATTAAACTCTGCTGGATACTAAGTCATATTGGCATCCATGGCAATGAGAGGGCTGATTCAGCAGCAAAGAAATGATTGCATCAAAATGTATCTGATGTCAAGATCCCCTACTCCGACTTCAAACCAACAATCCACAAATTTATAAGAACTAAATGGTAAGAAACATGAAATAATAGCCCAAACAATAAACTCCAAAATATCCAACCTACCGTCGGCGAATGGTATCCAGGCTACCGTAAGATAAGAGAGGAGGAAGTTACACTAACTAGACTAAGAATAGAACATACCCAGATTACCCATTCATACCTACTGAAAAACAAAGAACCCCCGATATGCACTGCATGCCAGGAACCCTTCACAGTGAAACACGTTTTGGTTAGCTGCTATGACTTCTACTTTATTCGATCAAAATATTACAGATCAAACAATTTAAAAGATCTATTTAACAACGTCGACCCAAGCAAAATATTCCAATTTCTAAAAGAAATTAGACTATATACGTAAATCTAAATCCATTCCATACAAAAAAAACAACAAAAAACAACAACCCCAAAACATTAACTATTCACCACTGCTCATTACCCTCTTTAAATAATTTTTTTCCCTTAAAAGAAAGGTCGAAAACAACCAACTTTGAAAGCTTGAAGACAAACAACTCTGAAAACAAAAAGACCTTTTGGCCTTAAATGACACTTTGGAGGTTGATAGGCCGTTAAACACAATCAATCAATCAATAAATCAAACGTTCTAGGGACACACATCTACAGGAAAGCCAGGTCGACACATACCTTTTGAGTTTAAGTTCAGCAATTTTCCCTTTCGCCCTTTTTGGCCAATAGTGCAGATTGTTTACATTTGCTCCGTAAAACATCTAAGATCTAATATGGTTGCTGAATTACGTCACAAAAATCAAATCACACGTGTCAAACGCGACTAAAATATTTTTTAATAAAAAAAAGAAAATGAGCAGCCTTTATATTTAATTTTTATTCCGACATTTTAAAAATTCATTTGGTCAACAAAAAATGTGAATATTTTTCCCCGTAATTTTGAAACAAAAGAAATATTAAAAAATTTACGCGTGCATAGGGAACAGTCGCACACAGACTCACAGATTGCCTTTTATATATATAGATTATATTTTAAGTGTCTGCAGCGAATTTAAACGTATTTGTTTCATCCGCAGAAGGAATTAAAATGTTCTGAGTTGCACGGGGAACGCCAGGCTATGATGCTAGTATATATATATATACGTTATATTATATAATATAACTTAGTTTTTATCAAGTTTAGGGCCTTTTTCATAATGTTATGCTCTTTTTTCAGTGAATCTTTTGATGTAGCTAATTTTCTTAATTCTATTTTGAACTGTCGTAGATGCCTAACCACTAGGAACACCTTGCAAATCCTCACAGTAAAACTTGTAGAATCTAAAATACATAGATAATTAAGATAATAAGAATAAAAACTGAAAATGTAAAATAAGTAAAAACAATGAAAGATATTCACGTTTTTTATTCACGTCATTTTTATACAATTTTCCTACGAAAGGTATTTTTAAATGTAGATATAAATGTTTTAATATGCCTTCACAAAGAAAAATGGAAATTAATGAATTATGAAACGAAACATACACTAGTTACTTTGATCGTTTAAAATGCAATAGTTCAATTTGATTATTTAAAAAAACAAAACAAAAATAAAATAAAATAAGATAAAATAAAAATGACAAAAAATATAAATTTGTGATAACATTATCCACGGGAAGCAACTTTAAAAAGATATTTAAGAGTACATTGCCCCAACTTAACAGTCTAAGGGAAATAACTCGGGTTTATATCAACTAATTCCTAAATATAAATAAATTAAAATTGCCCATATCAATTCTTTTCAATTTTTATTAATTGCAATTTTTCAATTTCTGTGAGTTGCAATTTCTCAAATATTTTTTCTATTATAACCTGGCTGATAGCTTTTACTAATTATGAGTAGATAAATTATTGATTATAATTTTATTAATTTCGACCATTTTGTTCATTTTGTTAACCGCTGCTTGCGAATTAATTTTGCTAATAATATAACGACAGATAATTTTATCTAACCATACGGGATAAAGCATTTTAAAAATTACTCCTCAGATAATCCTTTTATTAATTACCAAACGATGAATAATTTAACAGCTGTCACCGTCAAATTTTAATAATTACCACCAATAAATCATTTTGCTAATTCAAATGAAATATAATTTCATTGATTACCAACTAACAGAAAATTGTTAATCACATCTCAATTGTTCATTTGGATAATTACCATCGTTTTGTTAATTATCATAAAGATAATTATTTTTGCTATTTGGTACCCAGCAGAACATCCAATTGTTAACTAATAACTTGATCTATAATAACAGCTTAATTAGTTTAAATTGTAACCTGAGAAAATATTTTATTTACCAGAGGAAAATTTTGTTGACCAACAATTGACAGATAATCCTACGAATTACCATTGTTTAACTAAGGACCACACGAGTGATAATTTTGATAACTTGACCCGGCAGGTCAGTTTACTAGTTATAGTCTAAAAAAATTATCTACCCAACAGATGACACGCAAATTCGTGAAGCGTTACATATTTTTTAGGATGTGCGTTGTGGTGCATTGGATATCGGGTCGGAACGAGAAATCGGGGAGCCGATTTCGAATTCCAGCTGAAATCATTGCATTCACTTACGCGCAAATACTCTTGGGAAAGGTATTAATCCGCCTATTCCTTCCAGTTATGGGTTAAATAACAGGACAGATTGGGTTCTATAGCCTTGGTTGGCAACCAGTCTACCGCAGAAAGCAATGGCAATCTACTGCGGGATAATCTTCTGCCCAGTCTGTCATGTCTCTTTCGAGACATGATCGCCCAAGCGTGTATCACGTGTGGCACTCAACTGACTGACCAAACAGATTAGTTAAATAATTATCTACTGACATATCCTTTTACCAATTACTACTTGAAAATGATGTTGTTAATTACACGAAACATGCAATTTTCTTAATTACTAACCAATATATTTTTGTCACATTCACCAGCCAATCTTGACAATTTCGCTAATTATAACCCGACAGATTAAATATAAAAATTGTACCTAAGTTAGGTGAGTTGTCTTGCCCTGGTCAACTCTAAAGAGAACGTTTATTAGGGTTCTCTTTTAGCCGGTATCTCGAAGGAATAGGACGCTGGATTTCATCTCTGCTTCAAATACCCGCAGTTACGCCGTGAAGAGCCGGACTACTAACTACACAAGGACATTAGTTAAGTGGACTCAAAATTGTTTATTTTGTATAATATATTATATTGTATTTTACATGACTGAATTATAATATTCTTTAAAAATTCCAAGTTGTGTTCCATGTTCGTCCTGTACCGACTACATCAGTCTTCACATTAACCATCATATGCGGCCTAAATCATCATATAATTTGCTTATAACATCACCTGATAGATCATTATTTACGGCGTACCAGAATATTTTGTCAATTACCGCCAAATGAATCAATTTTATAAATTGCCAGTTGTCGGATGATTTTATTAATTGCTAATACGACAAATATTGTTTACAAATTATTACCAGGCAAAATCCTGATGATTTTTGTAAATTAACAGCCGACATTTCATTCTGTCAATTACCACAAAACTAAAAGTTTGACTAATTCTCATCAGGATTTAAAAAATTATCATCAGATAAAACATTTTACTAATCAACATTCGACAGTTACTTTAATTCTTTTAACATCATCAGATAAATATCATTAGCATTCGATAGATAATTACTACCCTACTGAGCAATTAGCCAATTACCGCCGACATATTGCTCTAAAACTTACCTCCAAACTGATGATTTATTGCATTTTAGCTTATTATTGCCCGACATATTCATTGATATCTACTGTCCTCCTGACACCTCACCTCTCTTTCTGCTCACTATTAATATTTCAGTTTTTAATACTTACACCTCCTGTAATCTCTTGCGTTTTAGTGACTTTATTGCCTTGCTTGGGCTGATATTGTTTAAAAATATAAACTATTATTTTGCCAGCTATCAGCAAGTCTATAATTTTGCTAATTAACGCCCGACATATGCTTTGAGGTTTTCTACCTGAAGTCACTTCCACATTTATTGCCCGAGAGATCAATTTGCTAACAACCGACCCACATCTTAATTAGTGAATAATTGAAAGAAAATTTCACGAATTATCATAAAAAACATAAATTCAAAGATAAAACAGCTGACATAATTTTTGCTAATGGCCACCCAGAAGATAATTTTACAAACTCTATACAGATAATAAAGTTAATTAAAGTGTATACATTAAATAATACCAGAAAATAAAGTTAATTATCAGTAGACACTTCCTTTTTGTCATCATCGTTCAACAACTTATTTTGCAATACAAGGCCCAATAGATAATTTCACTGATTCTGACAAAACAGACAATTTCAGTAATTTGATCATTTATTTTACGAAGGAGAGGTTGGTTAATTAATTAGCAGTTTACTTATTTGTTTCTTAGGGATGATATCTTTAATTGCAAGGGGAGAACCTATTTTACTAAGTAATACACGTCATTTAGCAAGTTACAGATAGAATACATTTGTCAATCTCGATTTACAATCACCCGTATAGAAGACGCGTCCGGGACTTTGGGCTCCAAAATCTTAGAAAAATAATCCTCGTGTACAAAAATACACGCCTGTGACTTTGGACTAACGAGATTCTCGAAAAGAAAAACGTGTTTTATACAAATCGACTTGTTACGTGTTAAGTGTAACAAAAGGAAAAAACAATGATTGACCCAAAACTCAGAGATAAATCAGACAAATATTTAATTTACAAAAAAAACCAAAAACAAACAAACAAAAAGCACACACACACACACACACACACACACACACACACACACACACACACACACACACACACACACACACCAAATAAAATATTTACAAATATACAATTTTTTTTGCTTTCAAAACAAGAAACATAGAGTTTACTATTGGCAAGTGTTACGAGGAGAGAAGGGGAAAGAAAGGTCAGTATCTTTACCCAGTTAAGTTGGCGAGGAAGTTAAGTGCTATACTTTTTGGAAATCCTCAAATGAGTATATAAAGAATAATTTTAAGTATGGTCAATGAAAGAGTCCAAAATATGTATTTACCCATATAGTTCCATGAGGTTCTCTTTCAGGTTTTAGTTGGTCGGCAACTTCTTATAGATTCTTTCGGCTGGATATAAATCCTTGAATCAAACCGGAGTTGATAACATCATCAAACCCTGGTAACAACTCATTGCCCCAAAACCTATTTTTATAGGAGCTAACACCTAATTTGCATATTTCTAGAACCTTTCGAACTCTCTAGAATCTACTGGAACATTCTACAATCTTCCAAACGTTCTGTTACTAATTTCCTTATTTTTACGACTACTTCATGAATTAGAACTTTTTGAAATAACACTCAGGACTCAATAGAATCCATTACTATAACTTTTTATACATTATTAATATTATATTTTTATATATAAATGCATCCTCGTAACAGACTTTTGAAAATTTGTAGCATCTAAATTTTTTTATCCGCTTCGTACTGAGTAAAAATAAAAATTTATATAGTTTACATTGTATTTGGAAATCCAGAATTTCTACAGCATACAAACAAAATTTATATGGTATTTATGAAATGTATGTGGCGTTTATTTTTGTTCAAGTAGATAAAAGAACCGAAAATAATTAGTTTACTATTTATCAGTCAGTGGTAGTCAACTTCGACATGGCCTGCTTATAACTTCCCCCGCGAAATTAAGCCAGGCGTTGTTTATTACAAACTACATTCTCTTATTTTGATCATGATATCTAAGCGACCTTGCACTCATTGGACGAGGGCGATACTGAAAATGACATATATCGATTACACTGACGACATATATGAAACTCTGTTACATTGACCTTTGACACGGAGAGCAGGGAAGCCGAGTAAAATACATTTAATATAGTTGTGAATAGTTTTAAAACAAATGGGGTGTGTAACAGGGTTACTGTTATGGATTTTACAAGTAAGTGCATTTACACCTGGCAGCCGTTTGCAATGAGTTTCATTGTGGTTGTAAGGGTAAGTGCCGATTGTGGAAGTGACCACTTTCCAGTCATCTGAAACTCCAGAGAATGAAGAAGCCTAATGCATCACAAAGGCTTCAATACAACACGCTTGTGAATGACCTCACCTAGCAGAAAAATACACTGATAGTGTGAAAAACAAATACAACGAACAAATTGGAAAAGGAAACACGAAATGGGATTCACTAAAGGAAACGATAGTGACACCAGCAAACACCATTGCCCCAAAGGAACTCAAACGCAGAATAACAAACGAGTGGATGACTAAAAAGATTCTCGACATGATGCAAAGGAGGCAGAAAACGATGCCAAGACATGGAATGGAATAAAGGAAACTACACAAGTAAATAAGGAGTAAATGCAGACAGGCTAAAGAGGAATGGCTCAACAACAAATGTGCAAAAGTAGAGATATTGAGCAGGACTAATAAAACAAACATGCATTTAAGAAATAAGAGAACTGACAAGACACAATTCCTGCTCCTCAACAGAATGTATAAAATCCACGGATGAAACAATCATATTGGAGAAAGAGGAAATACTCCACCGATGGGAATAATATATAAAAGATCTTTTTTACGACAAGAGAGAGCAACCGATAATACACGAAGATGAGGACGAACTGGAAATATTAAAGTCCGAAGTGGAAGCTGCAATGGCCAAACTGAATAGAAACAAAACAGCTAGACCAGACGGCATTGTAATAGAGCTACTGACAGACCTGAACGAATTCGGCGTATAGAAAATTACAGAAATATTAAATTAAAATTATAATAGTGATGTAATACCAGACGACCTAAGCAAGACGATTTTCATAACACTGCCTAAGAAGCCAGGTGCAAATGAGTGCGAACTCCACCCAACAATCAGTTTAATGAGCCACATTACAAAGCTGATCGTCCAAATCCAGAAGAATAAACCGAGAAGCAGAATTAGGCCAAAGATAGAATAAGAACCGTGCGGGTATATATAGATAGAAAGGGGCGTAACACAAGGATGTGTCTTTTCACCGGATCTATTCAACTTGTACAGCGAGAATATTTTGAGGAACCGAGATGTTATGCCAGGATTCGTCATCGGAGGCCACAATTTGAACAACATAAGGTACGCAGATGATACAGTGCTGATAGCGGACACAGAAAGGAATCTACAAGACCTCCTACAGAAGATAGTTGAAGAGAGTGACAAGAAAGAACTACAAATAAACTGAAAGAAAACCGTTAGCATGGTCATCAGCAAAAAGAGAAGCCCAAAATGCCAAATACAGGTGGGGGATACTAAAATCAAGCAGATACAAAAATTTAAATACCTGGGAAGTGTTCTAACAGAAGACGGAAAGTGCGACACAGAGATCCGAAGGCGAATTGGCATGACGAAGGAAGCATTCCAGAAGCTGAGTAGAGTATTAAGGGACAAAATATTTCGCTAGAAACAATAAAGAAAGTAATGGATTGCTAAGTGTTGTCAGTTCTTCAATATGGCAGTGAATGCTGGACAATATCATCAAAAATGAAGGAAACACTTGAAGCAACTGAAATGTGGTTCTACAGAAAGATGCTGCGAATATCATGGATTGAGCATGTGTGCAATGATGAGGTTTTGGAAATGATGGAAACGAAAAGGAAATTAATACTGAGCATCAAGAAGAGACAGCTAAAGATACATACAACGAGGAAGGAGGGCTTGGAGAACCTGATACAAACAGGCCAGATAGAGGAAAGAAGAGACAGGGGAAAACAGCGAGTAACTTACTTGACTAGCCTGAGCAGGTGGATGGCAGAACGGGAGAAAGCGTGCTAAAAGCCACCAGGGATAGGGAGACGTGGAAGACCATGATCGCCTACGCCCTGAACGGACGAAGCACATCGAAGAAGAAGAAGAAATTACAAGCGGTTGAGGGATGAAAGTAACAGATATATTGATGCTGACAGAGCCAGTTCGTGCTACCTCAGAATACCCGACTTGGGTGAGGGAAGCCTGATTTGGGGCCACGGGCAGCTGTTTCTGACGCTCGTTATCTTACTAATATTTGCTTTTTTCATACCTAGGTTTATATACGCTACAAATTAATTTAAGCACAATTGACTTCTAACAGATGAAAAAAAAAACACTTTTTTAAAAACATTTCTTTTGTTTCAAAATTACGGGGAAAAATATTCACATTTTTTTTGTGGACCAAATGAATTTTAAAACGTCGGAATAAAAATTAAATATAAAAGCTCATTGTTTTTTAGTCGCGTTTGACACGTGTGATTTGATTTCTGTGACGTAATCTAGCAACCATCTGAGATCTCAGATACGGAGCAAATGTAAACAATCTGCTCCATTGGCCAAAAAGTGTGAAAGGTAAAAATTGCTGAACTTAAACTCAAAAGGTATGTGTCGACCTGGCTTCCCTGTGGATATGTGTCCCTAGAAAGTTTGAATGGTGTAGCTTAAAAAATGTAGGCGTGCATAGGGAACAGTCACACACAGACTGACAGATTGCTTTTTATATATATAGATGAGAATATACATATTTCTTCTATACATGTATTGCATATATATTTAAATTAAAAAAAAAGAAGACAGGTACTACTTATTTATCTTGGTTAAAAATGAGTAAGGGTACTTTATATTTCGCTTTGTGTGTGAAACATTTAAGTTAGTTACAGAAGTAAAAAAATACATAGACAAGAATTATTCATATTATTTCAGTAAAGACATAAGGAGAAATCACAGTCCCAATTTAAAATTGTTTTATTGTTTCTTAAATTGTCTCAGCGTGAGGATTTCCCCATCTTAATTGCATTTCCCAGCATCTTTACCAGTCGCTTTCCGAAGCAGTCGAGGATAAAATATAACCAGACTCTTTTCACAAAATTAAGTACGTGACCAATCATAAATGGTGACATGAAGCAAATTGAAAGAGAAATACTGAAGAACTTATCAAGAGAAAATACACACTAAAATCTGCAACAATATTATTTTGACTAGAGAAAAGCAACAGAACTGGTAATTATAGTATATAGAGAACGTATATACAATTTTTCTTACATATCTATAAGTCTGCTATTTCTCTCTGCTTAGAATATTCGGTGCTTTTACCATTTACCTTGAGCTCTCTGATAAAATCCAAAGAAGATTCGGTAGTGTTATTGGTCCTAATCTGGTGGCTTGGCTTCAGTCAGTTACTCACAGCCGTAAGTTTGCCTTTCTGTCCCTTTTTTTATAAATACTTTCATGACTTTCATGCTAATGGATGTGTGTTGTGGCGCAATGGATATCAGTTCGGAACGAGAAATCGAGGAGACGATTACATTTACTTACGCGCAAATACCCTTGGGAAAGGTATTAATCCGTCTCTGTATGGGTTACATAACAGGACAGATTGGGTTCTATAGCCTTGGCTGGCAACCAGTCTACCGCAGAAAGTAATGACAACCTACTGCCGGATAATCTTCTGCCATGTCTTTCGAGACATGATCGCCCAAGCGTGTATCACGTATGGCACTTAACTGACTGAGACAACAAAAGCTGATCAAACACTTCCCAACACCTAAATCTTTCCCCCAACCATACTTTTATTAACCCTAAGCACAGGAGACATACTTCATGCTAATTGTTTGGATGAGCTCTTCGCTATGGTACTTTTTGAATTTAACCGAATAACTAGACTGGCGTTGCGGTCTCATCAATTTACAGTTAGATGTAGTTCTAAGTTCTACGCTAACAGTTTCTTTTCTTGCATTTCTCTCTTCTGGCTCTATGAATTGCAAAAAATTACTCTTTTCTCTTTCTGATCATTACTCATGTTTCTGTTCCACATTCTTCCACACCATGTAACTCTTTATGTCTTAGTGGCCTTGCTTGGGTTAAATCCGGTTAAAAAATATACAAAGAGTAAGGTTAAAAAGACCATATACAGACTGATATAGAGGTAATGGCAAGAGGAACAGATAAACCTCGTTCAAATTCTGCCCTAGTCACTTACGCTCATTTACACACAACACTATTGAAAAAAGCAGGAATACATTTTTTAATCCGGCTTTTGAGTAATTAATAGTGTAAATTGGGTTCTTTAGACTTGAATGGCTTTAATCTATGATAATGACATTTATGAAATCAGAATTGTGAATAAGCCAAAGGGAAAACATTCCATAGCTTTCTCAAGAATTCCTGACAATTCACACATAATCAAGCAAAGTAAACTGCGGTGTGCCATTAATTGAATGATGTGTGATTTGATTTAATTGAAAAATATATAATCTGAAGACAATGGGCTATTAATTTTAAATTCTCTTCGAAAAAACGAGACGACGTTTAACCCGATGGCTTGTACCGACAAAGGAATCCTGGTGAAATGTTGTTAGTCTTACAACATTTCACTATGCCGAGCAGATAATAATGAATCTTAGTACTTTCCCTAAGTTGTCGTTTCACGTGATTAAAGAAGAAAATAAATGAGCAAGTTTTAAAAAGTCGTAATTATTTATTCTGGTATCTTTTCTTTTACAATTCTTAGTTCGAATCGGAAGTTGTGAATGTATATTTCTCTACTTTTTTGTCTCGAATTAAAGGCAACTTCTGTTATCAGAATGGCGCGAAAAGCCTTTTCTGAAGTTAATCAAAGGCAAATCTTCATAAAATTCTTCAAAATAAGCTTGTCAATTTCAATGCGTCTAAGACCAAGCTGTTGTCTGTCAATCATCGCAGGCAACCTCTCCCCCATAAGCATGGACCAAGCCAGTATCCCTGAGAGCAATACACTGCGCCTCCTCGGCCTTACCCTCTCTTTTGATCTCAAATGAAACCACTACATTGAGTCCATAGCTAAATCCACTGCTAAGAAGCTTGTGTCACTGTGTCGGGCCAGGATATTTTTCCCGCCTGAATCCATCCTGCATATATTCAAATCAACCATTCGTCCGTGGATGGAATATTGCTGCCATATCTGGTCAGGCGCCCCTGCTGTTCATCTCAGTGTTCCCGACAGGCTCCAAAGGAGAATCAATAATGTGATAGGTAGCGACTTGGCGGCTCGACTACAGCCACTTCCCCACCGACGAGATGTGGCCTCCCTTTGTCTGTTCTATAAATAATTTCATGGCTTCTGCTCCGACGAGCTTAAGTCACTGGTGTCTCTGCAACAGGTGTTTGCTCGTGCAACCAGATTAGCAACTGGGTCCCACCCATTCACAGTTAGATTAACCAAATGCAGACGACAATTCTACTCCTGCAGCTTCTTCTCTCGCACTTCCCGCCTGTGGAACTCGCTTCCATATTCTTGCTTTCCTGACGGCTACAACCTCCAGGAATTTAAATGCAATGTCAATACTCATCTCTTAACAACTTGACTCTAGTTCTTTCTACACCACCCTCTATATCCTTTCCTTTCTCTCCACCTTTGCAACTGTCATCACACTTGTATCCCCATCCTTTTCTTGCTCCTTTCTAACTGGTTCGTCTTTCTCTTCACTCTCTTCTAATTAATCTTTTTACTCTTATGTAGCCCCCTGTATGTAGCCCCCTGCACATCAGTGGCGTTACCGCTTTGCTCGGGGTGATACGATTAAAAAAAACATTTGTCTTTTGTTCTATCTATGCATTTTCCGCGTTGACAATATATGTTTTCAAATTAGGATATTGAAAGCTCGACAAAGTTTTTAAATTTTGACAAAGGAAAACATTTCATGAAATAGATTTTATTGAAAATGCATTTGATAATGCATTCATTCAACGCTTCGTCAGATCTAAAAATCAGTAAGTCTAGTAGCCCCCCCCCCCCGACTTCTCCAGATAGAGATTCGCCAGCTTATTCTGCCCACTTCTCCAACCAATCGCAAATATAAAATGAGAAAACCCCATTCTTCAAGGGGAATACCTTTTTGTGTTATTGACAGGCAAGGTAGCGAGAGAAACCTGTCCTCCCAGAGGAAAGCCCTATTGAGGCCTTTATTTAAGTTTACCTCCGTTGGCGGAAAGTCGCCGGAAAATCCCAAGAAGCTCCGGAAGTCATCACTCTAATAAAGAACTCTGGCGGCAAATTGAAGATTTGGAAGTTCCACGCCCTCGCCAAAGACTTTTTCCCAAACATCAAGATGGCTCAATTTGAATCACCCGAACTCAATAAATTTGAAAGACTGTACTCTTCCCCGGTTTTGCTTCACTCTTTCTCATGTAACACGTTAAAACTACCGTATGATTGTCGTAGAAGACAGGTTACATCCGACTTAGGCTCTGGAAGTCTAGGACAGTCCATCTGGATCTTGTCAACCGCAGATTTCTTTTTTTAATCGTGTCACCCCAAGCAAGGCATTCCACTGCCACTATAGCGCAGGGGGTTACATAGAGAGCGATTGGGTATAGGAAATGTCAGAAGGAGGGTGATAGACTACTTAGGATGTACATAGGGAGAGAGTTGGAGAGAGTGGGAGTGAGTTAGTCTGTTAGGAGTTGTCTATTGACCCTACATTTAAACTCCTGGAGGTTGTAGCCGACGGGGAAGCAAGCATGCGATAGGGAATTCCACAGGCGGGAAGTACGAGGAAAGAAGCTGGAGTAGAAATTGCGGTTACATTTCATCGGTTTCACTGTAAAAGGGTTGCCAATCTAGTTGCCAATCTAGTATCTCGTGCAAATTCACATCTAGGGGGCACCAGTGATTTAAGTTCGTTAGAGCAGAAGCCATGAAAGTATTTATAGAAGAGGCACAGGGAAGCCACGTCACGCCGGAGAGAGAGACTGTAGGCGGTCAGCCAAGTCGGTATCAATCACATTACAGATTCTTCGCTGTATTTTGTCAGGAACCCCGAGGAGAATAGAAGAAGCACCCGACCAGATGTGGCAGCAGTACTCAATACACGGGCGGATGGTAGATTTATATAAGTGCAGGATAGATTCAGACGGAAAGAATTTCCGGGCCCTGCACAGAGAGTCGATTTTCATAGCAGCGGACCTAGCAATGGATTCGATGTAGTCATTCCAATTGAGGTCCGCTGAGAGTGTCAAGCCAAGCAGGCGTAGTGTTTTACTCTCTGGGAGGCAAGCCTGTTCCATGTGTGTATAAAGGTATCTCTGAAAAATGACGATAAGGCTGGCATGCTTCAATGCGAAGGGCTTGAGGTGTCGGAATAAAGCTGCCAGCCTTCTTCATGACCTCTTTTCGTTCGGCGTAGACCTGGCCGCGATCGAGAAGACTCACTTTGCGACGTCAATGCCCGTGTGTTGTCTAGTGACTTTGTTGTCTCTTCAGTATACGGGGAGCGGTAGGCTGGAGGTGTTTCCTTGCTGGTGAAACGTACCTTGGGCGTGAGGATGGATCATGTTCATGTCGATGCGGAGGGTGGGGGATTAATCGTGGCCGATATTGTCTTGAAAAGTAGTTCGTTTTGGATAATTGCGGTAAATAAACCCAACGACCGGATGGATAGTATCTCTTTTCCTAGTCTTAATGGAGAACTAGAATGCAGTCCTGAAACCCAAATTGAATAGAGAAAGGGGAGCTAGTGGGAATGTGAATGATCCTAGACTGATCGATCTAATCGGTGAGTTTGGTCTTGTCAATAGATATTGATCGAGAGATGTGGAAGTGAGTTCTTAAGTGGCTATCTACTCAGGTGGTCAGCTACCTAGATAGAATGTTAGTGAGAAGAATCAATCTAGACACGCTAGATTGTCCCAATTCCACTGGTAAGGCTATTCGGTCCATAAAATTGTTTGTGCCCGGATGACGTTAGGCTGGCTCGACACTGGAAATTCAACTTGTCTTTACTAGACAGGCGAAAAATCTGGCAATAACTGATAAATCTTGTGCAGCGGGAGTTAGTAGGACAGTTATTAGAAACAAGTGCTGGGATAGGCTTAAAAATAAGATTAGGTCTTTCACCACCGAATGAGGCTAACGATATGCTTTAGCTACGGATAAGAAGGTGAAGGTAATTAAAGAAAATCTAGCCCGTGCGGAGGCTGGGGACAAATCACTATAGAGATAGACCTAGCTTGGCAGGCTCTCGAGAGATCGGCTAGCGAGCGATACCAGAGTCAGGTAGTTAGATATAGATTAAACAAGATGTCTAAGCTGTGAATAGTGGTGCAGAATTGTACAAGGAGGAAATACATCATAGACCCGATCGCTACATTCGTGAGCTCGAGACCTCGGATTGACGCCGTCTGCGTTCAACCAAAAATAAGTGTGAGGTGTTTCGACAGCATTTTCAGAACCGATTTTTGGTATCTACAACGAAAGTTTTGCAGCTATCTAGCAGCCTTTCTTCGAATCACGTCGACTGAAGCGGCTGTCTGCGAATATGTGATCACAGAGTAGGAAGTCTACGTGGCGTTGAAGAGGGTCTTGATGGTCTGCCCAACGAATTGTACTTGGGGCTGTGGCCCATGTTTGCTCTGATTTTGATAATGATGTTCAGCAAGTGGTTCCGGCAGGGGCCTATCCACAACCGGATCTCCTGGGGTGTGATCATGTTGTTAAGAAAGGGGAAACGTAGTGGGGGCATTAAAACGATTACAGGCTCATAACTCTAAAGACAAAGTTAAAGATTTTAACCAAGATGTTTACGGAACGTTAGCAGTCAGTTACCGAGATTCAAACCCAACCTCTGACAAGTGGGTCATCCTGTTTGTCTCTCGCCCACTGCCGTGGTGCAGGTAAACGGAAAGTAGTCGAGCTTTTGCGCTGACACAGTCGGTTCGTCAGGATTGCCCACTGTCGACCCTACTTTACGATTTGACGTTGGAGCATCTCAATGATGTCGGCTTCAGAGTGAGCTGGATAGATATCTCTGACTGTCATCGGTGTTTTTTTTTATATAATCGTGTGGCCCTAAGCAAGGCATTTTACTGTTGTGCAGAGGGTTACATAGGAGGAATATTATGAGAAAGAGTGACAGGCTACAGAGGGTGTCAGGAAGAGAGTATGAGAAAGAAGAGAATACTGATGAGTGGGGTGGACGGAGAAAAAAGCATGAGAGACAGGATCTAAGTTAGTGAGACAGGAAGTGACTATTGACTTTACATTTGAATTCTTGAAGACTGTAGCTGTCGGGAAAGCAAGTAAATGGAAGGGAATTACACAGGTGGGAAGTGCGAGAAAAGAAGTTACTGGAGTAGAATTTGCGTTTACAATTTATCGGTTTCACAGTAAAAGGGTGGGACCTAGTTGCTAATCTTGTGGCTCGAGGAAATTCATACATGAGGGTACAAGTTCATCGGATCAAAAGCCGTGAAGGTATTTGTAGAAGAGGCACAGGGAAGCCACATTGCGTCGGTGAGAAACCGACTGTATCTTAGCAGCCAAGTCTAGATCGATTACATTATAGACTCTCCGTTGGATTTGGTCAAGAACCCCTAGGTGTATAGCAGGAGCCTCCTACCAGATATGGCAGCAATATTCAATGCATGGGCGGATGGTAGATTTGTATATGTGCTGGATTGTTTAAGACTGGAAAAACTTCCTGGCCCTACACTGAGAACCGACTTTCTTAGCGGATTTAGCAATGGATTCTATATAGTTATTCCACTTAAGGTCTGATGTGAGAGTTAATCCGAGGAGGCGCAGTGTTTTACTTTCAGGGAGAGAAGCCTGATTTATGTTAATGGGTGGGAGGAACGATTGTCTGTGTGACCTTGGGTTGGAAGAAACGCCTGAGCACGCCTACTATCACTGTCCTCGGGTGCCTCCATTCTGGGATCATGCCAGGAGTTGAGGGCTCGTATTGATCTTGAACATCTTGTGCCCATTGCTCTTGCATTGCATATATTTTCATGTGTCTGTGCGTGCGCATGTGTAAGTGTATGTATATGTGCGTGCGCGCGTGTGTTATAAAAATACAGTTTATAAAGGTACGCTATATTTAAGTGCTCAATATCATTGATAGAGTTGTAAATATATAAGTGGACTGAAGATTGCATTCAAGCATGAAACAGACTGTCGCTGCTCTTTGTCGAAATCAGTATCTACGTTTGTATATATATATATATATATATGGAGAGAATGAGTTAGAGTGAGAGAGAGAGAGAGAGAGAGAGGGCATAGAAGTGAAGATCACGTGAGAGGAAAAACTTGAAGTCCACACATTTTATATCTACAAACGCTCTATTCCCGATAATAAACACACTTTTTCCATAAATATAGAAAACATTAAACAATATGGTTATTGATAAAAAAATGATGATTAAAAAGTATGATTAAATAGAGCTTAAGAGTAGCTCTTAACTGAATATATTTTAAAGACGCTGTCACCGTGTCAGAATTTTAATGTAAATTTTACCCGATATGTTGAAGTACATTTTATCTTTTGATAAACCTACCTAATAGAGTTTTTATGAACCAATCTTTGCTTGAATGCATCAGTTTATAGCAATGAAATATTGTCCGAAAGGTTCATACCGATTTTTAAGCGGAATTACAACGTAAAACGAAATTATGTCATTAAATATTTATTCAACTCTGATATGAACCATTTTATTACACAACCTTTCTTCATTTTTCTTTCAATTTAAACATTCCATCTTATCAGAATATCAATGATCTCTTGGCAAAGAACTCAATAAGGTGATTTGTTTTATCATTCAAGAATTAAAATTTTTAACACCGATATTATTTTGCAAGGACCTGAATAAATTAAAAACAGATGTTTGATGAATATGACGGGTGGGGTCACACATTCCAGTCAAGCTGCAACAATTTTTGTCGGATCACCAAAAAAACTTAAGGGTTGACATTATTCTGATGGAAAACAGCATCCTTTCTGTTCGCAGTTGTGGGCGTTTTTCATGATTTACTGCCCTTAATTCTACAAGTTTCAAACAGTAGTTTTCAGAATTGACAGGTTAATTGACAGAAGCTCATTGTACAGGTGGCTAAAATTGGTTCATGTCACTTACACAAGTCTTTTCGCTAGAACATTGCTTAAAAAAGAGCGCATTTTCATTGCGTTTATACAGCAAATCCCATATAGAAATGCGATCCTAAAAATTAGTTTCACTCAGATCATGAGGTACCCAAACATCATGCGGTACTCAAACATCGCAGCAATTTGAGTACCCAAGCTTCAATAAATGCTGGTGGGTGGTGGATTTTAGTAAGTTTGATGTTTCTGCCAATTCAAACGTTGGGTAATGCGTGTCATTCCTAACCAAGCTTTGATTTGCTCGTCATCTGTAGTGGATGGTGGGTGTCTGGATGAACGTTCTTCATCAATAAGGCTACAATCACCAGCTGTAAACTTAGAAAAATACTTCTGTACAGTTCTCTCAGTTAAAGAACCTTCACTGTACACAACACTTACCTTTTTTGCTGCTTGCGAGTCATTTTTGCCTTTGTGGTAATAACAAAGCAACATGTATCTAAAATGCACCTTATAATCTTCCATATTCATAGGAATTCAAAATTGAGACGAATAAAGTAATTTTAAACTTTCTCTATCAAGAGATATTTTGAAGTGTGGGTTAATCAGAAATGGAAGCATATTGTACCTTTAAGCACAAATACCCTTGCGAAAGGTTATTAACCCGTCACTTCCCTCAAGTTATGGGTTAAATAACAGGGCAGACTGGGTTCTATAGCCTTGGCTGGCAACCAGTCTACCGCAGAAAGTAATGGTAACCTACTGCGGGATAATCTTCTGCCCAGTCAGTCATGTCTCGAAAGAGACGTGATCGCCAAGCGTGTATCACGTATGGTACATAACTGACTGAAGCATATCTGTCAATAAATTTAATGCGTTCTAACGTATTGGAATATGAACAACTAAAAATCAGTGTGAACTTTTTGGACAACCCAATATATCTACTAACCTGTATATTTCAGGCTGAAACAAAAAAACAAATGGAGCAGGTTATTTCCTTTTTGTCTGTCCAGTGATTGTTTCACTAAAAAAAGCGTCTCTTCGTAGCTTCACGTCACAAATATATTCCATTTTTGACAAGTCACCTTTTTGGAGACAGTAGCATCGATGACTGCTTTTTGAAATGTACATCTGCATAGACACAAAATAAAGAAGCAAATATGTATTTAAAAAAAAAGAATATATGTCTTTTTGAAAAAAGAGAAGAAGTATTAATATGACATAGATATAGATGTGTGCGGAGACAATATAATAAACCATAATATATGCCAGCATAACTTGCAAAGATTCTACAGTTAATCTTTTTAACTTAAACGTATGGTTTGCGTAACAGTTATCAGCACGGAAAGTGGTAATCGGAAAGCCGAGTTCAAATATCAGCCTAGTCTGCTGCGTTCACTTTTGCCCAAATGACCTTGGAAAAGGTATAAATCTATTTTATCCTCCCCAGCTATGGGTTAAATACGAGTGAAGACTGGGTTGTCTAATTATAGACAGCAGCCAGTCTAAGAGGAGGAGTAAAATGAATTCAAAATCGTAGATATTATGCTAATTCACAGATAATAAAAGAAAGGACACATCATATTAAAAATAAATGAGAGACATTCAAAAAGTTGTAAGCCTCACCCCAAGAAATAGCCATAGCTGAATATTTTTGTTTTGACAGCATACTACCTTTTCTTATAAAGCTCGAAAAAACTAATTAAGATTTCTGTCTTAATTTCTGTGCAGGTGAGGCCATAAGAAGATGAGAGATGTGAGACAAATCTAAAAATGGACGAAACAGAGACTTAAGCAGTCATAAATTATCTGCAAAAGGAAGGTATGACACCCAATGAAATTCATGAGGACATGGTAGAAACATTTGCTGAGGACTCTTCTTCCTATGCAACTTTGAAGGGCTGCGAGATTCAAGCGCGGCAAGCACAGCACAACTATGACAGACATCTTACTGTCTAGCAGATAACTGAGACCATAGGTATTACTACTGGCTCAGTCAATACTGTTTTAACTGAGATCTTCTGAATGAGAAAGCTGTATGCAAGATGGATGCCAAGAATACTGACACCAGAGCAGAGTAGTAACTGAAAAGCGTTGACATTTCCAGGACAATTCTGAGTTGCTTCTAGGCCGACCCCAACAATTTCCAGCGCAGATTAGTAACTCGAAATGAAACCTGGATTCGCCACTTTTAATATGAAACAGATTCAAAGCAAACGATGTTTGTTCTCTTGATGGTGCCCTCCTACGAGGAATGGACTTTTCCTCTTGCTATAAGTAATTATCTGCGTGACTTCTAAGAGAGGGAAGAAGAGCAGTTAACAACTGCTACTAGTCAGGCAATAAGCAGAGTAATAATACCTTCGGACTTACTTATTTCTATATTACTTATTATTAACACTTCTTTTGAATATCTTGTTTCTTGTCATACTAATACACTGTTTTGAACTTACCGTGTCTTACTTCGGCACAAACCTGTCACTACAATTTTGCGGCGAAGTTTTGCCACAACTCCACAACAAATTGGTGATGAAGATTCAGAACAGTTCTCTGTCGGTAAGGTAATGGTTTCTGTTTTGGGGATTCTAAAAGCGTTATCATGATAGAGGACCTGAAAAAGGGGAAAATAAACTATTAGTGGACACTGCTATGCATAATCATTAAAACAACCGAAGGAAGCAATCAAGTCGAAACGCAGAGGGAAGCCGAGGGCTGCGGTGCTCTTGCTCCAGGATAACACGCCTGTTCACATTGCCCAGGTTGCAGTAGCTGAAGAAGCCAACTTAAAATTTGAATTACTACCCTGTTCTCCTTACTCACCAGACTTAGTTTCATCTGATTTCTTCCTGTTTTCTTAACTCAAACCCCACCTCCAGTTCGCCATTTAGGAAACAATGATAATATCCATATGGGTCGCAGAGAAGGTTTTGGAGGACCAGAACGCCACCTATTTAATGAAAGGATTGCAATACTTGACGAAGTGCATTGATGTCAAGGGGAGCTATAATGAAAAACTGTTTTGTTTCTCCAACACACACACACACACACACACACACACACACACACACACACACACATGTATATATGGAGTCATCCGCAGCCAGATCTGTTTCGCTGTATCACAGCTCATCAGTACGGTTAGACATCCGATTGCTTTTACCCAGGATTGAGACCTGACCGAAATGGCGTCAGTCGGCGATTCTATCTATGGCCGCTCGGTAGAAGGAGGCAGACTTTTAGCGTGTGATATACCATGTAAGCATATATATATATATATATATATATATATATATATATATATATGTGTGTGTGTGTGTGTGTGTGTGTGTGTGTGTAAAACTTTTAACTATAACTAAAATATATCAGTAAAAAGACAATATGAATAAAGACAAAGTAAAAAACTATCTTAGCCGACGCTAAATGTAATATTTAAATCTAAGAGACGTTAACAAATATTTATCAGCTAACTGAAATGTAAAGGGAAATTATGGAGGATGCTATGTGACGGAGTTTAATTGAGTAGATGTTGGTATTGTTGAAAAAAATTAACCTATAAATTTGCGCACCAGACTTGCTCAAATGTCACCTTTCTTGAAAGAATTACTCCTTCGCCAAGAAAAAATACAAGATTATATTATCATATTAAAATAAAAGAAAGTGATTAAAAATAACAACCTCTTGTTATATATATATATATATATATATATATATATATATATATATATATATATATATATACACTCTAGAAAATGTTTTAGATATTCTACAATTTCATGGGTAATACGTAACGTATTTCAGAGCAAACCTTGCTGCTCGTCAGACCCAAGGAAATGTTTTTGTAGATTACCGTTAAAAATATCTATTCTCGATATGGGCACGTGAGTGTCTGCGTGTAATTATTTTCTGGTTTATTATGAATATTAACTGTTGTATCCTTTGGGTCTGACGAGCAGCAAGGTTTGCTGTGAAATAAATATTACCCATGAAATTGTAGAATATCTAAAATTTTTTCTAGATTATATTACTCTGTTAAATTAAATAAATTTAACATTGAGTTCTTTTGAGTTCGTCTCTTTCGGAATTTACCTGACTTATATACTAAGTATTCTACGTTATATATATATATATATATATATATATATATATATATATATATATATATATAAATTTATCCCATACAATCATCATTTAAATATTAATTGAATAAAAAAACAAAACAGTATTGTTTACTTATTTCTAATATATATATATATATATATATATATATATATATATATATATAAGTCATCCACATACAAGCCTGTTTCGCAGCTCGCTCATCAGTGTGGCTAGACATATCGACTTGCTTCTGACCGTGATCGAAAACTCGACCGATTTGGTGTCAGTCGGAGTCTCTACTCCCTAAGCCATCGGCGCATGGGTTCAGAGAAGGGAAATTTTAACGTCTTGTATGTAAGCAGTGTATACAGACGCCAGTCACACACACACACACACACACACACACACACACACACACACACATATATATATATATATATATATATATATATATATATATATATAATATTGAGTAGTATATATAATAATTTGTAAGGCTAATTCCACGAGGGATCATAATCCGATGAAAACTCAATGTTAGTATTTAACAAAGTATTATAATGAAAATTAAATTGAACGAATTTATCTATTAGTGATTATTTATTTCACGAATATTTAAAAAAAAACAGTCAACTCCTCAGACCAAATTTTTTTATAAAAATGAATGGGTTAGATTTACTCAGACGGAAGGAATAGTGCTGATTTTGTGCAACCTGAGCGTTTAGCATAATTTGTGTCTGTACGACCGCGTTTAATGTCAGCATACCACCTCTTAACCGTTGAGTCCGAATAACAGTCATAAAGCCATTGCGTTGCTTGAACAGTCCTTTTCTCGTTAGAAAACAATGCTTTATCAATACACGAAATTCAGATTTTCCATTGTTTTGAAATTTGAAAATTTAGCTTCACTTTAGCGCCACATGTATGTCAGGACCGGGACTCATTGAGTAATATGTTATATACACCCACAGGTATATATAAAAAAAATACATGCACTTATATATATACTCACACACATATATATCTACGCATATATATATGTAATCAAATACACACAAACACACACATATATATGCAAAAATATACATACACTTACACATACGTTTACCTGTATATATACACTTTAACCTAAATATATCCACTTACTCACACTTAATTTTACGCACTACTTACACTTTATATAATATATTTATATTTCCCAAAAACTTAAAAATAACACACACACACACACACACACACACACACACACACACACACACACACACACACACACATATAAACATCATAATGCTAGTACAACTATATCCCAATTAAAATTAACGATTGTTGGTTTTAGACAATTATGAATTTATTGAAATTTATGTTAGTTCTTGATCGAATAAAACTTTTAAGTATAACTTCCATTTTGTTATGAAATTTTAAATCTATTTTTGTGTCTGCATTTAAAGATGAGTCCATTCCTCTGGTTCATTTGAAGATGAGTTAATTTTTATGGAATTTGTATATTTGATAATTACAATTTTTTCCCTCAAGCAGAGATTGCATCTATCCCTGAAGTTGTTGGAAGTTTGTGCATGTCCGATGATCCTCCATTTAATTTGTGAGGTGAGTCATCCGTCTTTATTTTCTAATAGTGTTTTGATAAGGCAGTTTGATGTTTCACGGAAGCATTGGAAAAGGAATGTCGGTGATTATGGAATCTTTTTTTTCAAACTTCATGTGGGTATCCCTATGTATGTGTTTTTCCTGTTTGGGTCTTCTTCCGAACAAATGGTAGCTTCATAAATTGCTTTGTCGTAATTGCATTAGCCTTGAACGAGGCGGTTGGTTCTGCTATTACAGTTACAAGGAGGTTTATATTTTTGTTCATTATTGTAAAAAAAATTATAACTGGTTGTTGTGTGAGTTAATAATGTCTTGAATATTCTTTGTACAGAAATAATTTATTTTCAGAGCTTTTTCGATGAAAATTTTTTTAGGGGGCTATTTTAGTTCAAGTGATTAGACTAAAATCGTATCAGCCGATATCCATATTGAACAATTTGCAGAATGGTGGGTTAAACCATATTATTTTTCTTTTTTTGTTTTTGTTTATATTAGTTGTTTTGTATTTCAAAGGATCTTATTAGAGTAATTCTGTTTTGAAATTACTTTTCTTGAGGGCTTCCTTATATATTGATTCGTTCTCATTAAATATTTTTTACTGGAGGATCCCTCTCCCATCGATATATTTTTTCTTTTTCCCCTTTCCTCTTTCCGTCTGGATAAATCTAACCCATTCATTTTCGCAAAAGGTTTCGGTCCGCGAAGTTGAATATTTAAATAAAAATATTAATGAAATAAATTATGACCAATGGAATTGAAAAATTCGTTCTATTTATTTTCATATATTTCTTTCTTTCTCTCTCTCTCTCTCTCTCTCTCTCTCTCTATATATATATATATATATATATATATATATGTATATATATATATATATTATAAGAAGATGATTACCTCCGTTAGATCCTGTGGGAAGGTGTTAGATTCAGTCTTGTTCTTGCATCTCTTTATATTTGCTTTGTATTTTTCTGTCATGCTGGAAACAGCATTTGAGAATATTAAAAAAGGTGTGAGATTTGAGTCTATGAGAAGTGTTGGGTTATTCAACCAACAATGCTTCAAAGAAAGAACTAAGACATTTGTAGCCTGCTCTTCACCGACAATTGCGCAATTGTAGCCCACATATGCAGTGTACCGTTAACAAATTCTCTCGTGCATAAAAAGCTTTCGGTATGACTATCAACATAAAAATTAGAACTTCTCCATCAACCAATCTGTAACTATTCCCTAGCTGTTTAGGTTGAGGGAATGAGGGAATAGTTTTGAAAGCGTTTTCTCTTTCAGCTATCGTGGTTCCATTGTATCCAACGTTGCTAAAATGGACAAAAAATTGTGTGCAGGATTGGAAAGGCTTCGGTATGCCTAATCGCACGCTTTGAAATACGTGGTGTTTCATTAAAGGAGAAAATTGATGTGTACAAATCAGTAGTACTAACGTCTATACAGTATGGTGCAGAATATTGGACTCTGTACCGACGACTCATCAATGAGCTTGATGCCTTCCACATGCATTGTCTACGTACCTTATCGTATCAGAAACTGATGTTCTGACTAAATGCAACACGACACGTATTGAAGCCATCTTAATGAAAATCTAACCCAGATGGGTAAGACATCTTTCGCATATGAGCGATAAAAGATTTGTAACACAACACTTATTTGGCTAGCTTCTAACAAAGAGATCAATTAGAAGACGACTCTTGCGTTACCAGGATAAACTCAAAGACAATCATGAAACCATGCAGCATCATCTTTTCTTCCTGGGAAAGTAAAACGGCAGAGTTTATGAGTTGACGCCTGCCCTGCTTCTCATCGATTCAAAGGCTTGAGCGAGGCCAACTTAAACATATAAATTAAAGAAAAGTGGTAGCATGCAGCTCCTCTCAATGATAGCCTTACCTGCCATTGTGACTTTGTCGCACACAGTAAAGCAGGCCTTACTGTTCACTCCCGGAAACATATGGCAAATGATTCTCAACCACTTAAGAAAAATATTTCAACCACATGTTCCATCTGACCAAATGATCGCAAAACACCTGCAGGCTTTGGAAGACAGATGCGTGTCTTTAGAAGTGGAGCACTCTTTATTTTACTGAGCCCTCATTTAACAAGAGAATCCTATATATATATATATATATATATATATATATATATATATATATGCGTGCGTGTGTGTGTGTGTGTACGTGGAAGGGAAAGTTCTCGGTCTGACCTGTAAGCTCTTTCTCTGCCACCAATCTGATATTTGATTGTTTAAAGTATGTCGACCCGACATAATTTCAGTGCCGGCGCACACATATGTGACACTGAACCCGGCTGTCGGTCAGACCCCCTTGGTCCGGAAGCCAATTACGATGATGACCGGAACCTGAGTCAGGGTTGATGCTGTCGAACACGGCACCAATTATGATGACGCTCTCGGGTCGCTAGTCGTGATGTTCTCATCACAGTAGCTGGTCCTCAAGACGTCTATTACAACAGTGAACTTTCCTGCCCACGCTGTGTATTTTGATCTCAGGAAAGACACGTTGAAAACTCGGTAGCCGTTTCTCTCGCTATTGTTAATGGGTTGCTGTTTCCATCTCTCTTTTTTTCTCATCTATTTCGGAATCTTTATACGTTCCCAGCCCTTCTGGTTTCACAGGGTCCTCGCTCCCCTGTTATTCTCTTGACCTTTGGGTTCACTCATTTCCCAATTATCAACCACATCTAATTTTACATCGTGGGCATGAACTCTCTTTGTTCAACCAGCCATCTGGTCTCAAATTACATATGACACTGGACCAATTTCTCTTGTCCAGCTTTTCTTCTTTCCAGTGAATTTTGTAGTACTCAGTGTCTCCAGCCTTAATTTCTGACACCTTCCCACTGCCATTCACCCTGTCATTTCTCACCCTGTTTTGGACTCTTTTTATTCACACAATCAACTGTTTTATCTAATTCAGCAACCGCATCAAGTCCGACCTTCAACAGGTTCTTACCCTAGCCTTAAAGTTTTTAGGGGATAATATTTTCTTTTTTTCCTATCTTTTATTTAACTGTCTTGGCGGCTTCGTTCAACAACAACACAGGAACTATTTCTGCCGCATTTACTACCTGGCTTGGGTCTATAAAATTTCAATGTGGGATTCTTTACTTTATTCCACACCCCACTGGCCAGTGATAACGCCGATTGTTCTTTTAATAATCGGCCTATAAATTCGGGCGGTTTCGACTGTGGATGCTGGACCTCCTCATTCTCTGTCAAATGGCAGTCTAATACTCTTTCATTTCTCCATTTTCCTCGGAGTTGTGAGAGGGGTATCTCATCCTCCTCTTACCATTCACTTTCCACGCATACCGTCTTTCTCTCCGCCGGTCCGTGGATTAGTTGATTTTTATCCAGGGCCGTTAACCAACTTTTTAACTCTTTCGCCCCCCACTCACAGCTCGTCCCCTTTGGTCATCCCAATAAACTCTTCAAGTTCTCAGGTGGTCTGTGTCCTATATCGTCTACCTCCGACCCTGCCGTTCCCTGTTCCACCCCGTGGTCAGTCATTCAATATCTATCAATACAACGAGCAATCAATAAGAAACGAGAAGGAAACCTATCTACGGGAAATCGGTAAGCCACCACAATTTCAGAGATAAACCAAAAAAGTGTCTTACCTTGTACCTGCTCTGGGTTGATTTTCGACGATATCTGCTTCAGGGTTTTCGTTTTTCCTGGCAAAAAAGGGTGTATCCACAGTCACGGCAACCAAATGGGACGTCGCCCTCGGGTCGCTGGTTTTGATGATAGCCTCGTCACAGTTGCTGGTCTTCAAGACGTCTATTATAACAGCGCTCTCCCTTGCCCACGCTGTGAATTCTGTGGATCAGAATTCACAGCGTGGGCAAGGGAGAGCCGAAATCTTGCTAGCTGTATCTTTAGTACGTCCAACCAAGCCGGACGCGCGCGTACATTTAGTTAACAAAAAATACGGCACCAAAATAAATAAATAAATAAATAATTTCGATAATGCCTGAATAAGCTGCGGAAAGAGTCTTTATATCTATATATATAAAACAAATAAAAATCAGCAACAGAAGCATAATATACAGTCGTCAAATTCAATTTTCACAACGGAGCGAAAGTTTTCGTGTAAGAATAATCAGAGCTTTCAATTCTCCAAATAAAAAGTCTTTTCAGGGCTCTTTATCGAAGCTTTACGGAAACGGCCGACAATGGTGGGTGGCGACAGCGGCAGTATATTCATCTTGTCTCTTTTGCTCGGCAGCTCTTACCTATTTCGCTTGCCGGGGTCTCGATTTTTATACTTGTCTCAAATTCTCTTGGGAGGTGTATGGTCAGGAACCGGGGTATCTACGCAAATCAAATCCTTGACCAGTGAGATTACTTCCACCTCCACATTTCGAGGTGGAGGTTTGGTTCAACCAATGAGGCAATAATATTTCCTCTGACGTAATTTCTCTTCATTATCTTCTTGATTCAACTGATTACGTCACCAGATTCAGCTTTTAGCTTGGAAACTTTAATGCCAGTGAGATTTATAATTCGTTTTTATTCCCATAGTTAAAACTTTAACCTTCTTAACCCTTAACCTCATCAAAAAATTGTGACAATCTTGTAAAAAATCTACCGCTATTTTTCACTTCCACCGGCCGAAAACCCCAAAACCTCTGATGAATTTTTGAATAAACAATGCAGAAATATATTTTTCTTTTCTATTCTCTTCAATTTCCAAATAGTTTTTTGTTTTTCAAATTTTACAAGTTGGTAATAAGTATATCTTCTGTTTTCTTTAACTCGACTCATATTGGGATTTACAATAAACTACAAAATCAAGAATACCACTAGTAATAATTTCTTTCGCTACGTCGTATCAAATTTAGGAGTACATTTTTTTATATGCAGAAATAACGTTGCACACACACACACACACACACACACACACACACACACACACACACACACACACACACACACACACACACACGTGTGTGTTTTTTGTGTTTGTGTAGATGAAATTATATTGTTTAAAATTTGCCATATTTATAACACATCACTCAATAAGTCCCAGGCCTGACATATAGATGGCATCACTGATAAAAATCCATGTAATTTTCATAAGGTACTGACCTTCAAATGGCACTTGACGAAATTTGGGCCCAATCGGATAATTAGTTTACAAATTATAGTTATTTAAGTGAAGCTACTGTTGTAAATTTTCAAAACAATGTAAAAATCTGATTTTCGTGTGTTGATAAAGCATTGCTTTCTGATAGGAAAAAATACTGTTCAAGCAAAGCAATAGTTTGATAAGTGTTATTCAGAATCTGCTCCGTCGGAAACAATGGTTAAGAGGTGGTATGCTGACGTTAAACTCAGTCGTACAGACACAAATGATGCTGAACGCTCAGGTCGCAGTTGTCCCGAAAAGCACCAAAAATATTCACAAAGTAGTTTCGGCCGACCGTAAATTGAAGTTGCGTGAGATAGCAGACGACTTGAACATACCAGAAGGCAGTGTATTCACCATTTTGCATGAACATTTGTCAATGCTGTGTTCAAAGTGGGTGCTGTGTTTGCTCACAGTGGATCAAAAAACAACAACGCGTCGACGATTCACAGCGTTATTTGCAACTGTTTTAACGCAACAAGGAGAAATCTTTGCGCAAATGTGTGACAATGAATGAAACATAAAAACCACTTTTATTAGTTAATTCCGGGATTTATTGAGTGATGTGTTATGGGAATAGTTTTTCTTATCAAAATGGATCATTTGTAGATCTAAACAATCGCTTTTGAAATAAAAAAGATTCACCACATGCTAAGCAGTAAAACACAAGTAGTTACTAGATGTGAAAGAACTAGAAAGCAGAAACATTATGAAAAAGCGAGAACAATAGAAGAGTAATCAGGAAGAAAGTAGATAATAATTGACAGTGCATTTCAATTTTTGAAGATCAAAGTTGACTGGAAATTGTTAGCATAACACTTACGCGTCAATTCAACTATAAATTAATGAAACTTTGTTGCTAATCTAGTATAGTGCTTGAATTCATAAAGTCTAGGTACCATACCGAAGAGCCCACCTGAACAATTAATATGAAAGTTTTTATAGAAAAAGCACAGGTAAGCAATTTTACGGCGGTGAGAAAATGACTGAAAAACGAGACGCCAATCCAAGACCAATAATATTGCTGATTCGTCTTTGGATTTTATCAAGGATATCTAAATATACAGAAGGAGAAACAGAACGTATGTGACAGCGATATTCAAAACATGGACGAATGGTAGACTTTACAAAAAAACAAAACAACCTAGATATGGGCAAATGTAGCTTGCGAGGCACATTAGCAGACATTGCACCACAAAGTTTCACTGCATATTAATCTTTTGATTGAAAAAGAAGACTGTGCTAAAATATTTGTGGTCCAAAATAAATATGTCTATTTTAAAGCTGTTCTCATGACAGGTTTGCGTTCAATAGTTTAAATGTCTGGTCAGATCAACGATTTAATCGGATTAACTCATTGGTTAACAACTAACCAAATTAAGCCATAACAATTTAATACCGTTTCATTTTATATGCCCTTATAGCTGAAGTATTATCCATTGATAAAAACATAAACAGGCAGTCAATGTAAATAAAGATTTTTGATCAAATCTTGGTTAGATTAAACGATGTTTGGGCTGACGACCACACAGTATCAGATTTAGTATGTAAATTATAATTATAATTATTATTATTAATTAGTATTAACCAATCGATGTTAGTAAAGTTTTTCATGGTACATATTTATATTATTGTGAGTATATCCTGTTAATTCCAGCTCATAGCTGTTTTTTATTTAGAAAATAAATACAATAATTTATTTGGTGGTGTTAGATTTTACTATGCACCTATTAAATTGTTCATCATATCGTAAATAAATATATATCATAGTGTAGTTATTGAGATTAGTTTTTGAATCATGAGGAAATTATAACTTCAAAAGAGAAAAATATCGAAAAGTTATTGAGCAATGCAAACACAATATTGGAACTTGAAAAAAAGTTGGAAAAACTTGTTTCCTCTATAATATCTATATTTATAAACATGACGAGGGTGGACGTTGTGTAAGTATTTGTTTGTTTGATAGATTCAACTTAGCCATCTGCATTTTACGATCTAGCTCGACGGGAGTTGCGCTCAGATGAAGATCAAAATCTTAGAACGCTAACGACACCATGAAATTTTTCAGAAAGCCAAAATTAAGGGTATAAAAATATATATTATCACCCCAGAAAGTCAGGGATCAGTTTATGTATTGATTATAATACAGAATCGATCACCTCACTTTATATTATCTACATCTATATATTGTGCCCATCCCCCTCCCACCCTAATCCAATAGAGACATTTTACATTGTTATCTATATTTATAAAATTGACGAAGGTGGACGTTGTGTAAGTATTTGTTATGTAAATTCATCATATATTTTTTTTTTGTTTTTTTTTTTTATTGTTCTCTGTCATTCCCTTGCTAACTGGACACATGGCTTGGAGGTGATTCCCCCCTCCATCACACTACTGTCTGTTACTGCTTGCTTAAGGTAACTTAATCTCTCCAGAACTGTATAGAAGAAACAGAATGAAGATAATTTTTGAAATTTTCTTAACTTTTTTCTGTCAGCAAGCCTGCAACTTGGTGAGTTTAGCCAGTGTGATCTTATTTTTTATTATTTTTTGAATTATTTATTTACTTATTTTTACTTGTATTTTTTATTTTATTTTATTCTTTTTCGGCTCTTATCTTTTCTGCCTAATTTTTGTGTAAATTGTTCTTAATTATGAAATTTAGGTTTGGTATATTAGGGTTTTGGTTATATGTAGGAATTCTAAGACCGGCCATGTTTTTTTTTTTGTTTTTTTTTTATTGTTCTCTGTCATTCCCTTGCTAACTGGACACATGGCTTGGAGGTGATTCCCCCCTCCATCACACTACTGTCTGTTACTGCTTGCTTAAGGTAACTTAATCTCTCCAGAACTGTATAGAAGAAACAGAATGAAGATAATTTTTGAAATTTTCTTAACTTTTTTCTGTCAGCAAGCCTGCAACTTGGTGAGTTTAGCCAGTGTGATCTTATTTTTTATTATTTTTTGAATTATTTATTTACTTATTTTTACTTGTATTTTTTATTTTATTTTATTCTTTTTCGGTTCTTATCTTTTCTGCCTAATTTTTGTGTAAATTGTTCTTAATTATGAAATTTAGGTTTGGTATATTAGGGTTTTGGTTATATGTAGGAATTCTAAGACCGGCCATGTTTTTTTTTTTGTTTTTTTTTTTTTATTGTTCTCTGTCATTCCCTTGCTAACTGGACACATGGCTTGGAGGTGATTCCCCCTCCATCACACTACTGTCTGTTACTGCTTGCTTAAGGTAACTTAATCTCTCCAGAACTGTATAGAAGAAACAGAATGAAGATAATTTTTGAAATTTTCTTAACTTTTTTCTGTCAGCAAGCCTGCAACTTGGTGAGTTTAGCCAGTGTGATCTTATTTTTTATTATTTTTTGAATTATTTATTTACTTATTTTTACTTGTATTTTTTATTTTATTTTATTCTTTTTCGGTTCTTATCTTTTCTGCCTAATTTTTGTGTAAATTGTTCTTAATTATGAAATTTAGGTTTGACTTATACTAAGTTAAAACTTCATTAACTTCAGTCACATATTTATTTTTTTTAATTGGAGTAGATAGTACCTTCTATCGCCAGGTCTCACACTCCACCCCCTTCTTTTGGACAGGAGTAGAGTTGATCGCCTTGTTTCTAGTTTAGGAAGGGGTTCCCGAGTAGATAGATTAAACTAATTGGAGTAGATAGATTAAACTATCGCCCGGTTCACACTCCACCCACATCTATTGAACAGGTGAAGAGGCTCATCCCTTGTTTCCTGTTTAGGATGCGGTTTCCGGTTTTCTCTTTTCCAATCTTTTCACTCTTTTCCTTTATTATTTTATTTTTTTTTTTCAATTGGAGTAGATAGACTAAACTATCGCCCGGTTCACACTCCACCCACATCTATTGAACAGGTGAAGAGGCTCATCCCTTGTTTACTGTTTAGGATGCGGTTTCCGGTTTTCTCTTTTCCAATCTTTTCACTCTTTTCCTTTATTATTTTATTTTTTTTTTCAATTGGAGTAGATAGACTAAACTATCGCCCGGTTCACACTCCACCCACATCTATTGAACAGGTGAAGAGGCTCATCCCTTGTTTCCTGTTTAGGATGCGGTTTCCGGTTTTCTCTTTTCCAATCTTTTCACTCTTTTCCTTTATTATTTTATTTTTTTTTTCAATTGGAGTAGATAGACTAAACTATCGCCCGGTTCACACTCCACCCACATCTATTGAACAGGTGAAGAGGCTCATCCCTTGTTTCCTGTTTAGGATGCGGTTTCCGGTTTTCTCTTTTCCAATCTTTTCACTCTTTTCCTTTATTATTTTATTTTTTTTTTCAATTGGAGTAGATAGACTAAACTATCGCCCGGTTCACACTCCACCCACATCTATTGAACAGGTGAAGAGGCTCATCCCTTGTTTCCTGTTTAGGATGCGGTTTTCGGCTTTCTCTTTTCCATTCTTTTTACCCTTACGTAGCCCCCTGCGCATCAGTGGCGTTACTGCCTTGCTCGGGGTGATATGATTAAAAAAAAAAAAAAAAAATTCCTCAAACTACCCGAGTAAAACCGGGCTAAACTGCTAGTTTTTGTATAAATGGCATTTTGGCAAGACATCTATTTTTTTTCTAAAGTTCCTTTTGTCTTTACACTAAGCTCACTCTAATGTTATATTCCGGGTATAGCTATAGAGAGTTGACCATTAGAGAAACATTCGTTTTGATTGCAGTAGATACCGGATATCGTAAACGTTTGGCCTTGATCTTGTCCAAGCCACATGCACCCTAAATGGGTTGAGCCAGCTTCCTCCCCGACGGAGCAAGTTTCATTGAGATTTGTTTTAAAGGTAAGGTCCCAAGTCCTACCCTAATATTTAACACATAACTGGAGGGAAGGGAAGGATTAATACCTTTCCCAAAAGTACTAGCGCGTAAGTGAATGCAGGACATTCAACTGGAATTCGAAATCGGCTCATCGATTTCTCTTTCCCAGCCGACATCCACAGCACCACAACGCGCATCCGTCAATCAGTCGATCTTGGTTTTTTATTGATTATTTTTATTTTTAATTATAATACTTTTCGTCAACTACACTTTGTTCCAATAAATCGAATTAACATGAAATTAAAATCTTCGGTAATGGATATAGAAAAAATAGGATCTATTTCATTTTGTTCCATCTTTTAAAACAGTTTATAAGTGCTCTTCAACTGTTCGTTATATTCCAAGCAACGAACAAGAAGGCTACTGAAATTTTTGCATATATTTCTACCACAATGGTTACACGCAGTCTTATCTGTACGGTCACAAGCTTGTAATTCACACAGATATAGAAATTCCTATCAGTTACTTGACAGAGATATTCAGAAAGCTTCTTGACTAATATTGAAATGTTTAACTTGCTAAATATTAACGAAAAGCATTTTATGCAGTTATCCAACACTTCATGGTATTAACTAAACTTAACATAGTAGATACCAAAAAAAAAAAAAAAGGGAATGAGCTTAATAAGATTGTGTTGCTCAGTATTTTTTGTGAGAAAATCTTAAGTAATCTGAATATTAGTAGTTTTGCTTGAAATTGAACACCGACTTCTAGCGCTAGTGCCGTAAGACGTAATTATATGAGTAATGATCATAGGTATTTACTAGGCTGACTGAAGGTTTTAAGTGTAGGAAAGGTCTGAATGGTTTGCAAGATTGTCTTACTTACCATTGTTCAATGCTGAGGCATCCACAAATATTTACTAATCATAGCAGGAATGACCCATGGCTATTATTATGGAACAGAATAAAGATTGAACTTGCTATAACTAATAACTTCTGAAACCGGTTCTCTAACCAATTCCCTAAAGCAAAACGATCATTCGTTTAGTTTTTTTTACTTATTTAGCATTGAGCCATATTCAAGAATGTTTCTAAGACGACAATACTAATATTTCCTTTTAGTAAATACATACGTCAATGTTGCAAGAAATATTTTTCAACTTTACGACTTATGATTAAAAAAAGTTATTTTGTTTTGTGGCATTTTTATCCTTCATTTTAAAGTAATGCCATTTGGCAAAGAGGTTGACACAAAGTTTACTACTACTTGTAGGCATTAAAACCATCCGCAATCTACAGAGTGTGGGAGATTCTTTCCATTTTTCTTTTTAGAAACGGATGCTTTCACACGTGAAGATTATTGGCTGTGCGTTTGTCTTATCACCAATATGAAGCAATTTTTTTTGCATGAGGGGCATTCAAGCAAAAATAATATGGAGAGTGGAGAGAGATATGCGAAATAGAAAGAAGAGATATAAAAGAGAGAAAGAAAGAGAGGAGAGAGGTAGAAAAGAAGGAGGGAGAAAGAAGGGTGAGAGGGGAAAGAGCTAGAAAGAAATGAGAAAGAAGAGAGAAAGAGAAAGAAGAGAGAAGGAAAAAGAACAGAGAGGGAGAATAGAGAGCTACAAGGAGTGATAACGAAGGAAGAAAAGCGAGAGGGTGAGAGAAAAAAAGAGGGCAGTAGAGACAGGAGAACGCGAGAGAGAGAGAGAGAGAGAGGGAGGTGTGGTAGAGAAGGAAAGAGACAAAATTAGAGAGCGCATGTGAGAGTGAGGGTTATGTGATAGGTGGCATCAAGCGAAATACAAGGAAGAGGCATAAAAAGAAGCAAAAACGAAAGAGGATAGTCAAAAGTTTTAGCGTTTATTGATTTTTCTTTGCGAAACAAGCGAAAACAAAAATCTATATTAGTAAAAATTCTACCTTTGCCATAATTGCAAATACTGAGTAAAAGCGGAATGGTTAGTAACTTGTACAGTGGGCGATAAGTTTTTCAGTTCTGGCACAATTTCTTGATTATATTGCTGTGACAACTAACCGGTAAAGACATCGCGGATATGATTGGAAATGATTACTACTGAAAAGAGAGTTCGATTCTCTTCCGCTGCTTTCATCCATGTGGCTTTGAGGCAATACATTTAGGAAATAGCAGCCATCAGGTATGTCATAATAGAACCTAAACCTCAATTATTGATAAAAAAAATTAATCCTGTTGTTATTCCAATTCCCGCTTATTTATATTCATGGAAACTTCGTAAAAACAAAATAAAGATTGTTAGGACATAGTCATTTTGAATTACAAAAACGATATAATTCTTCTTCTTCTTCTTGTTCTTCTTCTCCTTCTTCTTCTTCTTCTTGTTCTTCTTCTTCAAATTTAAGAAGGACTTATATCTGTGCTTTATTGATTATGCGAAGGTGTTTGACAGAATACACCACAAAGAATTGATGGAGATACTCGACAGCCTTGATATATTTGGAAAATACTTAAGAGTAATCAAGAATCTTTACTGGCAGCAAACCGCTTGTATACGCATCAGTTCTTACCCCAGTTTCTCTCTACACCAATGCAAACGATAATGGAAGCACAACATAGACTGATGGTGCCTTGTTTGTTTACATATCAACGAACATTGAAACGTTAAATTTTGCCTATTTTTCTTTATTGATTCTAACATAAAAAAAAATATATTTTATTTGCAATTATTTAAGAGAAAGATTCAATATTACATCATAATAACATTAAACTGCGTGTTTTTTATGACTATATTGGGACCAAACCACTTGTTCATGGATAGAAAGTGAATTCGTTTCGTAAATAAAAACAGAAAGGTGCATAAGCAAAGAACGTGTCTTCTAATGGTATTTATTTAGCCTATAGAAGGAGTCGATTCCTAAGAAAACAAGAAGTCTTACTAGTATTTATTATTGGTGGGCACAGTCCTACCAGCAAAAGAAATGCAGATGACACAGTGTTGAGAGCAGACGCAGAAAGAAAACTGCAGGAGCTCATAGACAAGGTAGTAAATGAAATCGAGGAAGAAATAGCTTAACGTTAATTGTAGGAAGACATAATGTTTGATTGTAAGTATGAGGAACATTACAAGATGCCAGCGACAAGATAGTGATGTCGAAATCAAGCAACTACAGAAATTAAACTATCCGGGAAGTGTTTTAACAGACAACAGCAATTGTGACACCGAAATCTGAAGATTGCTATTGGTATAGCAATAAATGCCTTCCAAAAGTTAAACAAAGTATTAGGAAACAGGAAACTTTCGTTAGAAACAAATAAAAAGTACTGAACTACTTAGTGACATCAGTATTCCTAATGACAGACTGGGCAAAATTAGACAGATATTTTTGGCTCGACTATATGGCCCGGAGAACCCACGTAAAAAAGACCTTGTGCTACATTTTGCTCTAGTGGGAGAGCAAATAAATACAGTATTCCTATATGACAGTGAATACTAGTTGATCTTCTCACAGATGAAGAAGAGAATTGAGGTAACAGAAATGTGGTTCTACAGAAGGATGCTGAAAATACTATGAACAGAAAACGTGAACAACGTAGCAATCTGAAGAAAAACAGAAGCAAAAAGGACAGTTATATTTAGAATAAGAAACAGATAGCTGAACTTTCTAGGGCGCATAATGTGAAAAGAGGCTTGGAAAATTTGATGCTCACAAGGCATTGAAGGCAAGAGGGAGCGTGAGAAACAACAGTTATATAATCGAACGAAGTGTGAATAAATATTAGACCAGGCAGTGGTAAGGTTATTAAAAAAGCAAACGTTATTGCATAGCGCAGGAAGTTGTAGAAAGCCATGATCGCCTACAACCTGTGGAGAAACAGTGCATAAAAGAAGGATTTTTAATTGTTACAGCTCGGCTCGGAATTTTTTACCTGTTTGTTGCATTGACCAAATATTTTGATTATCATTTATTCAGGTCTTTATGGAATTCTTTAAAACAGTTTCCTTGGAAGACAGTAGCAGGTATCAATAGAAATTGTCTAGAAATTTGAAGTTGTATAGATAATAGGAGACGATAATAGAAACAAAAATGTTGAATATTTTGTTCTGTAAAGTTAGTGTCGAAAATGTAAAAAAAATATTGTCTTTTATTTTCACTTAAATTTTTGTTACGTAACACAAAACTTATTCATTGCTTTAAACTTTGACGATAAAAAAGATATGATTATTCCATAAAAACACACTTTCGAACATTATTCGAAGACATTAAGTTTAACTCGTATTCATTCTTATTTTAATTTGTTGGTTGTTTTAATCTCATTTTTTTCATCTAACACAAATACAACGAATATAATACTGCAACAAATAATTCCCGAGTAAAAATCGAAACAAGTGGATTGTCTGTATTTTCGGAATAACATCTTGTATGAACCGATCTTCAGGATACTCATACCGCAATTATTTGTGTATAATCCGCAATCGTTTACAATACACATCTCTAATTTGTACTACGAGATTTTGAAAAAAAAATCTTACGTGTATAAATAGTTTAGACTAGAAATATAATTACCTTTCGGTTCTATCGTCCCGACTATGACGTCGCATAGTGTCGGGAAAATTTAATATTTAGTTTTTAACTATATATATATATATATATATATATATATATATTGGGTGTATTTAGGCAGCATTTTTTTTATTGATGCATGTTTCATTAAATAATATAGACACGTTTTGTCTATTTATTTTATGTAAATTGTTTCATATCGTCTGATAAGGTTAAAAGCGTTATCGTTGAAAGAGGATATCACAATATTGATACACGTTTTTATTTAAACCTTTCTGAGCTTTCGGCTTACATCAGATGAAAATAGTGTTGGTTATAACGGGCAGTTCGCGGATAAACAATATATATATATATTTAAAAAATAAATATACTATACACTCAAATACGCGTATCCATTAAAATAATAATGTTAAATAAAAATTCATATATATATATATATATATATATATATAAAGTAAAATAGGTAGCTAAGCAAAGCTTTAGGAAACAGGAAAATCTAGTTAGAAACAAAAAACAAGGAATACTTAACTGTTATGCAATATCACTCCTCCTATATGATAGCGAGTATTTGACAATCTTTTTTGCAGTTGAAGTAGACACTTAAATCAGCGAAAGTATGGTTATACAGATGTACACCAAAAGGACACTGAAACTTAACATCAGAAAGAGACAGCTTTTTAGGGCGCATAATGAGGAAAGGTGGCTCGGAAAATTTAACACCAAAGACCAAAGCAGTGCATAACCTGCTTAACGAACTTGAGTAAATAGTTGACAGAAAAGAGATTAGGAGTGATAGTGAATATATATAAATTACTAAGAGTCCCAATGAGCAGCATATATATATATATATATATAGACAGCAACCTTTCATTCACTCCTCATTTATCAAATATAGCCGACAATGAAGATTTAATTTTTTATTGAGTTTTCCAAGCATTTTAACCTTTTATCATTTTGTAGGATTTAGGAAATATAGTAATTTTCCCAATTTTAATTGTCCCGAGCGCTTTCGGCTACTCGTATGACCATTATCAAGAGTATTTTTGTCATTAGTGTAGTTATTTCCCCAATTGTTGACATTACATAGTCGTTTGGTTTTGAAGAGACGTATTCGTTTTTAACAGTCACGTGTCCCCGCTATTTTTTGTGGGTTATATATTTCATCAAAGGTCAGTCAGTTAAGTGCCATACGTAATACACTCTTGGTCGATCATGTCTTGAAAGAGACATGACTGACTGGACATAAGATTATCCCGCAGTAGCTTATCATTGCTTTCTGCGGTAGACTAGTTGCCAGCCAAGGCTATAGAACTCAATCTGTTCTATAATAATAATAATTATTATTATTTAATCCATGACTGGAGGGAAGAAGAATTAATTCCTTCTCCTAGAGTATTTGTGCGTAAGTAAATGCAAGAAATTCAACTTGAATTCGAACTCAGCACCCCGATCTCTCGTTCCGAGTCGATATCCACTGCACCACAACGCACATCTCCACACTACATAGCATTAAATAAAGATTACACTTGTTTAAACTCGTCGTCAGTTATCAGCGTCGACAATCGTGTCGTATTTTTCAAATATCTCGTCTTCAGGCGTCAATATATGATGTCGTGTTGCAATTTTAGTTGATATTAGCTGTGAAATATATTTAGTAAGTTTGTTCCTAATTTAATTAAAATTCTTTGGAAGTTAAGTTTTTTTTGTGTTAAAGGCTTTTTGTTTTTTCAGGTTATATCGGATAGTGTTTCGAGGTTATTTATTAGGATTCGGTTGTTTTTTTGGTTTGATTGTGTTGGCAGTGAGCAATTTAATTAAGTTATTATTAGATAAATTGTAAGTTAACATATCACCGACCGGTGTGTGAGGAGAAACTATACATGAAGACACTATATTTGAAAAGTTCAATAAATAAATAAATAAACTGACACATTATTTGGAAACTTCTTATTCTTCTATGTGCCTTGTCCTTTCAGGACGTACGCGATCATGGCGTTCCACGTTCCCCAATCCTTGGTGGCTCACTTTCTCTTGTAACACCACGCAACTCCCGTTCTGTCATCCACCTGCTCAGGCTCTTCAAATATGTTATCCGCTACTTTTCCTCTGTCTCCTTTTACCTCTATCTGGCCCGTCAGTATCAGATTCTCCAAGCTCTCCTTCCTCATTGCATGCCCCAGGAACTTTAGTTGTCTTTTCCTGATGCTCACTGCTAATATTTTCTTTTCCAAAATTTCATCATTGCTCACATGCTCGGTCCATGATATCCGCAGCATCTTTAGTGTTTCAGTTGCTTCAAGTTTTCCCTTCATCTTTGATGATATTGTCCTGCATTCACTGCCATATTGAAGAATTGACAATCCAGTACTCTCTTCTTAATTTATAGTGAAAGCTTTCTGTCGCTTAATACTTTACTGAGCTTCTGGAACGCGTACTTTCCTATGCCAATTCGCCTTCGTATCTCTGTGTCACATTTTCCGTCTTCTGTTAGAACACTTTGCCAACGGCAAAAATGCACATATATAGACACTATCTATCAATAGAAAAACAAAACTTTAATAATAATATCTTATGAAATCTGAAAGCACTCAAAAGTTATTGGAAAATTTATGTTTGAATTACTCTGTAAACCAGGAAAATAGATTGAAGGAAAATTAAATTAAAAAAAGAAATATATAGGAGGAAAATTAAATTAAAAATTAAAAGAACAAAAAATTTTGTTAGCCTTCAACCAAGCCAACTCTCTCTCTCTTCAACCAAGCCTTTCTCTCGCTCTCTCTCTCTCTCTCTCTCACACACACACACACACACACACACACACATACACACACACACACAAGCACATATGTATATATATATAAAGAGTTAATGCTACTAAAACTCAAGGATTAACTGAGAGTGCAAAAGGATGAGAAGACTTTATTTAGGGAAAATGGAAATAATAATACAAATTTCAAGAAGACAGAAGATGGCGAATGATGTTGCATTTCAATTGCTGAAGATCTTTGGTGACAGTCAAGCAAGAAACCGGAAGGGAGTTCTAGAGGTGAGAAATGTGAGCAAAGAAAAATTCTGAATAGAAATTACAGTTACATTAACAATTTCAACACTAAAACGATGAGACTTAAAAGCCATTCTAGTAGTACGCGTCGTAAATGACAATATATATATATATATATATATATATATATATATATATATATAATGCACTGCAATCCGGAAAAACATATACTTAAAGAAAAATTGTTTTTATTCAAAATGACAAGTATTTACATGACAAAATGCTTTATAACATTGTTGTCTGATATCTCCTCTACCATATTATTCAATCCAGCACCCTCCAGCTTCAATCACATCATGCACACGAGGCGGAAACTTCCTACAGGCGTTAGTCACCTGCTCCCTGGACAAGCTGGCCACGGCCTCGATGATGGCAGTGCTCAGGGAGTCGACAGTATTGTGTGCACGTTTGTTGGACTGTCTCTCATAGGTAATAGTCGCCCCATAGGCAATAGTAGCAAGGATTCAGGTCTGGGCTACTAGGGGGCCAGAACTTCTTTTACCAGAACATGTCTCGATTCTCGTCACACCAAGCCTGGACCAAATTGGACGCATGTACAGGAGATCGGTCCTGTTGAAAGAGCCATGGCTTCCCTGCAGCTACCTGAACGATCCATGGTTTCACAATATTCTTCATGACATCCAGGTAGACCTCCTTCGACATGGTCTGATATTTGCCAAAGAAGTGGGGAGGCATGACGTCCCCTTCATAGGAGATAATAACATCGGAGGTCCTGTGTTTTTCTCTGAAGCGTCAGGGACTAAGCCCTAGCCTCACCAGATTCTTTGAAGGTCTTGGCAATGTCGTACACAGTCGTTTTTGGAAATTAAAACCTCAAACAATCTCTTTGGGCGTGCAACCACAACGTAGGACCATAATAATTGCAGTATGGCGCTTGAGTTCACTGGACATTTTGCTTAATTTGTTTTTAATTCAACAGATTGCCACACAAATCTGAAACAAGAAAAAATGATATATTTAATATGGTTGTCATTTTATTAAGTTAAAGTTAGTCCGGATTGTAGCGCATACCCATATATATATATATATATATATATATATATATATATATATATATATATATAAAGACAAAGGTAAGCCACGTCATGGCGGTAAAAAAAATGACAGAAACAGAAATGCCAAGTTAGGAAAAATAAGATTATAAACTCTGCTGTCGAAAGTCTCGAGATATACAATCTCCATATAGAAATCTAGCCGGGGCCCCAGATCAAACATGGTAGCAATATTCAATGCACGGAAGAATGGTAGATTTATAATTGTGAAAGATAGATTCTGATGAGAAAAACTGTCTGCCATGACACAATGAACCAAGCAGAAAACCTAACAATTGATTCAATATAATCGTCACACTTCATGTCAAACAAGAGACAAAGGAAGCGCCAAGAGCGGCTCTCTTATCATAAAATAGCGCACCGTGAGCGTTGTTGGTGAAAATAAAACAATACATGATGCAAAATAACATCTAAAAACTTATATTAAGAATAAATATACGTTTGTTCCTCAACTCTCGATGCAACTTTTATGTAAGTAGCAATCGTCAAGCACAAATTAAAATCTAAAATAGCGAGTCGTAGTAGTAAAAATAGCGCCTGATCATAAAATAAAGTAGTATACTTTTTTTTCCCCTCAATTGGAGCAGATAGACTAAACTATCGACCGGTTCACACTCCACCCACGTCTATTGAACAAGTGTAGAGGCTCATCCCTTGTTCCCTGTTTAGGATGTGGTTTCTGGCTTTCTCTTTTCCAATCTTTTCACTCTTTTCTTTCTTTTTTTCCTCAATTGGAGTAGATAGACTAAACTATAGACCGGTTCACACTCCACCCACGTCTATTGAACAGTGTAGAGGCTCATCCCTTCTTCCCTGTTTAGGATGTGGTTCCCGGCTTTCTCTTTTCCAATCTTTTCATTCTTACGTAGCTCCCTGTGCTTCAGTGGCATTACCGCCTTGCTTGGGGTGATATGATTAAAAAAATAATCAGAGAAGCATCCTCTTGAGTGTTTGTCACACAAAGCAGCGGTTCATGGGGAGAAGCTGCTTGAATGGAAGTTATACATCATCAGTGGAATACGAAATGAATGAGGGTCGTTCGCAACAATATGGGTAGCATAGTGGGTCTGGGCTATGAAGTTTAGAACTGGTGGAACTAAGGAATGTAATTCGTCTGAACACTTTCCACGGAAATATCGATAGCACGAGGCATGCGGTATTTCGTTTGAGAGGGAAGGGGTTGTAGGGTAGAAATAATTTGTCAACTTTAAGTACACGGATACGATTTTGGTTGTTGGTTGATGATTTTTGTTTAGCGGTAAAACCCCCTACGGGTTATTTAATGCCAAAATCTAAATATTTTGTGTGCAATTTTACTTTTTTTGAAAGAATAATGGTTTTAGTGATACACATCTTACTAATTAACCCATAGTTGGGAGAAAAGAGGTGGATTCATACCTTTCACCAGAGTAATTATGTTTAAGTGACTAATAACGAACCAAGATGGAATTGGAACTCAGATTTCTAATTAACAATTCTGACCATTATCCATTACACCACCTGCACAACACTTGGTATTCTCGAGCGGCAGACTTTATATCAAGACTGAACGTGAAAACTGGGCAGCTTCTATATATGGTCACAATATTGAAGTTTTGACTTGATCTGACTATATATGATCACAATATTCAATTTTCGACCCGATCTGACTATATATGGTCACAATATTGAATTTTTGACTTGATCTGACTATATATGATCACAATATTCAATTTTTGACCCGATCTGACTATATATGATCACAATATTCAATTTTTGACCCGATCTGACTATATATGGTCACAATATTTAATTTTTGACCCGATCTGACTATATATGGTCACAATATTCAATTTTTGACCCGATCTGACTATATATGGTCACAATATTCAATTTTTGACTTGATCTGACTATATATGATCACGATATTCAATTTTTGACCCGATCTGACTATATATGGTCACAATATTCAATTTTTGACCCGATCTGACTATATATGGTCACAATATTGAATTTTTGACTTGATCTGACTATATATGATCACAATATTCAATTTTTGACCCGATCTGACTATATATGGTCACAATATTCAATTTTTGACCCGATCTGACTGTATATGGTCACAATATTCAATTTTTGACCCGATCTGACTATATATGGTTACAATATTCAATTTTTGACCCGATCTGACTATATATGGTCACAATATTGAATTTTTGACCCGATCTGACTATATATGGTCACAATATTGAATTTTTGACCCGATCTGACTATATATGGTCACAATATTCAATTTTTGACCCGATCTGACTATATATGGTCACAATATTGAATTTTTGACCCGATCTGACTATATATGGTTACAATATTCAATTTTTGACCCGATCTGACTATATATGGTCACAATATTGAATTTTTGACCCGATCTGACTATATATGGTCACAATATTCAATTTTTGCCTCGATCTGACTATATATGGTCACCATATTCAATTTTTGACCCGATCTGACTATATATGGTTACAATATTCAATTTTTGACCCGATCTGACTATATATGGTCACAATATTATATTTCTGAGCCGATCTGACTCTTGTAAACTTAGAGTATAGGAGGATTCGTGTGCCGAGTATTTTTCCAGCATATTTATCGATGGATCATATGTACGAGTTCCACTTCCTTATTGTTTCAAAATAAACGAGTATGACGAATGGGATATCTCAAACGCAGTTTGGTAATGTTATATATTTCATGTTGTTTCTCCAGTTCTCTTCATACGTTCTAAACAAAGCCGTCTTTTCGCTTGCAGGCAGCAGATATTAAAAATCTGAATTCAATGACAAATTTGATTTGCGGTTATGATTTCATGTGGGATTTACGCACAACAATCTAATAGAAACTGTTCATTCAATCAGGCTGTTTCCGAGGAATTCTTACAGAAATATTGATATACCGGAGGAAAGAAAAATCATCACGTAAGCTTTTTACTTCATTTTTATTATGTCTTATCGTTAGAAAAAACATTCGGAAGCATAAGAAATAATGGGATGTTTTTTTGTTTTTAATTACATATTTTTTTCTTAAAATCAATGACCCTCATTATGTGAACACACGCACACACATACAAACACAATCACAAACATGCATACCAATTAATCTATTTTAATTGCAATAAATGTATCTTTCTGTATATTATAATTTACACAGGCGTAAAAATATACACATGTTCATACGAATATTAGGCACACTTAATATTAAATGTATACAGCGAAACAGATCTGTCTGCATATGACTATTTACGCTTTCACAACCTGATTGAGCACTCTGGAAGAATGGTAAACTTTGTAAAAACAGTAGCTGCTCTGGCATGTACGCATCGCTCAATCAGTAATGAATTAGAGCCCTCTGGCTATTAGGCGTGTATAATGATAATATACACGCAAAAAAGGCTGCCTTCTTCTAACGAACGCCTATAGTCCAGAGGTAGAATCGCCGACTGACACCGATTCGGTCGGGTATCAATCCTGGGTTAAAAGCAATCGGAGTCTAACCGTACTGATGACCTGTGATACAGCGAAACAGATCTGTCTGCGGATGACTATATATATATATATATATATATATATATATATATATATAGTACTGTGCAAAAGTATTAGGACAAGAACTATTTTTTCTTTTATGAGGCATATTGACAGAAAATAAACAATTTAATTAAAGTAATTTTATTCGATTTACTCAACAAATGCATTAACAAGAAACAATACTTGTTACGAAATAAATTTAATATTTAGTATAAAATAGCATTTTGCTTTGATCACAGCCTTCATTCTGTCAGGCATTGACATTACAAGCTTCTTCAATGTATCTAATGGTATCTCCTGCCCAGCATCTTCTATTTGTTCCCAAAGTGTATCTTGCGAAGTAACATTAGATTTATCAATTCGTAAAGGGAGAATTAAAAGAAAAGCCAGTCTTATCCAAGGATAATAGAATTATGAGTACTTTCAAAATAACTTGTTTAATAGAAAATAGGAAAAATTAAATATAACTTCTTTTTAATACATTTTTTACACCTACTTTTAAATAATCAATATTTATTAGCAATTTACTTGGTTTTTCACCTTGTATTTGAATTTCAGTGAGGTTTTTAGGAAAATCATCCCTGTCTTAATACTTTTGCACACAACCGGTAGTGTGCAAAAATTGTTAGGACAGTGGGGATTTTAAACTTAATTTTGATGCCTCATAAAATATAAAATAGTTCTTGTCTTAATACTTTTGCACAGTACTGTATATATATGCATGTGTGTGTGTGCGTGCGTGTGTGTGTGAATATAAAAATCAACGCGTTATAGTGACACGTAGATTTATTGCTAATCAGTAGATAATGTGCTTATCCACATATGCTATATCACCGATATTGAGTATCATTCTCTCTAAATTTCTCACGTTTTAAGGAATATATATATATATATATATATATATATATATATATATATATATTCCATTTGTAAACAAGTTATAACTCGTTTACAAATGGAAAATATTCAAAAGTTCTACAATATAATTGTATTGAACACGTTTTAATACAAATGTGCACTGGTCTAATTTTATCATGACCAAAAACTAAGTAATTAACCAATCAATCAATCAATCAATCAATATATATATATATATATATAAGGAGAAGACACAAGGAAATATTTACTCACTTTCGTTTCGGCATTAAATAATGTCACTTAGCATTTGCCATAGTTTAAAATGACATTCACAGTTAGGCATAAGAATATTTTTAAGTGTTCTTAAAAGTAAAAAAGGAAAAATAACGATATTTAATTTACTTCTGTTTATAAATGCATGTTGCAAATAAACCTTACATTTACTTGTTAAAGTCTATCAGTTGACGAAACGCTTTGGGAAATAAAACTTGTTATTTTGTTTTTATGTAATAGTTACATCTTTGGTATTGAGAACTTTAACCCATAACAATAATATCCTTAAGACTATACCTTTTATCGAATATATGCAAGTGGCAGGGGTGCAAGAAAAGAAACTTAGGGTTACATCCAGCTATTTCAACATTAAAAAGATGAAACCTAGTGGGCCAAAATTCACGCGGTCAAGGTACCAAGAAAATCTTATGAGAACAATTTTCATGAAAATATTTATAGAAAAGACAAAAAAAAAAAGCCATGCTACGGCGTTGGAGAAAGGACTGATGTCAAGAGACCCAGTTTAGGATCAATAACATTACAGATCCGTATTTGAATTTCATTCAGAATCTCAAGATATATAGTGCATATATAGAAATCAACACTGCATTTTAAGTAGCAATTTCAGATGGTTTAGGGGATCACTTAAAGAGTAAAATTGCAACCAGTTAAGGCCAGTGGAATTATAAGATACTGTTTAACTATATATGTAAGTCTATATATATATGTAAAAAGTAAACAGACTTTTACTCAAATACGAGTATCCATTAAAAATAATAATGTTAAACAAGTAAATATTCAAATAGGTCAGCTAATGCCAGTTTCATGGATTTTCCGTTTAATTCCGTAATGCTGTCTTCGGTTGAGTTCATTTACATTCGGATACAATCTGAGCAGATATTAATCGTTCCATGAAAATCAGGATAATACCTATATAAAAGTGAAATTGATTTTTGCCTTCCATAAAATCATCTGTGGGTCGATTGGTAAAGATACGTCTGATCTAAAGACGCCTCTCTCCGGTGTAGTAGTTTGCAGGTTCGATTCCTGCCAGAAGACAAATATTTTCCAAACAATTTATCAAACGATTAAGGCCAGTGGAAATTATAATGTACTGTTTAACTATATATATATATCGTGTGCATTTAAGCAGCATTTTTTCATTGATGCATGTTTCATTAAATAATATAGACACATTTTGTTGATTTATTTTATGTAAATTTCTTTCATATCGTCTGATAACCTTAATAGCATTATCGTTGAAAGAGGAAAGAAAATCACAATATTGATACATGTTTTTATTTAATCCTTTCTGAGCTTTCGGCTTACATCAGAGGAAAATAGTGTTGGTTGTAACGGGTAGTTCGCGGACAAACGATATATATATATATATATATATATATATATATATATATATATATATATATGTTTATATTTAAAAAATAAACAGACATTACACTTAAATACGCGTATCCATTAAAATAATAATGTTAAATAAAAGTCCATTTATATATATATAATAGGTAGCTAAGCAAAGCATTAAGAAACAGGAAAAGCTGGTTAAAAACAAACACAAGGAATACTTAAATGTTATGCAATATCACTTCTATATGATAGCGAGTATTTGACAATCTTTTTACAGTTGAAATAGGCACTTGAATCAGCGAAATATGGTTATACAGATGTACACCAAAAGGACACTGAAACTTAACATCAGAAAGAGACAGCTTTTTAAGCCGCATAATGAGGAAAGACCGCTTGGAATATTTGACACCAAAGACCAAAGCAGTGCATAACCTGCTTAACGAGCTTGAGTAAATAGTTGACAGAAAAAGGGATTAGGAGTGATAGTGAATATATAAAAATTACTAAGAGTCACAAAGAACAGTATATATATATACATAGACAGCAACCTTTCATTCAAGCCTCATTTATCAAATACAGCCGACAAGGAAGGTTTAATTAACTTTTTATTGAGTTTTCCAAGCATTTTAACCTTTTATCATTTTGTAGGATTTAGGAAATATAAAAATTGTCCATATTTTAATTGTCCCGAGCGCTTTCAGCTACTCGTATAACCATTATCAAGAGTATTTTTGTCATTAGTGTAGTTATTTTCCCAATTGTTGACATTACATAGTAGTTCGGTTTTGAAGAGACGTGTTCGTTTCTAACAGTCACGTGTCCCGCTCAGCTGGAATTAGCACGGGTATGAACTAAGATGTCACATTTGTGTTCAGTAGCACAAATATCATATTTGTATGTTAACCAACTTAAAATAGTGAAATTTTCAAAGGTTAAATATAGTTTACACTCTTTTGCTATTTTGCAGACATCTGACAGAATGAATTCCAGGTGGAAAATATCTCTGCTCAAGGGCATGAACTAATGTATCACGTTTACAGTATTTGTTCACTGGAGTGTTACATAAACACAAAAATATTTGTGGGATACCCGGCTTAAAATAGTTGAACGAATGAAAATTTAACAGGTTAAATATAATTTATATTAATTTTCTATTTTACAAACAGCTGGCTGATACAAATCCAGAAGGAAAATATTTCTATTCGCAGGTAAGAACTTAGAGCTCACGTTTTTAGTATTTAATCATTGAAATTTGCAGAAAGTCAAAAGTTGTGGTGCCTCCAACGTAAAATAGGATAAACCGTTAAATTTTCATTGGTTAAATGTAGTTTATATCACTTTGCTATTTCACAAACATCTGAATGAATCAAATTTAAAAAGGAAAACACTTCTGTTCAACGGCATGAACTAAGATGTCACGTTTTCAATATTTGTTCAGTAGAGCTTAGTACAAAGAGAAAATTTGCTGTGTGGCACCCGGTTTGAAAACCGTGAAATTTTCAGTGTTGAATATTAGTTTATATTATATCGTTATTTTATTAACATCTGACTGAACCCAATCTAGGAGAAAAATATCTATGCTTACAGGTATAGACAAAGATGTCACATTTTCAGTATATTTCAGTCGGTCTACTACAAACAGTGTCGACCACAAAGACAAAATTGTTGTAGGGTACACAGCTATCCACCAGTGTAACGCAAATGTCTTGTCTATTTTCTACAAATATTCTCATGGTAATTGTTTTGATGAGCTTTTCCCTTTGGTATGTCCGTTCTCAAATTTAAGCGCAGTACTAGATTGGTAACTAGATCTCCTAATTTTATTGTTATTGAAATTGTTAGGTGTGACCCTAATATCTATGCTAATCGTTTATTCTCTTGCACCTCTAGACCATGGAACTCACCTGCAGCTTCTTGCTTTCGTATCAATTACGATCGTCAAATATTTGAATGCAACATCAATTTTTATCATTTGTCTCTATAGATCCCTATCCTTACAGAGATCCGAAGGCGATTTGGCATGGCGAAGAAAACATTCCAGAAGTTGAGTAAAATATAAAAAAAAAACAGGACAATTTTCCTAGAAACAAAGAAAAGAGTACTGAATTGCTATGTGATGTTGGTTTTTCAATATGGCAGTAAATGCTGAACAATATCATCGAAGATGAAGGAAAAACTTGAAGTAACTGAAATATGGTTCTACAGAAGGATGCTGCGAATATCATGGATCGGACATGTGAGCAATGATGAGGTTTTGGAAAGAATGAAAACGAAAAAAAAAATAATACTCAGCATCAGGAAGAGACAACTAAAGTTCTTGGGACATGCAATGGGGAAGGAGGGCTTGGAAAACCTGATACTAACAGGCCAGATAGAGGGAAAAAGAGACAGGGGAAAGCAGCGGATATCATATTTGAAGGACCTGATCAGATGTATGATGGAAAGAGGGTTGCGTGGAATAACAGGAGAAAGCGTGCTAAGAGCCACCAGGGGTAGGGAGACGTGGAAAGCCATGATTGCCTACGACCTGAATTGACAGGGCACATAGAAGAAGATATTCAGTAACTTTTTCTTATTTTCTTTCACTCTCAGTAACACCTTTGCGTCTTAGTGTCTTTATCGCCTTTGTTAGGGTGAAATTATTAAAAAATGATTAAAATCATTAGACGATGAAAAACATCTACTAGATTATCTAGTTAACAATTCTATCTTTGTCCATATGTCGCAAGGATTATTTTTTTCTACATCTTTCTGTATTTTGTTGCTCTCTGGAATGCGCTTCACAACTCTTTGTCTTGTTTGTTATATCTTCCATTTGACTAAATCTGTTCTGCTTCTCTTGTCTCTGACGAATCCTGTGTATATTAAATTCCTCAAACCGTATTTCCCCATTATGTTCCTTCCCTCCAAAAAAAAAATCAGACTGGCAACTGGGTCTCACCCATTCACAGTTAGATCAACCAAATGCAGACAACAATTCTACTCCTCCAGCTTCTTTTCTCGCACTTCCCGCCTGTGAAACTCGCTTCCATATTCTTGCTTTCCTGATGGCTACAACCTCCAGGAATTTAAATGCAATGTCAATACTCATCTCTTAAGAACTTGACTCTAGTTCTTTCCACACCACCCAGTATATCCTTTCCTTTCTCTCCACCTTTGCAACTGTCATCACACCTGTATTCCATCTTTTTCTTGCTCCTTTCTAACTGGTTCGTCTTTCTCTTCACTCTCCTCCTATCTAATCTTTTTACTCTTATGTAGCCACCTGCACATCATTGGCGTTACCGCCTTGTTCTGGGTGATACGATTAAAAAAAGTGTTAATTTTGTATTGTTAGGAAGTTTATTTGCAGTTTCTTTCATCGTTAGAACTTACACATTTGTCATAAGCTATGTTCAGCGTTTTGGAATCCTTAACAATCTTTAGTAGGACCACATCTCAATTGCTTCAAGCACTTTGTTCATATGAAACAAAATTATGCAGCTTTCACTATCATATAGAAGAGTTTCACCAACAACAATGTTGTGCTATCCACAATATGAAATTTGCTGATCCGTTAATTTTTACATTCAAAGAATGATACTCAGTTATGTGCCATACGTGATACACGATTGGGCCATCATGTCTCTTTCGAGACATGACTGACTGGGCAGAAGATTATCCTGCAGTAGGTTGCCATTGCTCTCTGCAGTAGACTGGTTGCCGACCAAGGCTATAGAACCCAATTTGTCCTATTATTTAACCCATAACTGGAAGGAATAGACGGATTAATACCTTTCCCAAGGGTATTTGCGCGTAAGTGAATGCAATGAATTCAGCTGGAATTCGAACTCGGCTTTCTGATTTCTCGTTCCGAGCCGACCTCCACTGCACCACAACGCACTACCTTCCTTAAAATATACCATAACAGTCGTTGTTTAACAGGTGGAATTTATAATATTTTAGTCTTTATTCGGATACTATGAAGAAGATATGAATGAATATGTAAATATATACCAAAGCAATTGCAGTCGTCTTGTTTCTTCTTCTTCTTCTTCTTCTTCTTCTTCTTCTTCTTCTTCTTGTGCTGTGTCCCTTCAGGAAGTAAGTGATCATGGACTTTCACTTGGTTCTGTCTCTTGTCACTCTTAATATTTTTCCTCTTGGTATATCTCCCAAACCCCGTTCCGCCATCCATTTGCTCAAGCCCATCAAAAATGTCTCGAGCTGCTTTCCCCTGTCTGTCTTTCCTTCTATCCGTCTTGTGAGTACTAATTTCTCCAAGCTCTCCTTCCTTATTACGTGTCCAAGGAACCTCAGCTGTCTTTTCCTGATGAAAGCATGAGTTTTTTTTCGTCTGCATCCTCTCCAACATCTCATCGTTGCTCACGTGCTCAGTCCATGGTATTCTCAGCATCCTTCTGCAGAACCACATTTCTGTTTCCTCAAACCTTTTCTTCATCCTTAACGAGATTGTCTAACATTCACTGCCTGTACATCAAACGTTGAAATTTGGAATGCATTCAGAGTAATATGGATTATTTATAGTTTAGCATTTTTTCTAGGATGAAGAACAAAAAATAACTTTTAATTATATGTCGCATTCTCGTTGAAATTCTCTAATTCTAAAGAGATGCAGCCCGGTTTAGAGAGATAAAGCAAAGTCATCTGTAGTTTTATATAGGTTAGTTCTGAAGAATTCACTCGTATTTCTGATCTTTGTTGTTTTATTATAAGATTTCAGAAACTTCCCCTCTTGCTTTTCTCTGGCTTTTGTGTTCTGGCAATGCCGAATCTTGCTCTGGATGGGGAGCATGCACGCGCTTTCCTGCCGATTCACCTCACATTTGCTGTTTGCACTTGTGTTCAAACAAAATTGTTTTCTTTTGACTTTAGCACTGAACTAAGGATCTTCCAATGAATATCTCCATCTCTTGCTTCATGCTCATTAAACGTGAAATTAATTGTCTGCTTAATAGTTATCATAAGTGTTTAATATTGTATTATTAATAGTCCATATTTTTGACTTACTGATCCAATTAAACGAACAGTATATGCGCAGAATCCTTCAATATTCATATTGTCTGTTAGTTCGAATAAATTAAAAAAAAAAACTGGTGAATGATGAAAATGAGTTCTGTAATAAGGTCCAGAAAAGTTTGGGCTGATGTTCATTTGAGATAAGATAATTTCAGATTAAATACTTTCATTAGTAACTTTTTATTAGTTTTCTATGTTCTTTTTTATCACGAATTTCATGTCGGATAATGTGCGGTCGTTAAAGCCCATCTCTTAAAACCCTGGAGTTTCCTTTGAAAAAAAAAATCAAATCACTTGAGAGTAGTAGTAGGCAGTGAACAAGCAAGATGACATGGTGATTTGGAGGAGAATAGGGATAATTTGACTATATATTTTAATCCTATCTAGTCAATGGAAAAGCGTCGGCTATGAAAGATGAACTCAGGGAAAATGGGATGCAAATTTTAACGGTCGGATAAAATCCTATTGAAAACGTTGCAATAAAAGTAACAATAAAACGAAGAAAATTAATGAGAAGTTAATAATGAAACTCAGTATTTGACGTCATAGAAAACTGATCGAGACTTTCTGAATTTTTCAGATACGCAAGCATTCAATTGGTTCTTGCTATCACGTGATTGACAATCTTTTCTACCTGCCGTGGGACGTCTTTAAATACAACGATACAAAGTTAAACTGTGTATTCGAACATTTACGGCCCCATATTCAACATCCGCTCGCTTTCACACGAAACCAAGTTCGTTTCTGTGAGGAAAAGGTCGTGTAAAATACATATTCTCAGGGAAGAATTAGTTAGCAAATGTATGTGGGCTGGGAGATCACGTATTCCGAACGTCTATTGTTCCTGTCTTGTGAAGTTTGGCGCTGCCAATGTCTGGAGATAATACGCAGAAGAGAGGAAAGATAGAAAGATGAGAGAAGTCGAAGATAACAGAAAAAGCGCGTGCCATTTTAGATTTTTCCGTTTTCTTGTGAACACTGATGTAAAACGTCATAAGTATGTTACATACGTGAGCGAAAATGTTTTACAAGTCTCTCTGATTTATTCCGCCTTCAAACAAAATGTCAAACCCGGCTTTTTCAGTCGCTCAGCTTTTCTGTAAAACTTTCTTTTATCTACCAAATAACAACATAAAACAAAAATAAGCAAGAAAAACGGCAAACTTTGATTTATATCCAAACAGCAAGTATACGCGAAAGTTTTTGCTTTTATTAAATGAGAAAAGCTATCTATCTATCTATCTATCTATCTATCTATCTATCTATCTATCTATCTATCTATCTATCTATCTATGTTTGCATCAGCTTAAACGTGTGCTTGCAAGTGCATTTAATGAAGTAAACATGAGTATACGAATCAAGATAATAGTTCAATCTTTTTAAGTGTGCAATTCTCTAAGTACGCACTTATAAGTATACACATATATATTATTAAAAACATGCGAACATATATATATATATATATATATATATATATATATATATACATATATTTACGAAGGTTGATAAAAAAGTAACGGAACTAGTGCTATAAAAATAAAGCTGCAAAACATATCAATTCGGTATTTAATCTCCTTCGAAGTAGTACTCTTTTGAAGTCACATACATTATTCACAGCCGTTTTCATTTATGGAAGCCTTCTTGAAATTCAGTTTTTTTGGATAGTGAGTAGCTGCTTCGCCGAAGTCTTCTGGATTAGATCGATGACTTAAAATCTTTTTTCTTTCAAGTGAGATGAAGTGGGAAAAAGACGCGAGGAGCAATATCTGGGGAGTATAGTGACTTTCAGACGTTTGGAATGTTGTCCCTGGACAAAAATCCGTTACACAAGTCATGGCCACTGATAGAACTTCTGTTTTGTGTTCAGATGACCACACTCTACACACCTTCCTTACAAACACTGTTACAAACAATGAAAGTGAGCGAGAACATCATAACTTTAAATTGCCACAGTTCAAGGTCAATCTATGACAACCGGCATCACTCTGCGTACTTTAACTATATTCTTCTTCTTCTATGTGCCCTGTCCCTTCAGGACGTAGGCGATCATGGATCTCCACGTCTCCCTATCCCTTGTGGCTCTTAGTATGTTTGCTCCTGTTGCTCCTGGCAACCCCCGTTCCGTCATCCACCTGATCAGGCCCTGCAAATATGTTATCCGCTGCCTTCCTCTGTCTCTCCTTCCTTCTATCTGACCAGTCAGTATCAGGTTCTCCAGGCTTTCCTTCCTCATTGCATGTCCCAGGAACTTCAGTTGTCTCTTCCTGATGCTCAGCATCAATTTCCTTTTTGTTGCCATTCTTTCTAACACTTCGTCGTTGCTTGTATGCTCAGTCCACGATATCCGTAGCATCCTTCTGTAGAACCACATTTCGGCCGCTTCCAGTTTTGTCCTCATTTTCGATGATATTGTCCAGCATTCACAGCCGTACTGAAGAACTGACATCACGTAGCAGTCTAGCACTCTTTTCTTCGTTTCTATTGAGATCTTCCTGTGTGTTAGTATTTTGCTCATCTTCTGGAACGCGTCCTTTGCCATGCCAATTCGCCTTCGGATCTCCGTGTCGCACTTTCCATCTCCTGTTAGAACACTTCCTAGGTACTTAAATTCTTGGACTTGTTTGATTCTGTTATCCCCCACCTGTATTTGGCATTTTGGGTTGTATCTTTTGCTGATGACCATGCACTCAGTTTTCTTAAAGTTTATTTGTAGTCCCATCTTGTCACTCTCCACTGCTACTTTCTGTATGAGATCTTGCAGTTTCCTTTCCGTGTCCGCAATCAGTACTGTATCGTCCGCGTATCTTATGTTGTTCAGGTTGTGGCCTCCAATAATAAATCCTGGTGTGTCATCTAGGGTCCTCAAAATATTCTCGCTGTATAGGTTGAACAAATCCGGTGAAAAGACACAGCCTTGTCTTACGCCTTTTTCTATCTTTGTGTATCTACTGAGGTCGTTACCTGTCCGTATGCAGGCCGTTTGCTGCCAGTAGAGATTCTTGATTATTCTTATATCTTTGCCGAAAATGTCGAGGTTTCCTATCATTTCCATCAATTCTTTGTGTCGTATTTTGTCGAATGCTTTCGCGTAATCAATGAAGCATAGGTACAAGTCTTTCTTCATTTGTAATGCCCTTTCAGAGAGCATCCTAATCATGAATATGGCGTTCCTTGTTCCAGTGTCTTTGACGAACCCGCACTGTTCCTGTCCTATCTCTGGCCTGATTCTGCTTCTCGCTCTATTCATCAGGATTCTGACAATCAGTTTTGTAATGTGACTCATTAAGCTGATAGTTCTGTGTAGTTCACACTCGTTTGCACCTGGTTTCTTCGGCAGTGCTATAAATATCGACTTGCATAGGTCGTCTGGTATTATTCCGCTGCTATAAATTTCGTTTATTATGTCGGTAATCTTTTCTATGCCATACTCTTCTAAGGCTGTCAGCAGCTCTATCACTATGCCATCTGGGCCAGGTGCTTTATTTCTGTTCATTTTGGCCATTGCCGCTTCCACTTCGGATTTTAGTATTTCCGGTCCATCCATCTCCTTGTGTATTCTCGGTTGTTCTCTCTTGTCGCCAAAGAGATCCTTTATGTATTCTTCCCATCGCTGGAGTATTTCCTCTTTCTCTACTATGATTGTCCCTTCCTTGGATTTTATGCATCCTGTTGGGGAACAGGTTTTTTGTCCTGTCAGTTCTCTTATCTCTTTATGCATTTCTGCTTTGTTGTTCCTGCTCAGTCTCTCTACTTCTGCACATTTGTTGTTGAGCCATTCCTCTTTGGCTTGTCTGCATTTGTTCCTTATCTCCCTGTGAAGTTTTTTGTACTCTGTTCCGTGTCTTGGCGTTATTTTTTGTCTCCTTTGCATCATGTGGAGGATCTCTTCGGTCATCCACTCATTTTTTCTTCTTCGTCTGATTTCCTTTGGGGCTATGTTGTTCGCTGAGGTCACCATTGCTTCTTTTAGTGACTCCCATTTTGAGTATCCTTTTCCAATTTGTTCTTCATATTTCTTTTTTACGCTGTTATTATATTCTTTCTGCAGGGTGAGATCATCCTCTAGTGTGTCGTATTGCAGTCTTGGTGTTATGCTGGGTTTCTTCAGTCTTCGGAGTTTCACTTTTAGTTTGCAGATGACTGGGACGTGGTCACTTCCGCAGTCAGCACCTGGGTACGTTTTGCATTGGACTACTGCGTTCCTGAATCTCTTGTTTATAGTTATGTAATCTATTTGGTTCTTCGTGTCCCCTCCTGGGCTTCTCCATGTCCATAAACGTCGTGGGTGTTCTTGGAACCAGGTGTTAGTAATGACCTGGTCATTGGCTGAGCACCATTGGATCCATTTTTCTCCTCTTTCGTTGCGCTCTCCTAGTCCGAAATTGCCGTTCGTGTCTCCTTCTCTATCTTTACCTACCTTTGCATTTAAGTCCCCCATTACTATCCTGACTTCTTGGCTTTTGCACTGAGCCTTAGCACTGTCCAGTATTGAATAGAATGATTCTATTTCGTCCTCTGAGCTTTGAGTTGTCGGTGCATAAACTACTATAATAGCTATAGCAAAAAAAAAAAAAAAAGCCGATACTTTTTGGTTATAATTATGAATTAAATGTACATTGCGACACGGAAATTTCTATGTTTCGAGATAGAACCTCGTTATCAGGCAATGTTAGATGTTGGTTGTGAATTTACATTTAATTCATAATTATATGATTAATATAATCATATAATTATGAATTAAATGTAAATAGGCAAGCTGTAAGCTGTACAATATTGTATTGAGCACTGTTTATAAAATTAAAAGCCAGGGGACTCAAAACTGTAAAAGTTGGAACATTTTCACCTGGATACATATATATATATATATATCCAGGTGAAAATGTTCCAATTTATATAGTTTAATATTTGAGACAGAGCGTCTGAAAATATCGGTAGTGTAGGCATAAGAATCAACTGCATGATGGGTGTCGGTCTCATACAGCGTTGATTCCTATGTCCACAATATCTATCTATCTATCTATCTATCTATCTATCTATCTATCTATCTATCTATCTATCTATCTCGCAAGACATTATATGTAATAGTTAACATGCAAGTGAACGTTTTCCCAATAGATTGCAACCAATTGACTTACTTTGATAACATTTTCTAGGTATATTCATGTTCAGATTATGTTATTTAAATGTCAGTATAAAATACATACTTCTATTCGAAATATTGTGAACAGCTTATTTATTAGTATGAACCCATTTATGCAGTTAATCTGTTGTTCATAATATTGCAAGTAAATATAGATCCTAATATAATTATTGATAACTTTTATAAATATCAGATATATAACTCTTTCCGCGGGTTGTAAGAAGGATACAATCTAAAAGGGTAAACAAGTTCCCGCCTGTGGAACTCCCTTCCACAAGTCTGCTTTCCCGACAGTTACAATCTCCAGGTGTTTAAATGTAGGGTCAATAGACACCTCCTATCACACTAACTCCCAACTATTCTCACAACACTCTCATCTACCCAACCCTCATTCTCGGTATCATCACCCGCCTATCACCCACCCTCTGTTATTTCCTATATTTAATCAGCCTTTCTCCACTCTATGTAGCCCCCTGCACAGTAGTGGCAGTGACATGCCTTGCTCGCGGTGAAACGCTTATAAAAAAAAATGTAAAGTTATTGCGAGTTTAGAACGCAATATTGGAATTTATGAAAGATTGAACAGGTATCGGAGAAGAATGAATAATTGAAAACATTAACAGGATAAGAAGAAGATAGAAATTGGATTTAAGGAGTTTACAAAAAGAGATTTTAGAAAAAATACAAGTTGCATGAGTAAAAAAGCGGATTGAGCTGTAAGAAAATATTTAAAGAAACACTTATTGTGAATGTAAATGCTTCTTTTCTCGCACTTCCCGCCTGTGGAATTCCCTTCCATTTACTTGCTTCCCCGACAGCTACAATCTCCAAGAATTTAAATGCAAAGTCAATAGTCATCTCCTATCTCACTAACCTGCATCCGCTCTCTCATGCTTCTTTCTCCGTCCACTCCACTCTCATCAGTATTCTCATCCTTCTCTTACTCCCTTTCTGACATTCCCTATAACATGTCACTCTTTCTCATAACTTTCCTTCTATGTAAACCCCTGCAAAACAGTGGCAGTAAAATGCCTTACTTGGGGCGATATGATTATAAAAATCAGCAGATCGCGTTTCAGCCAGGTAGGTGAGAGGAAGAGGAGAAGCAGAATTATTTTTTATTACCTAACTACAACCTACTTATATATTTTGCCGACTTCTGCTCCGATGAACTTAGCTCACTGGTGCTCCCTATATATAAATTTACTCGAGCCACACAATTAGCAACTAGGCCCCACCCTTTTACTGTGAAACCAATAAATTGTAAACGCAAATTCTACACCATCAGCTTCTTTTCTCGCAATTCCCGCCTGTGGAATTCGCTTTCCATTTACTTGCTTCCCCGACAGCTACAATCTCCAAGAAATGCAAAGTCAATAGTCATCTCCTATCTCACTAACCTGCATCCTCTCTCTTATGTTCCTTTCTCCGTCCAATTCATTCTTATCAATATTCTCATCCTTCTCTTACCCTCTTCCTGACACCCCCTATAATCTGTTACTCTTTCTTATAACTTTCCTCTTATGTAACCCCCTGCACAATGCTGGGAGTAAAATGCCTCACTTGGGGCGATATGATTATAAAAAAAAATAGAGAGAAAAGTTACAGAGTAATAAGATTAGCTAAAGCTATGAAAGAAACCAACATTCTTCCTTCAAGTAAACATTACAAATAGGAATATGTATTTTGGTTAAAGAAGTAAATAAAAAGAGATTTTTAATAGTAATTTTTAGTCTTGAAAATAGATCTACATTGCATAAACCGGATGGCTAGACTAAAGGTTTATATTGAGTCATATCTAACAGTTCTTCTATGTGCCTTGTCCCTTCAGGACGTAGGCGATTATGGCCTTCCACGTCTCCCTATCCCTCGTGGCTCTTAGCACGCTTTCTCCTGTAACATCTCGAAATCCCCGTTCTGTCATCCACCTGCTCAGGCCCTTCAAATATGTTATCCACTGCTTTCCTCTGTCTCCTTTTCTCTCTATCTGGCCTGTTAGTATCAGATTCTCCAAGCCTTCCTTCTTTATTGCATGCCCCAGGAACTTATGACTGTGAATAAACAAGTGGGGGGAGTTAATATTTTGGGTGAATATTGTAGGTTGTAAAATCATAAGTCCCTTCAAATTTGACAACAGTATCAAGAAAAAGGCAGGGAATTATAAAACAAAATCAACGAATAAAGAACTGATAAAGATTACAAAATGTCAAGAAGCCAACATTAATCGGATGTTAATATGGTCGACATATTGCGGATTTATTTATAAATAACAATTCATGTTGCACATTGCATAATGAAACGTGACAACTTCAAGCCAAATAATAAAATATGATTAATCAAGAAAGGTATTATAAGCTGAAACACATGTACAGTGCTACTCAAAAATTTGCAACACATTACAAAAAATATGTTTTAAGTTTAACTAATACAATTACATTAGTTAAACATTTACTAGTCGTAGAACATATATTTAGGTAATCAGTTAAACAATCAGATTTTAAAAAATCTTCAAAACGTATCCCACGACGAAAAACAGATTTTTAGTACTCAAAAGATTACAACACATTTTTTTTACAATAACTTATTTTTTTTATAAAAGTGTTCAAATTTGGCTTGAATGTTTAAAATTAGGATGGGGCTGATTTTAGAACGTGACAGATTAATTTTATGTTTACTTTTAGGAATGATAAAAAGTATTGCGCCGTTCTTTTTCATGCCAACCATCCTTTAAATATTGACAAAATGGGGAAAAGCAAAATGTTCTGTCAAAACCTCCGTAAACGTATTATTGATCTTCAAACAAATGGACTTTGTTATAGGAAGATATCTAGTCAGTTAAATGTTCCATTGAGTTCAGTTGGTGCGATAGTTCGTCACCTGAAGACGTGTCATTCCATTCGTCTCCAAAAGAGCTCTGGTCGTCCTAGAAAGGCAACGGAACGTCCGGGAAGATCATTGGCGAGAAAATTTGGTAACGAGTCCCGGGTTAGGCTGAAAGATTTTTACTTCATCGATATTATTTCTTTTTGATGACTCCAAGAAAAAAAAAACATCTTAAGCAAAAGCCCGTTCGTGCTAAACGGGATTTTGCAAACGAGCATTGTACCAAACATGCAGCATTTTGGGAAAATGTACTTTAGTCAGACTAAAAAAATGAAATTTTTGGCAGAAAGGCTCTGTCAAAGGTCTGGAGAAAGACAGGTACTGAATATTTGCAGAAGAATACTATCCCAACAGTAAATTTTGGAGGTGGATCAATCATGATTTGGGGATGCTTTGGTGACCAAGGTGTAGGAAGTATTGGAATAATAGAAGGAAGGATGGATGGAGCATATTATATGGATATTTTGGAGAGAGATTTACGTCAGAGTGCACATTCGCTGGGATTGAAATAAAGTTGCGTCTTGAAACAAGACAACGTTTCTAAACACACTGCAAAGCTTACGAAATCATGGTTAAGTTCAAATAGAATAGACGTTCTAAAATGGCCAAGTCAATCTCCACATCTCAATGCGACGGAAAATTTATGGAGAGAACTGAAACTAAGAATTTAAAGAAGAAACCTGCAAAACCTGCATGAATTAAAGGAATTTTGTTGTGAAGAATGGAAAAATATTAACCAAGAAACATGCAAAAATTACGTAGGGGCCTGACGACTCTAAACGCCTACATACCGTAATTAGCAATAACGGTTACGATACGAAATATTAGTAGATGCTTTAATAAAGGTATTGTAAACTTTTACATTATTAAATAGTTTTTTTCGTGGGATATTTTTATTGATTATTTTTTTAAAAAATCTGCTTCACTAAAGGCTTAAATATATGCATTATTGGCAGTAAAATTTTCATTAATCTGTGTTAAAAATACCTAATGAAACATTTTTGTAATGTGTTGTAAACTTTTTTGCCGCACTGTATGTTATTCTTTTAGGATATCATAAGGATATCATAAAAATTTAACCAACATTTATAAAATATAAATTTTATTGTGAAAACATTGTCGTGCGCAGCAAAACATGACGTAGTTCACACACACACACACACACACACACACACACACACACACACACACACACACACACACATACACACACACACACACACACATATATATATAGGGAAAACTATTAAAAAGTTGTAAGTTTAAAAATTTATTTTTTTGACAGTATTTGTTTATTTCTATTATTATATTTTATATTTCGTGGTGGGTGCAATTTGATTTTGGTGTTGGGTACAGAGAATATTGTGTCGTTTACTAAATGTTTACAAATTAAACACTGGGGTTTCTGACATTTTAAATTCCCTGATAGGTTTGTATTTTTTAGATATTTGGTAGAAGTGAGGATAGCTGATAGGTTGGGTGTTTGTTTCATTGCATTTATGGGTGGTTTATCGAAAATGTCTTTGATTTTTTTGTTTGATTGGAGGTTCTTGTAATCATTTTTTACATTTTTGATAAGTGTGTGGGAATATTGATAGTGGTTAAAAACCATGGGAATGCGGTTGGTTTTTCTTTTCTTGTATGTGAGAAGTGTGTTACGATTTATGTGGATGGTTTTATTTAGTGCTTCTTTTATTATAGTGTTTATGAAGCTAAAACGATTAGTTGTGGGGAGAACAAATACTACATAAAAGCTACTGAAGATGAATGTAAAAGACGATTCTACAAACATAAGACGAGTTTGAGCAACAGTAAATACAAAGTTAGCACTTCTCTTTCTTCCTAATATTGAAATGTTATTAACAGCAGAATAGAAGCATCTATAATCACAAGGAAAGTACTGACTTAATCCAGATCATTTAGGCCTGAGTGAAAAACTGATATCCCTGCAACAAATGAGTGTCCGGTTGTTGATTAAGAGGAGTGATGTTATGGCCACATCCTGGCATAAGAAGAAATACGTAATTAGAAATATAGACACAGAGCAGGGATGACCTGACACACTTAAAATATATAAGTTGAATGATTACCGCAGAAAGTAATGGAAACAGTACTGCGAGATAATCTTCTGCTCAGTCAGTCATATCTCTTTCAAGACATGATCGCCCAAGCGTGTATCACGTATGGTACTTAACTGACTGATTGATAGCTATTTTTTCATAATCTTGTCTCCCCCAAGCAAGGTCTTTTACTGCCCCTATTGAGCAGGGGGTTACATAGGAGGTAAGTTATGAGAAAGAGTGACAGGTTACAGGGGGTATCAGGAAGAGGGTAGGAAAAGAATGTGAATGTTGATGAGAGTAAGTGGACGAAAAAAAGAAGCATGAGAGAGAGAGAGAGAGAGAGAGAGAGAGAGAGAGAGGAAGCAAGTTAGTGAGATAGCACATGACTATTGACTTTACACTTGAATTAATGAAGATTGTAGCTGTCAGGAAAGCAAGTAAACGGAAGGGAATTCCACAGGCGGGAAGTGCGAGAGAAGAAGCTGCCGGAGTAGAATTTGCGTTTCGAAATGGATTATAATTTGTAATCTTTTTCGATTATCCTCGCCGTTCATGGACGTGGTATCACTATCTATATTGCTCCTTATAAACTTAATATTCTCCTTTCTGGAAAACCTAATTTACTCAAGGAAATTACCTCATAAATTGATAATTTTTTCCCGGATTAAAAAATTCCCTATCGATGTTTGACTCTTTTACCCAATCTCTCAAAGATAGAATTATCGATTTTTTAAAGAGGTTACAATGGAAGGGCCACTTCTACACTCGTCTGATAAACTAGATGACACAAAATTACTATCTGAAATCTCAAAGATAACCTTAACAAGCTGCTACAGCACTTCGAAACGGATATATTAAATTTAGTCAAGAAAATAAAGTTCAGAAAATCGACCAACAAACTCCTACACAAGGTAAATCGAGACATTGAAGAAATTAAAAAATCCTATGACTTATGCATCAGCGCGGACAAATCCATGAACATCTACTAAGTCAAGCCCTCTCGCTATCAGGAACGTATCTCAAGAAAAACTACCAATATCTATAAAGTTAATAAAGATCATGAGACTGTAACTAAATTAACCAGGATGGGGCTGAACTTGCAAGTAAGTTAATATTGAAGAAAGAATGTGTAAAATCCACTTGACAAATGCGTACTTACTTTTCAAAGATCACAAACCCAACTTCAATATTAAACTACAAAATAGACTGATTAACCCTCCCGCAAAAAACTGACCTAGGACTTAGCTTTAAAATATAACTAAAATATAATTGACTCCATACAAAAGTATTCCTTTAAAAATCTGTAGAAAGATTCTGAAGATACAATTAAATGGCCTAATAGCATTAAAAACAAAGATAAGGTCACCTTTATCTAATTCGACATTATGGACTTCTTCCCCTCCATATCAAAAAGTCTATTGTTGGATAGTTTGAATTTCGCAGTGTACTATTTTTTATTAAAGAATCAAAATTTATATGTACCTCTAGAACATCATTGTTATCCAATAATAATTCTACGTGGATAAAAAACACAGGGATAACTTCGATGTAACTATGAGTTCATTTGATTCAGCGTATTTACAGATTTGGTTGGAATTTAAATTCTAAACATCATTAGTAAGATAGTTGACTCCAGACAAATCGGTCTACATAGGGATGACGGACTCACTGTTATTCCTGATAGTAATAGTTCACTATCCTCTCAGATACAAAAGAAAGTCATTAGGGCCTTCATATTTACTTGGATTTAACATAGAAATTTTCTTCAATCTTAAAATAGTCAACTTCTTCGATATTACTTTAAATATGTCAAATGAAACATTTAAATCCTATCAAGAAAAACAAAACAAAAAATGAAGCTCCAAACTATATTAATGTTTGCTTCAACCATCCCTACCAAATAATCAAGCAAATTCTTGATTTTGTAAATGCTACGATTAACAAGTTTTCTGCTAATAGGAAAATCTTTAATGAAAATAATGCCCCTCAATATATCTCCCTAAAAAGTGGTTTTTGACAAAAATTACGCTACCTAAAATACCGGACCAAATAAACCCAAAAGTAGAAAAAGAAGAGTAGTATTTTTCAACTGCACTTTCTACCAACTATCTAATATTAATATCGGTCAACACTTTCTGAAATTTTAACCAGAACAACCAATTAGGTAAGATTTTTAATAGAAAAAAAACATTATAAATTAGCTATTCTTGCACTAACAGCAGTAATAACATCAACTCACATAATAACAGTATACTAAATAATACTAACCTTATAACAATCAACAAATAAGTAGTAAACCATCCTGTAGCTCTCGAGTCAAAAACAAATATCAAGTTGGCGGTATATGCAAATCTGATAAAGTCAAATACCAAAAAACCATTTTCCTTAGTGAATACAAAAATGAGAAAAAAGTATACATAGGATCCTGAAAACAGCGTCTATCTGACTATCACCAAGTTTCTCTTAACCCCACCTAAAATATCAAACTGCTCTTTCTAAATATTTCTGGGAATTAAAAGGTAGAAATTTCTCCCAACAAACTGAATGGAAAAAAATTTTGTCAACATTAGGAATAAATCTGGGTTATGATTCTTAAGAGCAACTGCATGGATTTTATCTGGAAACTTCAGAGTCGAGACAGAGATATTGTAAAGTTTGTGTTTTGTAAGAAGACGGAAGTAAGGATGTTCTTTGTCATCTAACGTGGAATTGGAGACAAATTGCCTAGCAATGATCACAATCTTATCTGAGGCGGATGAGATAACCTCATGGCCATTTATAATGGAAGGCAATGGCATTTTGCCTCTATTGAGAACCTGATTTGAACTTTTCCAGAAAGCTAAGCTTTTGTTTTCAACTTCAGCTTGGACTGCTTGTGCTTAGCTGTTCTTAGCATTTTTAGGGCTCCCTTGTACTGATTTTCAGACAGTTATAGCTTTCCCTTTGATAAAGATGAAAATAGAAGTTACGGTGGGCTATGGCTACTGCATGTTTGAACGGTAACAAAGGCTTGCTATTCGGCCTTTGTTAGCACTTTGAGATAAATGGTAACCTTCTATGTCAGAAAAAATGAGGGAATAATTTTTTGACAGTTTCGTTTCTAAAGGATACTACTCAAAAGGTTTCTGTAATAAATGATCTGACGCTGTCCAAGTCAGCCTTGGTCTCTCGGTAGTTTGTCCTATGAAATGGGACATGGGAGAAAAAGTCTTCAGGTTGGCATAAATTTTGACATTGACTAGTGAAGTTTCTGAAGTAATCAATGGAGGTAATACTTTAGCATAACATTGGTCAGGAAAAGATACGAGAAAGAGAACTAGGAGGTTAGCATAATGTTCAGCTATATCGGGCACACAAGTAGGCTTATTCACAATTTGGGTCAAATAATATGCAATAGCGAAGACATGTTAATATTTGCCTTCGTCGTCGATTATGTTTGATCTACTAATTATTATTTATGGTGAATATTCAAGTCATCACTACTATAACAGGGAGCTGAGGAGTGATCAGAGAGGTTACCTTTTCAGCTAGTCTGTCAAACATTACAATGTAATCATTTTGAGGAGGATAGATGACTAATATTTTGTTAGATTAGTCAGGATTTAGGCATAGTGAATGCAAACGACTACGATAGTTTGGTTTCTTAATCACCTTTAAATTTGTATGCAATCACATATGCAGCGTTTGTCGTTTCGATGATACTGTCAAGTACGGACTCATGGAAATTACAAGTCAATAATTTGGTTGATATTCAGTTTTCAAAAAAGACTTCTGGTAATATATGTACCTATTTAATAAGAGGATGTTAAGACGTTTGTTAAGCATAACAATTTTGAAACTACTCAATTCTTTTATATTCTAAATTTATCTATATGCAGAATAGTTTTAATCCGTGATGCACATTAATATCTGATGAACTAATCGAATCTACCCAGGTGGGGGTTAATAGCAGAACAGACTGTGCTCTCTAGGTCTGGTTATTAACCAGTCTAGAGGAAAGAAAACTCATAATTCAAAGTAAAATACTAGAAAACTTCAACACTAAAGGAACCTGGGACTATGAAACGTAGGATGTTGTTCACGAAAAATGCGGAGTAAGAAAGTCAATTGAGAACAGACAGTCCGTCATTGAGTTCTATGGGTGACAGAGACAGTGTATTATTAATGCAAAGTTGCAGCGGACAGACACTTTTAATAGTGAAACTAAGTTTTCATAAGTCAGGGTGACTGAAAAACGTCCTACAAACTCTTGCAATGTTCAATCTAGTTTGTGACATTTTGGTGTTCCATTTTAAGTGAGAGCGCAACGCTTAAAATGACTAGCAGGTTCTGAAACAAAACAACACACACTCAAGCAGACACACACAAACAAAACAGCAAAACAAAAAGCCAAAGAGAAAATCATGACTCAATAAGAATGAATATATTATAGAAGTCTCAGCAGCAACACCTCACGTCGTAAAACTGTGACCTTATACTCTAGAGAAGTGTCAGCAGGGATGTAACACTCTGCTTCAGCTAGTAAAGAAACTAAATACGAAACAAATTCACGTGAAGATATCAAGATCGATTTTATTACCTACTTGTCTAATAAAACGTCTTTATCTACATGTTTCATTAATGGCTTGTAATTTACATACATAATGGAAAGTGTCTTCGTAGAGGACGAAAATCAGAAGGCGCATTGGGATAGTAAATGGTACCTTAAAAGTATTAAGAAACAAACATTTCGTTAGAAACAAAGAAAAGAGTAGTGAACTGTTATGTAATTTCCTACCTGGAGGACTTTTTGTCAATTTCGACGTATGAGGCTTCAACGGTTCAGTTTAGAAGTGAACGGTCAGATTACCCGCAGAGATGATTTGATTATATCGGTGAAGACGTATAACAATGAAACATTGAACAGTGTGCCACAAAGTCATTACACAGTTTTACTCAATTTCGAATTCAGATTCACATTCTCCAAATCTTGCTGCCACCGGCGCTGCTACTTAACTCATAGCTGGAAGGATATGAGTTCATGCCTTTTGCAATGTCATTAAGATGACAAAATGGAGTGAATCGTAATTTGAATTCAGCCAGAGATGCCTTCCTGAAGCTTAGAAAAGTATTAAGAAACAGGAAAATTTTGTTAAGAAAAGAATACTGAACTGTTATGCAATATCGGTCTTCCTATATGGCTGTGAATGTTGGACAGTTACCCCACAGATGAAGAAGAGACGTGAGGCAGCAAAAATACAGTTCTACAAAGGGACGCTGAGAATACCATGGATTGAATATGTGAGTAACGAGAACATTTTAAGGAAGATAGAAATACAAAGGACACTCGGACGCGTAATGAGGAAAGATACATTAGTGAATCTGACGATCCCAAAACAAGAGGGGATAGACGCAAGGAGCGAGGAGGATACGTAACGAGCTTGTGTAAATGAATAGTGTAACATGGATTAGTAGAGATTATAAAATGGTAAACACTGGTAAGCGCTACAAAAGTAATGGTTGTGTTGTGGATTCCGGAAATTGGAACCGCACAAATTAAATGAACAACAACCAGAATTTGAGATCCATCTAAACTTATTTATAAATGGAACTTTGTCTCTGTGTGTGTATGTGTGTGTGTGTGTGTCTGTGTGTGTCTTAAACTCGTATCTCTAATAAGCCAACAAATAATTTTCTTTAAGGTCTAAGGTAGTAAAACATTGTTTCTATTGTTTGTAAATTCATTCGTATCTATTTTGTCTCTTACATAAATATTCGCTTCTCCCACAAAATAACTCGGCAAAAAACCAATCAATTTGATTACAGTTAAATACATTTTGTTTTTGTAAAAGTCCATTAGAAAAACCAGTCATCGGTGGTACTGGTATGCTAGGAAAATCCAAAATAACCAACTTTGTTATCTAAGCTTTTCATATCAATTTCTCAAGTTAATTGCCATTCAAACAGGCATCTACAAATGGTATAAATTTACTTACTGGTAGAATCTACACCGAGGGCCGATGCAAGGGTCTCGTGACTCTACCAATCTGTGATACGTCCCCCACTTATGCTCCACCTCTCTACTACATTTCAATTACATAAGGTAGTACTCATATAAAATACTAAATTTATTCTAATCTAATTATCTGCAGTAATACATCATATACAATATAGGTAAAAATTGCGAAATACCCTTGGGAAAGGTCTTTTCGCTCTTCAGCTATGGGTTAAATAGCAGGGCAGATTGGGTTCTATAGCCGTGGGTGGTGACACGTCTACCACAGAAAGCAATGGCAACCTGTTGCGGAAAAAAATTCTGCCCAGTCAGTCATGTCTCTTTCGAGACATGATCGCTCAAAGCGTGTATCACTTGACTGAAATATGAAGCTAAAGTTTTAATTTCTCGAAATTTCAGAACTACCTGAGTGGTAGTCAGTCAGTTAAGTGCCATACGTGATACACGCTTGGGCGATCATGTCTCTCAAGAGGCGTTGCTCGGGTGTAAGCTTTAAAACTAATCCATGGTCCTGGAGTTCACTCTGAATGTTGGCACGAAAGACTAAAAAGCAATAGTTGTTTCCAGAACATAAAATCTACAGTCGTTTTCTTAATAGGCACGGCAGATCAAGACTTTCAAATGGACGTTCAGAAAGTCATGAACGGAACTGCATAAAACCGTTTTCTCGAATTAATGTTTAAAAACGGCTAAGAAGCTTAGCGACGACCTTCGAACTTTGAACTGGCGTTACAGATTCCAACTCACATCACTTGAGAACTTTTAACAGCAAAAACTATCATGGATAACACGTCACTGAAAATAATGACATAATATGTTGATATTTCACACTAACTCGAAAAAAAAGGTTAGTTAGGAAATCTTCATTAGTACGGAAAAGCAATAAGTTACTGGACTTGAGAAACGTATTCCCGAAACCTAATTTAAGACTTCAGAAAATTGAACTGAGGGTAGCACTAACATTTCAGTCAATTAATATAGAATGTTTCCTAATTTAAGAAACGGTAAAAAAAAATTGAACTTTGTCTCTGTGCGTGTGTGTGTATGTATGTGTGTGTGTGTCTGTGTGTGTCTGTGTCCATTACCTATAGACTCCAAAACGGCTGAACCGATTTTCTTGAAAATTTACACAATTGTACTATAAGCGTCTGCGAGTGTTCGTAGCTAGACTTTGTGTCGAGGTACCCCCGATAAATATCGAAAATCGATAATCGAAAAAATCGGGTTATACAGGGAGTGGTCCGATTTTAATCAAATTTGATACACTCATAGACAAAGCCATAAGAAACGATATTCATAAGTTTCAAGGTTGCAGTTCTTACAATAGTGCAGAAAATCGATAATATATATATATATATAAACGGCAAGATGTTTGTGTGTGTGTCAGTTTATCTGCCTGCATGTCTGTATTTTATTCAGCACTTTTATTTTAGTTTTTGCTTCGGGTTTGGCTCTAAGTCGGTATAATTGTAGTTCTTAGTCTCAGCCATGATACTATTTACTCAGAGGACCTATTAAGCCTTCAAAATTCAGTTTACGACGAAAAAACTTGTTTGATATCGATACCAGGAAATCAAAATTTGACTTACATCCATTCATTTTTCTTTCAGTCTACGGTTTCGCTTTAACTGGAAACAACTATTGCTTTTTAGTCTTTCGTGCCAACGTCCAAAGAGTCTGAGCTCCAGGACCATGGATAGTTTTAAAGCTTTCATTACACTCGAGCAACGCCGGGCTATACTGCTAGTAGATAAATAAGCATAATAACGTAAAGGATACAACTTGAACGCAGGTTAGTAATCCAGGAATATGAGTTAGTACGCGGTATATATACAAGTCTCTGAAGTGAAGCCGTCGTATGTTTAGTATGTCCACGTCAGAAGCTGACGGGTGCTGTGTAATAATATTCTGTATGAGTGGAGCGCAGAGCTACTATGAACTACTGACGCTGTATTCTCCGTGAAACCTCAGTATCGTTCGGTATGTTCCGGTATCTGTCAAACTCTTACGGTAACTGACGTATCTCACTATGGCCGGAGTATATGTATAAAGTCGAGTTCATTATCATGGGAAAAGGGGAAACCTCGCAGTAGGTTGGAGATACATGCATGTCAGTTTTTTTTTTAATTTACTTTTTGTAGACATATATAAGAATAGCCATAATAACAGCTATTAGCTTTTGTCAGTTTTAATTTTAAAATAACTTTTATAGGCAGTATTTAAAAAGTGAATTTTGTGTTTTACGTATCATTGGCAGTGTTTTTAAATTATCTGAGCACATAAAGAAGATTTTCTCAGGAATACTACTGCAGATGTATTTTCACTAGAATGTATTACTATTAATTTTACAAGATTCCCGGAAAAGACCTGATGAGGTTATGTGAGACGAGTGACAACTTAGAAAGGTATCTGACAGGCGGGAAAGGCTAGCAAGCAAAATGATCAACTTGACAGCTCTTTGCTCCATACGTCATTTCACTAAGCACTTCACCATACAGCGAAGATTCGATTGTGATATCCCGAAAAAAGAGAAGGTCTGAAGGATATATATATATATATATATATATATAAACCCCCAAAGACATGTAATGCCTAAAGTTTAAAATTCTTTTCTAAAAATGAAAATATTTCTTGAAGTTTTCGTTTTTATTTTAAATTTAAGCTAATAGATTAAATCTAATATTTCCAAATAGCAAAATAAGTTGTATTTCTAAATGAATTTAAATTGAATTTATGCGTTTTCCAAGTATTTTTACAACGCTAAAATCGTCTATACTGACAATTCTGTCAACACAACTTAATTATTTTATTAGCAAATTTTTCAAGCATAGAATATACTTTTCTGAAACTGTACTGTAAAGAAGATTAGCTGATGTAAATTTTAATTAACATTATGTGAATCAAATAACACATTTAGCATAAAATACAACAGAAAAATATTTTTTAATACGGAGATAGATGTTTACATGGAGTGTTGACAACTATTTCGATAGACTTATGGTTGGAGATTTTTTCTAAGGGAGAACTAACTGTAACAATTATTAGAACACAACGTGTACACATTTTTATATACATATATTCTGAAACCACCAAATAATATAAGCTATCTAATATATTATTGAATTTTAGGTAATCTGGCTTCATAGGCCAACTTACAAAGACACTTGTTGCAGACATGTTAGAAAACTACCGGCAACTTTTAACTTTACCGCTCTTATTTTCTGGTAATGTCACGTTTGGACATCTGTATTTACAAAAATCGAGACGCTTATATAGGTATAAAATAAATTAAATAAAAAAAAATGCTTTGGTCACTGAATTTTAATAAGCCTTTCCTTTTATCATTAGTAAACATAGTTTTTTAATAATTAAAAATATCTAACCTCTACAAATTAATACATAATTTTAAAAAGATTAAAATTTTTTAATAAATTATTCATATAAAAAACGAGAAATTCTTGTAAAAACTCATTATTCATCAAAAAGAGTGTCCATAATATATTTTATTTCTCAAAGTAACTAAAAGCTTTCTTAAATAAACAATGTCTTAGTTTTATTATTGCATTTTTTATTTAATAATTTAGAGTATATTTTCTGTAACTGGGTGTTCTGTTTGACACCCTTAGCACACAAAAATCATGATTTAAATACGTCGAGAGAATGACCTGATTGCAAATATAAACATAAAATCTAAAAGAATAAATTAAAAAAATACTTTTATCAAGATTCTCTAAAAGGAAACATATCTAAAATAATTTAATTAATTTGTAAATAAGTTCTGAAAGTGTCATTCAAATCCTACAATTATCTGATTTTTGTTTTAAATCAGTGCGTTTTTCCCTGCAAAAGGACGTTACAATTTTTCATATTAATATTGTTCACTATCTGATATAAGAAAAAAATACAGAAGGGTTCGCAAGTCTTAAATAGCTTTTTATTAATTTTTTTTAATTCTCTATGCTCATTTTTAGCAAATCCTTATATATATATATATATATATATATATATATATATATATATATATATATATATATAAAGATTTCCTAAAAATTGAACATCGAAAATATTTTTCGTTAAAATTTAATTAATCAAAAAGTGTCAGTGCTCTAATATAAGAAAAATTAAACTTACTGTTAAAAGTTATTTACCTATTTTAAGTATTATGTGGCCCCACTAGTTACCTTACTCAAACAAGATAATCGTCTCCAAAATGTAATTAATATCCATATTTCATTCACAAAATAAAAAAATGAATATTTTATTAATATAATTAAAAGAAAAAAAACCATACAATACTAAACTGTTACTCTATTTCATGTACTCATAGATAGTAGTCAAATAAAAATTACCTACCCACTTAAAAAATCTTAGGTCCCACTATGCGATTTACCATGACAAAACTAAAAAAGTGACCTGTCCAGAGCTAAGCCACTTTGCCCCCCTTCTCTCCTAACCCAAATGTGTATCTCTATGGTTACAAACTGCTGATGGACTAGTTTAGACACACTACGTTCCAATCCCCTATAAGAACCAACTACACCTCACATTCCTCAAAATAAATGGTTTCCAACATTTATTTTCAGTTACACATATCACTCGAAAAGGAGCAGTTCGGCTCCGAAAAATGAAAAAAAAAATTGTGTAGTGATACTATGCTTTCATAAACCATTGTAACAACTATTACAATATGTTTTTTCATAATCATATTACCCCAAGCAAGGCATTTTACTGCCATTGTTTTGCAGGGGGTTACATATGTAGAAATTATGAGAAACAGTGACAGGTTATAGGGGATGCCAAAAAGTGGCTCAGAGAAGGATGAGAATACTGATAAGAGTGGAGTGGACGGAGAAAGAAGCATGAGAGAGAAAGGATGGAGGTTAGTGAGAAAGGAGATGACTATTGACTTTACATTTAAATTTATGGAGATTGTAACTGTCGGGGAAGCAAGTAAATGGAAGGGAATTCTACAGGCGGGAAGTGCAAGAAAAGAAGCTGATAGGGTAATATAGCTACTCTAGCATATACGCATCGCTCATTCAGTAATGAACTAGAGCACTCTGGCTAATGGCGTATGATACATCATACGCTAAAAGTCTGCCTCCTTCTACCGAGCGCCCATAGCTTAGAGGTAGAATCACCGACTGAGGACAATTTGGTCAGGTTTCAATCTTGGGGAAAAGAAATCGGATGTCTAATCGTAGTAATGAGCTGTGATACTGCGAAACAGATCTGTCTGCGTATATATATATATATATATATATATATATATATATATATATATATACATATGTGTGTGTATGTGTATGTGTGTTTAATGCAAATTCCGGGCTTGTGTCTTGCATTTACTTTCTTAAGTCTTATTTTGAGAAAGGCATGAACTAATGACTTCTTATCAGATATAGATTAATTATCAAGAACGACTGGACTTGTAGCCATGGGTAGCAGCCAGACTAAGAGAAATACTAATCTGAAATCAATGCCGTGTAGAAGGCAACGGGAACACACTCCACTGACTCTCGTAAAAAGTTATGAAAATTCACAGATATTAAATTAAGGAAACTGTGGAGAGCCATAACCTCTTAAATTCTGAACAGACATGACATTTTGAAAACAAGGTATGGAAAAACATTTTTAAAAATCAGAATGCGTTTATCTACACTAAGAAGTCTTTGATCGATGTTAATGAATTGGAGATGTGGAACTATGGACCGGATAAACGATACAATAAAGAGAAATTTCATTCAAATCAATCGCCAAAATAGGAGAGCATAGTTCCGATTAAATAATCGCTGCCGAAACCATTATGTCAGTAAGTGCACAAGGAGAACAGCAGATTACAAATGATTCAATTCGGTCAGTTATTGTTTCTATTCAATCAGCAGCCAAATCCATTCTTATGAAAATTATTTATCTTCAAAGAATAAGCGTTCTATCTCAACCATTTTCTCGAATTTCGCGATTTCATTTTTCAGGAATCAGTTGGTTCTCTTTTGATATTACAGTGCATATATTTAAACATATTGCCTCATATTCAATTCTTTCAGTGTTTCTAATTTTTGAAATGAATATTCAGCGTTTTTGTGGGGTTATTTTCCGATCACTTTCATCCACACTCTACACTATAAGTAGTTGATTTTTCTCATGCATAAACAAACATTGAGTACATTTTCTTCCAACGTTCTTCAAAACTCATACTGAATCAGAGAAAATTCCGAATCTAATATCTGTGAAGCCTCATTAAATTCATAGCCCAACGCGATCTTGTAAAAGATCACATGCATCAGTGGGATCTACTGATTACATGGATTAGCGCGATCCTGTACAGATCTTATCAGTCAGCAGTATCATGTTCTAATTACATAGATCAGCGATCTTCGGTGGTAATTACATGGATCAGCAGAATCCTGTACTGGTTACAGGGATCAACGGTTTCCTGTGCTGATCATATGGATCGACGGCATTTTGTATAAATAATATGGATCCTATGTACATCTGATCAATCAAGAGGATTTGTTAGATTACATGGATCAACAGGATCCAGTCCTGATTACATGGATCGGCTATGTTCTGTCCTGATCACATCACGTTAAAATAGTTAAATATGACTAAACATAAGACTATTAATGAAAATTGTTGTTTTTGATTAAATTTAAAATTGATGTACTGTTTCTCAGAACTACTTTTTTTATTAACACAAAGAGATCATTTACTTGAAGGTTGATTGCCCAGAGAAAACGTTTCTTATTCTGGCTTGAAATTATTATCTTCAAGATGGGTTTTGCTTTCGCATCTCTAAGCTCTATGCCAGAATTAAAATTATTTCTCAAACAAGAGATGAATCATTGTAGGCGCATGCGTGACTGAAATACTACTCAATCGTTTCATTTGAAACTTTTCTGAAAATAGTTATTAAAAAAATAGTATACAACCATACTCCATTGCAATAAATAGTTTAAAGAGTGGAAATATAAATTCAAGATTTTTCTTGATTTATTTAATCTTGTATTTATTATTATTATTATTATTATTATTATTATTATTATTATTATTATTAATATAATTGTAAGAATGAAAATGTCTTTGTAAGTTCTTATTCCATCACGTAGTAAGCAATGTTTGAGAATAAAATGAATAATGTACGCCACCGAGTAAATGGAATATTTTTTGAAACACTGAAACGGAAATATATTGAATTGAATTTTATTTTTTTCAGTCTCCCATGTATTCAAAACCAGTGACGTCATTTTCCTTCAGTAGTGCAGGCGACAAATACATTGCATTGATTCAATTGATATCATATCGATAGGATTTTCTTAAATGTTGTTGAAAAAAAAGTAAATCTAATATAAATCCATTCTCATGAATCCGCATAGAAATATTAAAACATAATTCCTGTATAAATTCTCATAGAATGATAATACGTATACACTGCTTAAAAGATTTTTTGTATATTTTATAAGTTTCATGATATATTTGTTTCAATTTGCAGCCTTTGAAGTTCACGTACGAGGTGAAATTTTGTTTTCGACTGTGTGAAAAGTGAATGCATTCAAAAACAGAGAATAGCAAAGGATCACTTTTTTAAATGCATTGTTAAACATTTAAAAATATAACAAAAGTGGGCAAAAAATTTTTTACCTGAAAGTATGAATTTTAAGAACATTATTGAATGAAAATATAAACATAAAATATAAAAATTCACTTCCATTTAAGCAAGTTTATAATTACCTTAAACTTTAACAGACCACAAGAAGTTGCAGTACCAACTGTAATCTATCTAAACTTATTTATAAATGGAACTTTGTCTGTGTGTGTGTCTCTCTGTGTGTGTGTATCCGTTACCTATAAACTCCGATACGGCTGAACCGATTTTCTTGAAAATTTACACAGTTGTACTATAAGCGTCTGTGAGTGTTCTTAGCTAGGTTTTGTGTCGAGGTACCTCCGATAAATATCGAAAATTGATAATCGAAAAAATCGGGTTATAGAAGAAGTGGTCCGATTTTAATCAAATTTGATACACTCATAGACAAAGACATAAGAAACGATATTTAGAAGTTTCAAGGTTGCAGTTCTTACAATAGTGCAGAAAATTTGATATCGATACCAGGAAATCAAAATTTGACTTATATTCATTCATTTTTCTTTCAGTCTACGGTTTCGCTTCAACTGGAAACAACTATTGCTTTTTACTCTTTCGTGCCAGCGTCCAAAGAGTCTGAGCTCCAGGACCCTGGATTAGTTTTAAAGCTTTCATTACACCCGAGAAACGCCGGGCTATACTGCTAGTGTAATATATTTAACGAATATACGTAAGTCAATCTCATGAATTTGCCGACTATTAATTTTGGATTCACAAAAATATCCTATGTATATGATGGAAAGAGGTCTTATTTTACTGATTCGCTTTTTACGGTTTAACAACTTTTTCAGGTTATATAAAGCCATAAGATATTTTCTTACATTGTAGGAATCTTTTGTAACTAACGTTTTAGTGATACAAGTATTTCTAATTAGCCCATAGCCGGGAAGAGAAGTGGTGGATTAATATTTTTCCCAAAGAGGTTTGCGTGTAAATGAATATAATGAATCCCACGAGTCTCCGATTAAGAACTCATAGACATTATTCATTACACCAATTACACGCCCAACCTTACAGCCCTTGGCATTTCTAAGCGGGCACACATCTATATCCTGAGTAGGTTCGACGTTGCTTAACTTCACTGAGTGTACTGGTGTTTCTACCTGATTTGACTATAAGCCGGTGTAAAGATACCCAAATCAAACAAGTACAACAATTGCAATATCTGGAAAGGATTTAACGGAAAAGTGCGACACTAAATTTGTAAGTCGTATTGGAATAGTGAAAATGCCTTCCAAAAGCTAAGCAAATTTCTAAGAAACAAAAATCGTTCGGTAGAAACAAGAAAAGAATATTAGGCGGTTATGTAATATCAGTCTTCTTAGATGGCAATGAATACCGAATAATCTCTTTACAGATAAAAAGAGACTTGAGGCAACAGAAATGTCGTTCCACAGGAGAATGCCAAGAATACCATGGACTGAACATACAAGAAAAGAGGAAGTGTTAGGGAAAAGGGAAACAAAAAAGACACTTAACATCGATTAGAAACAGTTAAAATTTCTTGGGCATATAATGTGGAAAGATGACCTGGAAAATTTGATACTCACAGGAGGGATTGAAGACAAGAGAGATAAAGGAAAACAACATAACTTACATAGTGAGCTTGTGTAAATGGATGGCAGAACAAAGTTTAGGCGAGAAAAACAAAACTTACGAAGAACAGGAAATTGTGGAAAGCTATGATCACCAACGTCCTGAGGAATATAGTCAGTCAGTTAAGTGTCATACATGATACACGCTTGGGCGATCATGTTTCGAAAGAGACATGACTGACTGGGCAGAAGATTATCCTGCAGTACGTTGCCATTACTTTCTGCGCTAGACTGGTTGCTAGCCAAGTCTATGGAACACAATCTGTCCTGTTATTTAACCCATAACTGGAGGGAAGAGATGGATTAATACCTTTCCCAAGGGTATTTGCGCATAAGTGAATGCAAGGAATTCAACTAGAATTCGAACTCGGCTCTCCGATTTCTCGTTCCGAGCCGATATCAACTGCACCACAAGGGATACAGCACATCGACAATATGAAAATGAATCAGTGAGCAGAAAAAAACAGAGTATTTATTTTTAACTGAAATACAGACTTTAAGCGAAAACAAAAGCAAAAAAACAAACAAAAAAAAAACCCAACAAAAAACAGCAATTGTGTATTTTATTTAAAGGGTTTATTTAAATAAACCGAACAGACTATTAATACAATAAAATAATTTTTGGGTTAGCTTACATTTTAGCGCCCGAAACATTTTTCTGATACCGAATACTGAATTACTATTAATTTTTGTGTAGATTTATATTACGAGAACACACCTTTCCTATCCAAATAAATAAAAAAAAAATGTAATTCAATTTCTGATATAAAACTTTTAGAATGTTCTGTGCATAGCTACGGTAGACGTTCTTGCAATACATTACTCAAACGTTGTAAAACTGCGGTGTTTTTACTGTCTGGAAATTAATACATAAATAGCATTTTTTGACAAATTGAAAAATACGAATACGAGGGTCTGTCAAAAATTAGTCCATATTGTTAAATTACAACAGTTTTAGTAGTATTAGCACAGAAGTTATATGAAAGTGAACACAAAATACTCCGGGTCCAAAATCTAGTTCTCAAGATAGCATCAATCAAAGAATTTTTCTTTAATTTTTTTCTAATCATTTCTTCCCAAGCAAGGCAGAACTGCCACTGGTGCGCAGGGGATTACATAAGAGGTGAGTGATGAGAAAGAGGAACAAGTTACAGGGTTGTCAGAGAATGAGAAAGAAAAGGGTACAGGTGTGAAGAGAGCTGCATGAGAGTAGAGTGGAAATGAAGGAGAACATGATACAAGGATTGTCAGGGAAAGGATGCAAGTCAAGGAGATAAGAGATGGCAATTGACTTTGCATTTAAATTCTTCGAGATTGTAACTGTCAGGGAAGTAAGTATATGGAAGGGAATTCCACAGGCGGGAAGTACGAGCAAAGAAGCTGATAGAACAGAAGTTGCGGTTACCTTTGATTGGTTTCACTGTAAAAGGGTGGGACCTAGCCGTTTTAATAGTAGAAGCACATGAAACATCCTAAAACTACTTAATATTTTAAGATTCCAAATTTAGTTCTCAGCATTCACAACTCTATTCACAATGATGTTACGGGTGTCAGTCCAAAAAATAATGTATCACTTTCTTTAATTACAAAAAGCTCGTAACCCATACAGAAAAATCTTAGGATTCCAAATCCAGTCCTCAACCTAGTTTCCTTCCTTCTCAGTTGTAGTACAAAGGTCTGTCAAAATTTAATGTCTGCTATTCTTTCTGAAGGATGCCTGGTTCTGAATATTCTGACAATGTGGTAGTATTTCCATCATTACATTAAAGAGGAAGGTTTGTTTAAATACCAATTCCAGAGTGAGAGAGGTCGCAGGTCTTCAGATCATTTGTACGCTCAGGAACACTCCACATACGAAACGACCTTATGTCACATTCGCCACTGTGGAAAATTGAGTAAACAGAGTCAGTCTGTTCGGTCTTATCCTCATTCAAATCAGTAGCCGTGTCCTACTTTCCACCGTGAGAACTGACACTAAAATTAGTTTTTCTTTCTTTCTTTCTAGAAATGCCTTTAACTTTATTAACTCATCTGCTTACTGTGCATACAATCTCTCCATAGTCATTCACTGATCTTCTGAAAATCTTTGCCGCAATTTTCGCCTTCCTAAATGAGAAATTCTACGTCAATTAATTATTTTCTACATCTATAGAGAGAGGCAGAAATCATAAAAAGGTTGATTTTTTATTAATAATTTCACAGCAGACAATAAAGCCACTTAGACGCAAGGAATTACTGAGTATAAGAGAATACAAAAAATTATTAAGAAGACAGACCAATAAAAGAGCAGAAATTAAGAAGACAGAAGACAACGGTTAATACTGAATTAAAATTTTCGAAGATCAAAGTGCCAGGTCAGAACCAATAACATTGCGGATTCATCTTTGGATTTCATCAAGAATCTTTAAATATATAGCTGGAACATCACATAAGATGTTGCAGCAATGTTCAATGCATGGACGAATGGTATACTTATAAATGTGCAAGATTAGCATCATCCATACCGATTGAAGACAAAAAATGGTTCTCTCAGACAATTAAATGAGAGTAGTTTCATTTCGGAGGCGTAAAAAGTAAAAAAAAAAAAGAAGCCATTTCTTGCTCCAGTTAACAAAGAATTGTCAGTCATTGTTTAAAATCCGCTGCCAATTTGGCCTCATCGAACCGATCAAACTTAATATTAAGACTTGAGTTGTGTCATCAGACTAGGGAACGATCTGAGAACTGATGCTATCAGGAAGTCCGTTGATGAAAATTAGGAACAAGGAAAAGCCATGGGTGATGGCTTCATTAATACAAAATGATCAATAAGAGTGGCCATTCAAGATAACTTTCATTTCGTGATTTAATAAGAAAGATTGAATTGGTTTAAAAATGCATCCAGAAATGCTATAGCATTTCAACTTGTGAAGAAGACCAGAATACCAAACTCTGTGAAATGACTTCGATATATGCAAAGCAACAGCCCGAGCTTCAATATTCTTATCTAAAGCTTGATAAACTCCTTCAGTAATAATCGTTAGCACATCAGCAACTGACCTAGAGAAATAAAAGCCATACTGCTTATTTCAAAGATTACCCTGTGAGATGAGATGCTTAGTCAATTAGAGCCTCTAGTGCAGAGTGTTCCATTAAAATGGATCAAACTTCACTCAGTCAGTTAAGTGCTATACGTGATACACGCTTGGGCGATCATGTCTCGAAAGAGACATGACTGACTGGGTAGAACATTATCCCGCAGTGGGTTGCCATTACTTTCTGCGGTAGATAGGTTACCATCCAAAGTTATAGAACCTAATCTGTCCTGTTATTTAACCCATAACTAGAGGGAAGAGACTGATTAATACCTTTCTCAAGGGTATTTGTGCATATGTGAATACAAGTAATTCAACTGGAATTCAAACTCGGCTCTCCGATTTCTCGTTCCGAGTCGATATCCAGTGTTCTATAACGAGCAGTAAATAAAACAGTGTTATTGGTAGAACTTTATTGATTTCATTATTGGATCATATTATTTGAGTCATGGAAATTATGTGTGAAAAATAATATTGCCAAAATGTCCACTAAGGCTTTGGCGGCACACCTCCACTTGATGGTCAAAATTTTTGAATACGCCTCTGCATAGTTGTTCCTCGATCTCATCAATGTGCTTTATTCTCACATCCTCCAGCTGTTGAATTGTTGTTGTCTTGTTGGCATAGACTTTAATTTTGAGATGACTCCCAAGGGAAGAAATCTAAAGATGTCAATTTGCACGGTCGTTGTGGCCAATTGGCATCCATGTTTCGAGTGATGATGCGACCTGGCAATTTCTCATTCGATAAAGCCATTGTTGAATTGGCTGTGTGGCATGTGGCACCGTCCTGTTAGAACCACAAAACTTTGACATGTATAGCATTCAATTCAGGCCATAAATAGTTGGTTATCATGGCACGGTATCGCTTGCCTGTGACTGTAACAGAATTCCCGGCATTATTTTCCAAGAAATACAACCCAATGATTCCGCTAGCAAAAGAAAAAAGAAGTACACCAAACAGTGACCTTTAGTGAATACGGTGGCTTTTCAACAATCTGCCTCGGATTTTCATTAGCCTAACTTAGACAATTGTACTATATAACAAATCTATCAAGATGAAACTGGGCTTTATCACTAAAGATAATTTTTGCAAAAAATCATCAACGTCTTCTCTTTGCTCGTGCAGCCAACTGACAAATATACGGTGCTTCAAATGGTCAACAGGCTTCAATTCTTGTGTCAATTGTACTTTGTAAGGGTGTAGAGACTGACATTTTATCAAAATTTGATGTAAAATTGTTGTGGAGAGGTTCATTTCCTGCGCGCAATGACAAATAGAGGTTTCTGGATTCTCGGCCATATTATCGCACACTGCAGCAATGTTTATAGCTGAACGATATAAACGAGCACACAATGACATTTTTACATCTACTTCCGACCCATTTTGTTTGAATTTACGTACAATTTTCGGTTGGTCTATTATGTAGACCAAAAAATTCGCGAAGTACCTGAAATACATTTCTACTTAAACGTCCATTTTCATTATAAGCTTCGATATATTCAACACGTTGTTCGATTTTTAATCCTTCCATGGTTAAAATTGCCAAAGACTGAATCATTAGACGCTTAAACTTAATTCTGATTTAAAATCGGTCCAAGTTATTAGAACACTATACTTTCTCAAAAAGAGGTGGAAGGTTAATAGGCCGACAATTAGATGAATCTGTCAGTTTACCTGAAACTGGAACCAGAGAAGATAATTTTCATCAAGCAAGAAAGCAAAAAGTAGCAAGACATTTATTGTAGAGATTAGAGAGCCATTACAGAAGCATATTTCATAAGAACTATGGCAGCCATACCACCAAAGATATATACTTTGTGAGAACCCAGTTTAGTGATGATAGCAGAAACTATTGAAGGAGTTATATGCATATTATTCAATAAAGACACAGTTCTAAGTAAAAAGTCAGGGAAAATGTTAGGAGTTTGCTTTATCAGCAGATGTTAACAACTCAAATTGAGTAAAAGAAGTCAGGAATAAAAGTCTTACTTTTATTTCACACACTATTACGGAGCCACCATTAGTCACGATAACCAAACTTATTAAAGGCTATATGGTGCATCATTCTATCAGTAAACATATGCTTAGCCTTATTTAGTCAGTTAAGTGCCATACGTGATACACGCTTTGGGTGATCATGTCTCGAAAAAGACATGACTGACTGGGCAAAAGATTATCCTGCAGTAGGTTGCCATTGATTTCTGCGGTAGACTGGTTGTCATCCAAGGCTACAGAACCCAATTTGTTCTATTATTTAACCCATAACTGGAGGGAAGAGACGGATTAACACGTTTTCCAAGGGTATTTGCGCGTAAGTAAATACAAGGAATTCCACTAGAATTCGAATATGGCTCCTCGATTTGTCGTTACGAGCCGATATCCACTGCACCACAACGCCTTTTTACGAATAAGAAAAAATGTTTTTCTTCGGTTTCTAGACATTATTTTGCTTTTAGATAACACTTTCAAAATTTTCATTAATACTTTTAAAATTAAATTAACTAGCAGTATAGCCCGGCGTTCCTCGGGTGTAATGAAAGCTTTAAAACTAATCCATGGTCCTGGAGCTCAGACTCTTTGGACGTTGGCACGAAAGACTAAAAAGCAATAGTTGTTTCCAGTTAAAACGAAACCATAGACTGAAAGAAAGAGAAATGAATGGATGTAAGTCAAATCTTGATTTCCTGGTATCGATATCAAATGTGTTTTTCGTCGTAAACTTAATTTTGAAGGCTAAATAAGTCCTCTGAGTAATTGGTATCATGGCTGAGATTAAGAACTACAATTATACCGACATAGAGCCAAACCTGAAGCAAAAACTAAAATAAAAGGGCTGAAAAAATACAGACATACAGGCATATAAACAGACAGACACACACACACAAACATCTTGCATTTTATATATACATATATATATCTATATATATATGTATATATTATCGATTTTCTGCACTATTGTAAGAACTGCAACCTTGAAACTTATGAATATCGTTTCTTATGTCTTTATTTATGAGTGTATCAAATTTGATTAAAATAGGACCACTCCTTGTATAACCCGATTTTTTCAATTATCGATTTTCGATATTGATTTAGGGTACCTCGACACAAAACCTAGCTAAGAGCACTCGCAGACGCTTATAGTACAACTGTGCAAATTTTCAAGAAAATCGGTTCAGGTGTTTCGGAGTCTATAGGTAACGGACACACAGATACACACATAGAGACAGAGTTCCATTTATAAATAAGTTTAGATAGAACACTTTTAATAGAAACGTGTACTGGTTTAATCCTATGAGGACGAAAAACTAAGTATTAAACAATCAATATATATATATATATATATAGTCATCCGCAGACAGATCTGTTTCGCTATATATATATATATAAGTATTTAAACAGATTTTTAGTCGTACAAAACTTTGTTGCTTTAAAAGTATGACGTTTAACATTATAAGGCATAATGAGGGATAAACAAAAATAAAAGAAAGGTAAAAAAAGCAACCAGTTTCTCTTCCGCTAATCAAAGTTTCTTAATTGAGAGAATTTACTGTAAAATATAAAAGTCAGTGATGGAAAAGGGGAAATGAAATACTAAAAACTGATAACCTCCAAGGCCCAGCAAGAACCCTTGCTGTTTACACACGATGGTCGGCAAGACCTAATATAAACCGAATCCAGCACTTCAAATGAAAAAGTGAATGTTAATTGACTAGAAAATAAAATAAATCTACATTAAATTCCATAGCACACTTTCTGCTATTTATCATAAGGATGCTGCTGATATCATGGATAAAGCATGTGAGCAATGATGAGGTTTTGGAAAGGATGGGAACGAAAAGGAAATTAATATTGAGCCTCAGGAAGAAACAGCTTAAGTTCCTGGAACATGTAACGAGGACGGGGGGCTTGGAGAACCTGATACAGGCCAGATCGAGGAAAAAGGAGACAGGGGAAAGCAGCTGATAACATATTTGAAGGTGGATCACAGAACGGGGGTTGCGCCGTCTAAGAGAAGGAATATATATATATATATATATATATATATATATATACTACCCGCAAATAGATCTGTTTCGCTGTATCACAGCTCATCAGTACGGTTATATATATAGTCATCCGCAGATAGATCTGTTTCGCTGTATCACATCTCATTACTACGATTAGACATCCGATTGCCTTTACCCAAGATTGAAACCCGACCGAATTGGCGTCAGTCGGCGATTCTAACTCTGAGCTATGGGCGCTTGGTAGTAGTAGGCAGACTGTTTTAGCGTGTGATGTATCAATTACACACACACACACACACACACACACATATATATATATATATATATATATATATACAAGCTAGTAATTAGGGTTCAAGATTACATATAATTTAAAATCATTTTAAGCAGGTAAGATCTAAAGTAGAACTGTGTATTACATACTGTAATTGGAAACAGTAAGTGGCAAACTAAGACATTTACAAATCAGCTAAGAACAACCATAAGAAAGTCTCAAGAACTAACGGTGAATTCAACAATTCAATACACCATGTATAAAAAAATAGTATCATTAAGAAGTCCTTGTCTCAAACAGATCCAACATAAAGTCGAAGTATAAATTTGATTACAAGGAATTGTACAAAATGTATAATACCTTGATTATGATATCAGATGCTTTGATATGCCAAAAGATATCGAACAGGTCACACGTATTTTTTGTATAGGACACCTCTGGCCTGGTGAAGGATTACGGACATATCACGTAAAAATACTAGTTCTCTTACGTTAACAAAGTTAATCAATATTGACCCTGGTCAGTACCTAGATGTGTGACGACTTGAGAATACCAGGTACTGTAAGTTTAGATGCACGAATAGTGTAATAGATTAAGGCTTGGATTTAGAAATCAGAGAGAAAAGTTTCAATTCCAGTCGTGTTCGTTACATTCGGTTACGCGCAAATACCCTTGGTAACAGCACGAATCTATCTCTTTTCCTCTTCAGCTATAGATTAAATAGTAAGACTTATATAAATAAAATCAATATTTTCTCCGACACATTCTCACAATCTAAAAATATTTTCTGTTTTCGAATAACTTGAAAAAGATTGATAAGCCGTAAAAAGACGATTCAATCAATCAGCCTGGTGAATGTGGCAACTCGACGCGTCATTGAGCCCAAAAATAATTCCTGAACACTTCACGCATGTTTCTTCTCTGTTTCGTTCCTCTCTTTGGCAATGCTGAACTGAAGATATAAATTTAAAAAGTACAAAATAAACTGGATAACTTTATGTTTTTTTCTCTAACGAATTTGGTACAATAATGTTGCACATTTTTTGTCTATGCTTAGAAACATTGACTGCATTGTCTTTCCACATCAGTTAAACTTGTGTTCAACTTACCGTAAGGAAAACTCTAGTTTTCACGCGTTGTGTGTTGATGCTCTTCCAACAGAACAAATCTTTGACTGTTACATTGTTTTTCTGTCACCAATTGTTCTGCCAACGAATTCCGGACGTTTATTCATCCGATACCACTTTCACATCGACGCAATAGTTGTTATATTTGATGGTATCAAAAGACTTTTTTTTTCTCAAAATAGCTCACAAATCGCTCTTAGTTCATATAGGTGACGTTAAGGTTTCTGGTAAGTTAAAATTTCAATAGAATCCTAAACTCTCAGTTATTCTGTCTATCCTCTCTCAGTTGTAGGTTGAATGTAAATAAAGGGTTTTACTTCATTAAATTATTGCTTCGACAGATTTTCAGTCCATGGAGAGATGCAAAAATTATCTAGTTGTTTGATTAATCTTCTACTCAATGACACAATTCTTCCATAATTTTATGTACTTGCAGAAATCTTTCTTGTAGATTTCTAAACATTGCTACTGCAATTCAGGACGTTAATCACTGCGACTTCACGTTTGAAGTGCCTGCCTTCCAAGAATAACACCATTGAATATGATGCCAGAAAAAGAGGATGTGGAAGGAAGACAAATAATTTCGTAGTCAGGAGAGCGTGCTCATATTTGTGTGACACGGGAGTCGTATATTATTAACTGATTAATCTCTTTTCATATCACTTCGACCCAGTTACACAATTGTTCTACAGTTTGAAGCACTTTTCTTTTTAATCATTTCACCCCCAGCAAGGCGGAAATGCCACTGGTGTGCCGGGGGATACATAACTGAAAGAAGATTAATTAGAAGAGAGAGAAGAGGAGTACAAACGAATTAGAAAGGAACAATAGAAAGATGAGAATGCAGGTGTGATGACAGTGTCAAGGGTGGAGAGAAAGGGAAGGATATACGGGGTGGGGGAAGGGCTAGAGTCAAGTGGTTAGTAGATGAGTATTGACATTGCATTTAAATTTCTGGAGGTTGAGATATTTTTTGAAGAATTTTGCAGGTTGGTGTTGCAGTCGGGATTTAGAAATATTAACCAGTGTGACTTGTGGTTCCAGTTGAATTCCTTGCATTCACTTACTCGCAAATACCCTTGGGAAAGGTATTAATCCGTTACTTCTCTCCAGTTATGGGTTAAATAACAGGACACATTGGGTTCTATAGCCTTGGCTGGCAACCAGTCTACCGCAGAAAGTAATGGCAACCTCCTGCAGGATAATCTTTTGCCCAGTCAGTCATGTCTCTTTCGAGACATGATCGCCCAAAGCATATATCACGTATGGCACTTAACTGACTGACTTCATCTTGGAAGTAGTATTTCTCATCAATTTTTTTTTTACTTTAGGGTGCACTTGTAGAACAACTATATCTCTGGGTTGCACTTTAAATTGGGAAGTCATGAAATTGGGATTTTTGTTTTAAACTCCGAAGGAAGATAAGCTGAACAGCCATCATTTTATCTGTTATTATCTCTCCTAGGATTGGCAGTGGAATGAGAAAACCCGCCCCGCAAATTGAATAACGGGTTCAGTAAAAGTTTCTGCAAAAATGACTAGCTACAACAGGCAATGAAATAATTTTAGAACGCAAAAGCACTAAATGCAAATATAACACTAGGTGAGGAGGAAACGATTCCTAGCAAATCAAGGTTGGTTGGTTCATTTAACCAGCATAACAATCTTCATTAGGTCATTTAATGCTGAAAATCGTTTTTGATTTAGTTTATAAGATTCATTGGGATTTGTTTTTTCAAGGGCAAGGTCCCCAAAGTCCTACCCTTGTTATTTAACCCATAATTAGAGGAAAGGGACGGATTAATACCTTTCCCAAGTGCTTAAGTGAATGCAGGGTATTCAACTGGAATTCGAAGTCGGCTCACCGATTTCTCTTTCCGAGTCGATATCCACCGTACCACAACGCACATCCGTCCATAAACGCTTACAGCACCTGGTATTCCCAAGTGGTCACCCATGTAAGTACTGACCACCCTCAACGTTGCTTAACTTCGGTAATCGAGCGAGAACCTGTGTATTCAACGTGATAGGCCGTAAGCCTGCAAATCAAGGATAATTCTTTATCTTAATATAAGCCACAATAAACTTCGTGGTTATTACCAGTCAGTCACGCGCATTGAGACATGTACACATGCAGAAAATAATTGATAAAGGCGCAGAGAGAAAGAGGAAGACTGAGAGAGAACGAAAGCGAGAACGAGAGAGCAAGAGGGAGAGATACGTATAAGATAAAAACCCTATTTTTAACATAATTACATACCCACATACAACCCATATTAAAACCTACCAAAACTTTATTTTCTACACAATAACAGACAATATTTACAAACATACGAAAAGATTCCACAATACAAAACAAATAGTTTACAAAATATCTATTTCTTAGAAATTACAATTACCATGTCAAATATTTGACCAATCAGAGAAAACAATAATAAAACATTTTTTTTTCTCAAGCAGTCATTCGGGAAATTAAAAAACAAACAAACCTATATTTCGATATTCAGAGGCAGAGATGCATCTTTCTCCAAGCTGTTCAAACACAAGAGAAGACGTGGCTACATAACTTCTTACCAACAGCCCCTACTGAATGAAACATCAAAACGTATCATCACCAGCAACAACAACGGCGACGGTCTGTGATATTTTACTGACGATCAAAGTCTTTTCTCAATCACAGATTTTCTGTGGACCAACTATCCAAAGGTATTAACTCAACTAAATACTATTTTTACTCCTTTTTGACTCTTTTCAATTTATGAACATACCTTTATAAATAAAAATGATTATTTAATAGGCAGACTCATGTTTTCTTATGTTTATTTTATTATTGTTTGAAATTTGGAAATTAAGATTTTTAATATACAAAAACTTGGACGACCGAATTTCTTACAGACAAGCACATAAAAACATGCTTAAATACAAATCAAGCAAGAGTTAAATGCTAAAGAGTTAACTGATGTTTATAAAAAACAGCTACAAAAAGAAACAAAACGTTGCAAAATTCATTATTGATATTAAAAAAAATACTTCATGTAAGTAAGAGAAGAAATAAAAAAAGACATTTGTTTTATTTTCTCGATCAAACTTTGAAGGGAAAGGAACAAAACTAATCAGCTGTCTGTTCTTTTTCTTTTTCCAACTACTGTTCACGATATTTATATATTTTCTTTCTTCAATTTTACTTCCCCTTCAACGAAGAATGTCTGTTATAATAGCAATAATAAAGTTTCTTAACCCAAATAAAATCTTTAAGTCAGAAAAAATATGTATTTGAGACGGTGCTCAAAATTTGTAATCCCGGACCGTTTCCTAAATTCTGATCAGGTTGTTATATATAATTTCGACGAAGAATAAAATGGAACCAAATTTGGCAATCTTCTTGGCCAACGAACGATGAAAAACGAACACGGATTCATTAAAATATACAGTTATATTTTTATTCTTATTTTTTTCCAGTGACGTGTTGTGACATGGCCAGATAGATAGCACACACGCATACGAGTGGGGTTGATCGCTAGGTTCGTCTTTTTTTTATTATTGCATATGTATCTCATACAGGCCGAAATCCGGTTGAGTACGTCATTTTTTTTTCCAGGCACATTGTTTATATTCTGGAATTATTATAGTTTTGGCCACTATCTTCAATGGTTTATATTCTCTAACCATGACTACGCTGTTTATCAAGACACAACCACATTCGTTCAATGCAATATTTATTTTACTATAAATAAATTTCTGTTTCCATATCTCCTGACTTGGAAAAACAGCTGTCTTAACACAATTTTGCCCGTCACTCGGCGTCTGCATTCTTTGACTTTTCACGTTGAAACACCAGTTCTCGTACTGTCAGAGAAGGTAAGCTACATCGAGCTTGAACAGTACTTAGATGGATAATCTCCCGGCAATACCATACGCCGTAGGGCTGATGGTGTAATTGATAACGGCTTGGAATTGTAAGGTAGATAATCTAGTTTTAATTGAAAACAATTCTAGTCAGGTTTGTTATATTCCTTTACGCGCAAATAACTTTGGTAAAGTTATAAATCTACTTTTGCTTCCAGTTATGAGTTAATTAGTACGACTTGTATCAGTAAATCATTATCTCTAAAATACTTATGATCGAAAATAATTTTTTGGCTTTAAATAATCTATAAAAAGGTTGATACACCGTAACAAATCAATCAATCAACCATACTTGTAGAAAGCTTCTTATATCTGTTTGGTTGCTTCTTAGAGTTGATTCGCATATAAAATCGCCCTTCTAACAGTTTTGAGTTGAATATACAGTACCAGCCATAGTTATTAAAAGCCACCCAAGTTTTTTAAAAGAAATTATGTTTTTCATACTAATTTTAGTATTTATTACCAAGTGAATAATTCTAAATGAAAATAGAATTGTTCTTTTATTAATACTGCACAATAACATGTGCATCAAATGAACTGTTCTGGTGTCCAGTTTTTGTGCTCTCTTCCTCAGGCTAGTCTCTTCTTATTGGCTGGCCGAAGCAAAGGCTTCCTGGCTGCCTTGTAAAATTTTGAAAAGTAATAATAACAAAAGAACCATTCAATTTTAATTTAGAATTATCTACTTGACAATAAATACTAAAAATAGTATGAAATACATCATTTAAAAATACTGGGGTGGCTTATTAGTTATGGCCGGTAGTGTAGGTTCACAGATTCGCTATGCGATTGGTAACTAGATTCTGACCTTTTATTGTTTTCTCCTCTAGCCACATTTTGGTTGACTTCATATTTATGCCAGGTGAAGAATCATGTTGAAAAATAAGATTCTTACGATTTCACAAAGAAATATCTTTTGGATAATGGGAAGCATTTTTTCCTCTTTACAATTTACTGATTGACAACATGATACAAATTTACAAAAAAAAAATCAGAGGCCCGAAATTCAGCCCACACTATTAAGACGCATGTATTTACAATTATTGACATCTTGCTGTAAGGATGAAACCGCTCTCTATGTCTGAAGAAGCAACGTCCAACGTTAAAATCATTCGATAGAATTATCTTGAACTAGTCTAAATATCAAATCTCATTCGAGTGTAAGAAAGAAATTGTTCTTATGTTCATACTGACAAAAGAAGCTTCCGCTCACATCTTTTTTCTAAAGTAAAACTACAGATGGGTCGCCTAGAAGCAAGCTGGACAGCTCGAAATTATTGAGATATATTCAGCGGAAATTGTTTTCTGCCATGGCCATATACATATTTTAACAGCCTGTAATGTTTAACTGTGGTAAAACATCAACCAATAATTTCCAGATATAGATAGCTCAAACTAATAAAAATTGATATGATTTTTATGAAGAACTTACCTTCGAACGGCACGTAACAAAATTTGGGCTTAATCAGATTATTAGTTTACAAATTACAGTTAAGTAAAGCTATTGCAAATTTTCAAAATAAATGGAAAAGTCTGAATTTTGTGTGTTGATAAAACACTGCTTTCTGATGAGAAAAATATTGTTCAAGTAAAGCAATTGTTTGATAAGTGTTATTCGAACTCTGTTCCGTCGAAAGCAACGATTAATCGGTGGTATGCTGACTTTAAACGCGGTCGCACAGAAACAAATGATGCTAAACTCTCAGATCGTCAAAAATCGGCAGTTGTCTCGGAAAACAAGAGAGGAATCTTCGAACTAGTTTTGACCGATCGTGAATTGAAGTTACGTGAGATAGCAGAGGAGTTGAACATATTAGAAAGCAGCGTATTCACCATTTTGCACGAACATTTGTCAATGACAAAGCTATATTCAAAGTGGGTACAGCGTTTGCTCACAGTCGATCAAAAATTATGAGTCTACGATTCAGAGCGTTGTTTGCAACTATTTCAACGCAATAAAGAGTTTTTGCGTGAATATCTGACAATAGATGAATCATGATCCACCACTTCACTCCGGAGTAAAATCGTCAGTCTAGCTGAGTGGACAGAAAAAGATGAAAGCCGTTTAAAATGACCAACGATGCAAACATCTGCAGGCAAGGTTTTGGCCTCCGTATGTTTGAATGCGTAGGGTATTTTGTTCATCGATTACCTTGAGGAAGGAAGAACAAACAATAAAAAATATTATAAAGCATTATTGGTGCGTTTGAAGGAAGAAATCGCCAAAAAACGACCACAAATGCAGAAGAAAAAGTGATCTTTTACCAAGACAATGCACCGTGTCACAAGTTTATCGCAACTATAACAAAACTACATGAATTATACTTTGAATTGCTTCCGCATCCACCCTATTCTCCAGATCCAGCTCTCAGCGACTACTAGCTGTTTGCAGACATCAAAAGAATGTTCCAATGAAGAAGTACTATCGGAAACTGAGGCGTATTTTAAGGCCAAAAACAAATCGCTCTACAAAAAAGCATTGAATTGTTAGGGAAGCGTCGGAATCAGTGTATCACCCCAGAAGAAAACTATGTTGAGGAATAAAGTTGAATTTTGCCTAAAAGTTGTTGTTTTCCTAGTTAGACCTGGGGTTTATTGAGTGATGTGTAAGTTTTCCGCCTGACAAGTTTCCCATTACTTGCAGATGAAACTGTCTGTTTAAAATGAATTAAATGACACAGGTCTTTTGCACGTGCACCTATTATTAAATATATCACACTGCGAAGATCACGCTGCCTGAAAACCTTATATATCAAATAAATGCATTTATAGAACAATTACTTTTGTTTACATTTTTATGAGTTATTTTCTTAATATCAGAATTGATCCTCGTATCTAAACAATGTGTATCATGTGAGTTTTATAAAAATTCCACAGGCGCATGTTTTACCTCTGTATATATTGTTGTTCAATCAAATCAATATTCTGAATAACTTCTGTTAAGTTCGTGTTCATATTCCGTGTTGTTCGTGCAATGTAGTATATTTCAAAACAGACAGTTAAGTGCCATACGTGAAATACGCTTCGGCGATCATGTCTCGAAAGACACATGACTGATTGGGCAGAAGATTATCCTGCAGTAGGTTGCCATTACTTTCTGCGGTAGACTGGTTGCCAGCCAAGGCTATAGAACCCAATATTCTTTAAAATTTGAATTTCCTGTCTCATTTTAATTTTACCTCATTAAGGGCGTAATTGAATATTTTGTTTTCGTTAGTATTTATTACAAATCATTCATTTCTTTATTCAAGTATCACTTTTGTGGCCGCTGTGGTTACCACTCCCCTTTATCTAAAAATTGTGGTTCGTGATGACATACAAGGCAGAAAAGTGCAATGGCTTGCATCCTGTTTTCCCTCTCTGAAATTAAAGAGGCAAGAACTATAAGGCAGCAGGTGGTTTGAATTTAGGGTTTTCATTGTCTTAGTCCTTGTCATCATCGTTGGCTCCAGGTATACAACAAAAACAATATTTCCATAAGACGCAACAATACTGCTTCAACAGAACTTGCTGAAAATTTTTATCACGAACGACTGCAACATCGAAGAACTATTTACAGTCAATCAGTCAGTTAGGTACCATACGTGATACAACCTTTGGCAATCATGTCTCTTTCGAGACATGACTGACCGGGCAAAAGATTATCCTGCAGTAGATCGCCATTGCTTTCTACGGTAGACTGGTTGCCAGCCAAGGCTATAGAACCCTATCTCTCCTGTTATTTAACTCATAACTGGAAGGAAGAGACGGATTCATACCTTTCAAAACAGTACTTATAAAAAATTTAGATTTGTTCGTATAATCTGTTGACTACATCTTGGACTTTTGTAAACATTACATTTCCGCAAGGCGGGACGCGACTAATGTGCAGAGGGGTAGAATGAGAGAAAAGACTAGGTTCAGTGGGTATTGAAGAAAAGATAAAAGAAGAACGGGATTCAAGAAGAGAGAAAATGGCAATTTACGTTGCATTTTATTTTTTGGAGATTGTAGCTAGAAGGAAAACAAATAAATGGGAGGGAATTCCATAGGCGGGAAGTGCGAGAAGAGAAACTATTAAAGTAGAAGTGGAAGTTACATATAATATATAACATATATATAACATATAACATATATATAACATATAACATATTATAGTGTGTGTGTGTGTAAAGTACAATATGATTTATGATTTTTTATATCAAAGCAATGTTAAGTGGAAAATTCTGTTTAACATGTTCTAACCAATGTACCCAGAGATGCATAAAAAAGTTTCAGCATTTTCTGTCGGTGTTTTATTATAACCGCTTTTTTAAATCTACCTCCCTACCATACATATAATATAAACAATAACATTACTTTCGTCCGATGAAGTACTTTCGCAGCAACGAGTGTGACGCAGACTATTCTATATTTTACATGAGTAATATGCTCTAAAACATTCTTAAAATAAAGACAAATATCTCTCATCGTCATCAGGGCTTTATCGATTTGAAGGTACACTGTAAATCAGTTTGGTATCTTATCCTCAGCATGACCATCTGCACAGGACCATTTCTTTTCTTTTTTTCAACACTCACAAAACTAAATTGTATTCCATATTTTAAGTATACTGAGCTGACCTTTTGTACAGTTCAAATATGTGCCTCACTAGGCGCAAAAACGGATTCTAAGTTGTTAAACAAAGAGGAGAGTAATGGATTGCTATGTGATGTCGGTTCTTCAATATGGCAGTGAATGTTGGACAATATCATTAAAGATGAAAGGGAAACTTGAAGCAACTGAAATGTGGTTCTACATAAAGTTACTGTTGATATCATGGATCGAGCAATGACGAGGTTTTGGAAAGGATGGAAACGAAAAGAAAACTATAACTGAGCATCAGGAAAAGACAGCTGAAGTTCCTGGGACATGCAATGAGGAAGAAGGGCTTGGAGAACCTGATATTAACAAGCCAGATAGAGGGAAAAAGAGACAGAGAAAAGCAGCGGATAACATACTTGAAGGACCTGATCAGGTGGATGATAGAACGAGGGTTACATGGTGCAACAGGAGAAAGCGTGCTAAGAGCCACCAGGGACAGGAAGATGTGGAAAGCCATGATCGCCTATGTCCTGAAAGGACATGGCACATAAAAGAAGAAGAAGAAGTTGTTCATCTTATAAGAGGGTTATTCAATAAATAAGGTGAATATTCTAAGGTGATTTTTTTCTAATACAGATAGAAGCTTATTTTTCTTATTTTTTTAATTTTTCAACGTAGTCTCCCAGTAGTGTCACACACTTTTCCCATCTGTGCGCAAGCTTCCGTATTCCCACAGCGTAAAAATCTTTGGACTGATGTCTCAGCCAATCGCTCACAGCACTTCTGAATTCATCGTCACTTTCAAACTTCTTTAAACAATTTAGCGCGCTTGTAGACATTTATTTTGGCTGAACATACCACTCTCCTATGACCATTCAGCAAAAAGAAAAAAAAATTGATAACTGACCTCTGTTCAATCCTGGAGCATGCTTCTTGGTCGGCCATTTTTGTTAATCTCTAAAGCTCTTAAAACTTTTTCTTCAATCTGCAAAAAAATTTAAATCCCTTTGAAAAAGAAGTAAAGGAATTTTTCTAAAAAAAGTAAGCTTCTATCTGTATTAGAAGTCCTTATACCGAAACATTCACCTTATTTATTGAATGACTCTCGTATATAGGTTAACGATCACGGCTAGAGAGCCCAGTATGTCCTACTATTTTACCCATAGATGAAATGAGAATAGATGAATTCATACCTTTGCCGAAAAAACAAGTGAATACGAACATAACGATTTCGAACTGAATTTGAACTTGGCTTGTCGATTTATCACCCAGATCCTTTAAAATGGCCCGCACATTTTAATCAATGCAAGCTTAACACATTTACCCATACTGTTAGTATACACAGTTTCTTCCACTCTTACCCTTTATCTGTTATTTAGATATTACTAGCATCATAGCTTGACGTTGCCCGTGCAACTCAGAACATTTTAGTAATAGGAGAAGATGCCAATGAGAGGAGTAGATGGAAATCATTTATTGAAAGTTGGAAAGGAGAGCTGAGGCTGTTAGTAACCATTTTCAGCATTAAGAAGAAGGCAATGAATGCATGTTGCTGTAGTATTCGAATAGAGTATAAAGTGTAGTTTTAGTGCTGGTCATGATTTTGTCTCATTCTAAGGGAGGAAAGGCTTAAATAATTAAATTAATCATTGGAACTTTTTTTTTTACATATTTTGTTTTTGTTTGAAAAACACATTTTAAAAATATTTCTTTTGTTTCAAAATTACGGGGAAAATATTCACATTTTTTTGTTGACCAAATGAATTTTTAAAACGTCGGAATAAAAATTAAATATAAAGGCTTCTTTTTTTTTATAAAAAATATTTTTGTCGCGTTTGACACGTGTGATTTGATTTCTGTGACGTAATTTAGCAGCCATCTTAAATGTTAGATGTTTTCGGAGCAAATGTTAAAAATCGGCTCCATTAGCCAAAAATTGCGAAAGGAAAAATTGCTGAACTTAAACTCAAAAAGTATGTGTTGACCTGGCTTCCTTGTAGATATGTGTCCCTAAAAAGTTTGAATGGAGTAGCTTAAAAAATGTAGGCGTGCGAAGGGAACAGTCACACACAGACTCAAAGATTTCCTGTTATATATATATATAGATTCCAAATGAATTTAGCATGTTATTTTTCTTTCTAAATATGATTTGCAATATAAGGCTTTTTAAAACCTCACTAAGTGAGGTAATGGTATATAAAATACTATATGTAAGACCAATGTTGAATAGTTGAATTATATCTGATATATTGCAATATATAGTAATACGTTTCTGTCTTGAGAGATCAATTTTTTAAGCGCGTTCAAGAAGAAAGGTTATGCTATTGTAAATCACCTTGATGCATACAAATCGTTCTGATTCATTCAGCTATTCATTTTACGTATATTCTCTTCATTGTTGTTAAGAATAAGCTTCGTTTGCATCTAATTATAGTGTGACATTAAAAAGATATTCAATTTAAGAAAATAAATATATCCTTTTAATGTTGACAAAACTGCATTTACTTGTCATAGTCTTTCTAGAATTTGGTCTGTGATAAAGCCAAATTAATTTAAATTGAAACAAAAAAGCACCAATTTTTAAAGGTTGCATGTTTTGCTTGCCGTCAAAATCATCATTTGAATTTTTGGGGCTCAATCTGAGTTCGAACATTGGTTGCTGCATCGGTTAGAGATACGCAGAATTCTCGACACTGTGGTAGGCTAGATGATGACTTCGATGTGTATAAGCTTGTACAATAGAGCATGTCAGTTTTGAACCGTAGTATTATACTCAATTTGGAAGTTGGGGTTTTATATAATAAATAATGGTACAAAATACTTTTTTCAAAATCATTACTGTTTTTTGAGTAAAAGAGTTTTAAGATTAAGTTTAGGTTCAAAATTGTGGCGTTGGCATTTAATTACAGTATAGGAACGTCTATTGAACAGGTGAAGAGGCTCATCCCTTGTTTCTTGTTTAGGATGCGGTTTCCGGTTTTCTCTTTTCCAATCTTTTCAATCTTTTCTTTCTTTCTTTATTATTTTTTCAATTGGAGTAGATAGACTAAACTATCGCCCGGTTCACACTCCACCCACGTCTATTGAACAGGTGAAGAGGCTCATCTTTTGTTCCCTGTTTAGGATGTGGTTTCCGGTTGTTCTCTTTTCCAATCTTTTTACTCTTACGGAGGCCCCTGTGCATCAGTGGCGTTATCGCCTTGCTCGGGGTGATATGATTAAAAAAAATAACCATCGTATTAAATAAGCCTTTTTTCTACTAGCAACTATTACTAAACTTCGGTTTTGCATACGTATTTTCTGTTCTTTTTGCTAGTTGACCCCAATTTAAGTATTTTTCTCTTTCACCCATGTATTTAATTTTTCTGTCGTCTTGTTTAATGTGTCCTTTTCAGATAGAATTTTATTTATTTATTCATTTTTATAAGTTTGTAATTTAAATGGATGAATCTTGCATTTAAATTTTACAATTCAATTTTTTACATAATTCTCCATTGGCCAAAGTATTTCCACATCCCTCCTGTTGCGGTCTCCTGCTCTATTTTCCGCTCTTTCTCGCTGTCTGTCTGTCTGTCTGTCTGTCTCTCTCTCTCTCATATATATACAGTACTGTGCAAAAGTAATAGGACAAGAACTATTTTATCTTTTATGAGGCATCAAAATAAAGTTTAAAGTCACTCCTGTCCTAATACTTTTGCACACTATCGGTAGTGTGCAAAAGTATAAGGACGGAGGAGGGGTGATTTAAAAAAAAAAAAACTCACTGGAATGTAAATACAGAGTGAAAAACCAAACCTTTGTAAAAATTATTTAACTAAACAGGAAGAGGAAGGAAGGTATCAGAATTTGAATTGGTCCCCACAAATCCCTGATCTCAATCCTACTGAACATCTATGGGATATTTTGGATAAAACCTAATACTACTTCGCAAGACACACTTTGGGAACAAATACAAGCTGCTTGGCAGAAGATACTATTAAATACATTGAAGAAGATTGTGATGAAGAATGAAGGCTGTGATCAAAGCAAAAGGCTATTATACTAAATATTAAATTTATTTTGTAACAAGTATTTTTTCTTGTTAAAGCATTTGTTGAGTAAATCAAATAAAATTACTTTAATTAAATTGTTTATTTTCTGTCAATGTGCCTCATAAAAGATAAAATAGTTCTTGTCTTCATACTCGTGTACAGTACTGTATATATAGTGGTTTTCATTCAAGATTAATTTCGCCGAAGAGTTTGCCAAACGACAGAAGGTGTATTATTGTATTATTTTATTGTCTTCTTTGAAACTGCCGAGAAAAAATCAAAATAATCATTGTATTAAATAAGACTTTTTTTTTCTACAGCGAACTGGTACTAATCTGAGGAATCCGTATTATTTTTCTCTATAAGAGTAGTCATTCGGACTTATACTAAGTATCGACTTAATATTTACACTCCCTTGCCACACTGCCCTACCCATCCCACTTAAAAAGCCATTTAAGAAACTTGACTTACTACTGTTCCTATCCCTTGAATACACACACACACACACACACACACACACACACACACACACACACACACACACACACACACACACATATATGTTTACGGGTCCGTCTCACGGGATGTTAGCAGCCCAGTAGAACAAAATTAACCCTACAGAGGACGGATGAACTCTTGAGGAACCACCTCGCAGCTAACTAGAGGTGGTGTCTCAATAAAGCACTGTGGAGAAGGCAACAGGAAACCACTCCCCTATTCCTCTCGAGAACATTTATGGACTTGCACAGTAAAATTATAAACCCTAACAGCGTGAAGGGGGTTAAACCCAAGAGCCCGGTAAAGAGCGACATGCGCAACAGGTGTCACCGGACCGTCATCCAGCAACTGTTAGCATAAACGTCGTAAAGGGGACACATTTTCTCAGAATTTATCCCTCGCTCAGAATGAAATGATCTGAGAGATAGGTGTCACCGGACCGTTATCCTGCGACTGTTTGCACTAAACAAAAAATAAGTCATGGGACGTGGAACGTTAGAACGATGAACAACTGCGGACAGCTAGAAAACGAGAAGCAGGAAATGACTAGGTTAAAAATAAACATTTTCGTCATATGTATAATGACGTGTCCGAACAATGGGGACTTCATCAGCGACGAACACAGAATTATATACGCAGGACGTGAAAATAATGAAAAAGGAGTCGGCGTTATACTGAATAAAGACATATGAAAATGCGTTATGGGATACTGCCAGCTATCTGAAAGAATTCTGGGAGTTAAGCTGAAAGGAAGGCCACTCAACATATCGGTTAGTGCTATATGCATGACAACACAAAGTAGAGAAGAAATCGAATCTACTTCGTGCTAGGCAACGCGAAGAAGCAGTGCAGATCACAAGAAATCAGAATTATCATGAGAGCTCTTAATGCCAAAGTTAACCAAAGGAGAGAAAATTGAACTGTCAAATATTTTGGATAAGGACACGGCAATGGACGCAGTGAAAAATGGGTCCAATAGTGCACAGCGAATGACCATCTAATAAACAACACCTGGTTCCAAGAGCACCCAATACCACTATGAACAAAAAGAAGTCCACGAGGAGAAATTAAGAACCAAATTGATTATGTTACTATCAACAAGAGGTTCAGAAATGCAATCCTTTGCTGCAAAGCCTACCCATGTGCTAACTGCGGAAGCGAGCACCTTACAGTTATATGCAAACTATGGATAAAATTATAGAAACTAAAGAAACCTCAAGCAGCCTTAAGACTGCAGTACAATAGACTCCTGAATGACCTAAACCTGCAATAAAAGTAGACGGATAGTGGGAAAACGAAATACGAAGAAGAAATTGAAAGCAGAAGCTCAAAATAGGGCGCACTAAGAGAAGATCTGGATGTGCGTTGTGGTGCAGTAGATATCGACTCGGAACGATAAATTGGGGAGCCGAGTTCGAATTCAAGTTGAATTCCTGCATTCATTTACGCACAAATACCCTTGGAAAAGGTATTAATCCGTCTCTTCCCTCCAGTTATGGGTTAAATAATTGGACAGATTGGATTCTATAGACTTGGACGGCAACCACTCTACCGCAGAAAGCAATGGCAACCTACTCCGGGATAATCCAGTCAGTCATGTTTCTTTTGAGACATGATCACCCAAAGCGTATATCACGTATGGCACTTAACTGACTGAAGAGAAGCTCTAATGCCGTCAGCAAACGACATCAACCCAAATGAAAAAAACGTCGGAAGAAAAATGAGTGTATCACTGAAGAAATTCATGACATGATGCAAAAGAGACAGAAAACGATGCCAAGATATGGAACGGAATGCAGGAAACAGCACAAGGAAATAAGGAGGAAATGCAGACAGACAAAAGAAAGCTGACTCAACGACAAATGTGCAGAAGTAGAGAGACTGAGCTTGACAAATAAAGGAGATGTGCATAAAAGAATAAAGGAACTAACAGGACAAGTAATCTGTACAGCAACAGGATGTAGAAAAGCAAAAGACAGAAAATGAAAATATACTTCAGAGATGGGAAGACAAGAGAGAGCAACCAAGAATATACAAAAATGCGTACGGACCAGGAATATTGAAAGCTGGAATTGGTAATGGCCAAATTGAACAGAAACGCCACAGCAGGACCCGACTGGGTTGTAATAGAGATGCTGATGTTCTTAGGCGGTTTTATCGTAGACAGGATCACAGAATTAATAAACGAAATCTACAACAGTGGCAATATATCGGAAGACCTAAGCAGATTATTTTTCATAGCATTACCTAAAAAGCCAGGTGTAAAAGAATATGAACTCCACTGAACAATCAACATAATGAGCCATATCACAAAACTCACCATTCAGACTCTGATGAATAGATCGCGCTGCAGGATCGGCCTAGAGATAAAACAAGAACTGTGGCTTCGCTAAAGATAACTAAATGAAGAATGCTATATTCAGACTCAGAATGCTATCTGAAAGAGCAATACAAATGCAGAAGAATCTTTATCTGTGTTCTATAGACTATACAAAGGCGTTTGACAAAAACACTCCACAATGACTTGATAAAGATGATCTACAGCCTCGGCATTTTTGGAAGGCATTAGGATGATCAAGAATCTATACTGGCAGCAAACCGCTTGCGTACAGCTAAGAAATAAATTCGGCAGGTATGCAAAAATAGAAAGGGGCATAAGACAAGTATGTGTTTTCTCACTATATCTATTCAACATATACAGCGAAAGAATACTGAGAGGAATAAAACCTTGCCAAGATACGTCATTAGTGCCACAATCTCAACAGTGTAAGATACACGGATGATACGGTGCTGATAGTAGACACGGAAAAGAAAATAGAGGATCTTCTACAGAAGGTTGGAAAAGAAAGCGAGAAGAAAGTACTGAGTATAAAACGGAAAACGGAATGTATGGTCATCAGTAAAAAAAAAACAAAACAAAAAAACAAACAAACCTAAAATGCTAACTACAAGCCAGAAAAACTAAAAACAAAACAAGTAAAGAAATTTAATTACTTGGGAAGTTGTCTTACAGAGGATGGAAAGTGTAACATTGAGATCCGAAGATGCATTTGCATGGCTAAGGGCACATTTCAAAAGCTAACCAGAGTATTGCGAGACAGGAAAATCTCATTGGAAACGAAGAGTGCTGGACTGCTATGTAATATCTGTCCTTCTGTATGCTAGTGAATGTTGGACGATGGATTCAAGGTTGAAGGAGAGACTTGAGGCAACTGAAATGTGGTTTTATTGAAGGATACTGAGGATATAATGCACTGAGCACGTGATCAACGATGAGGTGTTGGAGAGGATGCAAACGAGAATAAAATAATATTTAACATCAGTTAGAGACAGCTGAGGTTCCTGGGACACGTAATGAGGAAAGAATACCAGGAGAATCTAATACTTACAAGACGGTTAGAAAGAAAGAGAAACAGAGAAAGTAGCGCGACACATATCTGGTAGGCTTAAACAAATTGATGGCAGAGCGGAGTTTTGGAAAGAAATTCAGAGAAAAATTATTGAGAGCGAAGAGACAGAGCCAAGTGGAAGTCCATGATCACCTACGTCTTGAAGGAACACGGCACATGAAGAAGAAGAAGAAGAAGAAGACGAAGCTTTGCCAATTTTATCTGGATAAGATGCATGGTACAAGCACATTATTACTAAATTATTGTACCATCAAATAAGACCTTCAATTACTTCAAAAGGAAATGAAACTGAACAATTTAACTATATCACGATGCGATACATTAACACATCACTCAATAATTCCCCTGCCTGACATATAGAAGGCACCACTAATAAAAAAATTGATATGATTTTTATGAAGTACTTAATTCAAATGGCACGTAAGAAAATTTGGGCCCAATCGGATATTAGTTTACAAATTAAAGTTATTTAAGGAAAGCTATCGTTGCAAATTTTCAAAACAATGATAAAATCTAAATTTCGTGTGTTGATAAAGCATTGCTTTCTGATGGGAAAATACTGTTCAAGCAAAACAGTTGCTTGATAAGTGTTATTCGAACTCTGCTCCGTCGAAAAACAATGATTAAGAGGTGGTATGCTGACTTTAAACGCGGTCACACAGAAACAAATGATGCTGAACGCTCAGGTCGCCCCAAATCGGCAGTTATCCCGAAAAACAACAAACAAATCGCAAACTTGTTTTGGCCGATCATAAATTGAAGTAGAGTGAGATAGCGGAGAAGTCGAGCATAACATAAGGCAGTGTATTCATCATATTTCAAGAACATTTGTCAATGAGAAAGCAGAGTTCAAAGTGGGTACCGTGTTTGTTCACAATCAATCGAAAACAACAATGAGTCGACAATTCAAAGCGTTGTTTGCTACTGTTTAAAAGCAACAACGAGGAGTTTTTGCGTACATATAAACAATGGATAAAACATAGATCCATCACTTTACTCCGGAGTAAAATCATCAGTCAGCTAAGTGGACAGCAACAGGTGAAAGCTTTCCAAAGCGACCAAAGACGCAAACATCAGCAGGCAAGCTTTTGGCCTCAGTATTTTGGAATGCGCAAGGTATTTTGTTTATCGATTACCTTGGTAAAAGAAAAAACATCAATAGCAAATATAATATAGCATTATTGGTGCGTTTGAATAGCCAGAAAATGGCCACAAATGAAGAAGTAAAAGTGATCTTTCACCAAGACAACGCACCATGTCACAATTCGAGCGCGTTGATGGCAAAACTACATGAATTGCACTTCAAATTGCTTCTGCATCCACCCTATTCTCCAGATCTGGCCTCCAGTGATTACTGCCATTTTGCAAATCTCAAAAAAATGCTCCAGCAGGAAAAAAGATTTGGCTCTAGTGAAGTGACATCGGAAATAGAGGCGTATTTTGAGGTCAAAGACAAATCGTTCTACAAAAATGCATCGAATTGTTAGAGAAGCGTTGGAATCTGTGTATCACCATTGAAGGAGACTATGTTGATAAATAAATTCGAATTTTGCTCAAAAGTTGTCGTTTTATTAGTTAAGTCCGGGGTTTATTGGATGATATGTTATACAGAAAAATCAGCCATCTGATCTTACAATACTTCATATTAGGAAGCAAGAGTGAACAAGATAAGGCGGTTGAGTTTTGCCAGCCAAAACATGAAGATGAAACGGTAGCCTTGTGTCGGACTAATCTAAGCCCATTAAATTGCTACAGAATGTACTAAGTTGTACAGGTTCTGTTAGCAGTTAAGTTTCATATGTCCAAGCCAATAACTTTGACTTTCTTCTGTAGCTTTTTCTCATACATTTTTTGTTAATAACGGTTATTGCTGAAGCCAAAATATGTTTACACACTTTGGTTGTTCATAACGCTTAATATGTCTGGACTTTACGTTTTCATACTCTATCAGTAGGAATTTCCATTGTTCGAATGTAAGTCTGTTTATATCGATTTCTTAAGCCAATTTTTGACAGAAAAAAGTGAAGGAAAGATGTTACAGAGTTATGGGCTGATAAAGTGAATATACAATTGTTGCACGTTCTTTGTTATCGTTAGCGTCGGCACACCTATAACTTTTTGTCAAATCCGGACAAAAACACTTGCATATGGACGAAACAAACAGTAATATGGGCGCAGCTAAGTTTATGAAGACTACTGAAGTTTAACACTTGTCTATATTGCATGAATCTGAAGAAATCATATTTGGCGGCAAAACTTTCCGGTTTACTTACGCCCCTCATGATATTACGGTCAGTCAAACGAAACATTTTATTATTAAACTTCGGATGCTTTTGAGAGAGAGAGAGAGAGAGAGAGAGAGAGAGAGAGAGAGAGAGAGAGAGAGAGAGAGAGATGAAACCAAATTCCACAGTATCAAACAACATACATTCTTTCCCAGCACCATTCGGCTTTATCATGTTGAGAAACCAAACACATAATATCGCCTCTATTAAACTGAAACCACATCTATCTATCTATCTATCTATCTATCTATCTCAGTCTGTTTATTATTTATTTCTCTCTAGCGCTCTCTGTCTATTCGTATGCTCGCATATAAATCTCAATCTCATTGCATCCATTTTATGAGCATACTTAGCGGTTCACGTAGTTGAATGATGTGTCTGCGGTTGGTGTTCGAATCCTTATAATAGCCAGTGTTTCAAATGCTGATTTTCATGGTAAACAGACTTATTTCTCTCACTAAGAAAAAATAACGCAACATTTTATACTTTCAGGCTGGATGCTTATTCTTGTAACATATGAAATATCAACGTGAAATAAATATCTATTTCCGAACACTATCTGATGGCGGAGATGTTTACAAGTTTGCTTCCAGTCGCTGTTTGATTTGTATTACGTGACTTATCAGGAAACATCAACAGTCTGAATAGGAGTTAATGCTTATCACGAAACTATATATATATATATATATATATATATATATATATATATATATATATATATATATATTTCTAATCGCCAGGAAAGGTTGAAACAAAACCGGAAACTATATACTCTAGATTAGGCCGACGATGTCCATATTGATTAAAAAATTATTTCATGCATGAAAAAATTACATTAAAGAGTCAAAGAAAAAAAGCAGGATTTAAAAAGTAAGCTATTTTTGCTTGTAGCATTAAAACAACTCCCTATCTTTAGAGCGGTCAGTAAATTTGTTTAAAGTCTAATGGCATATCTATTTATCTTACCTTATTGTATATGTCTTATATTCATACTTGATACACATTGCTTCTCTAATTATGTCTGTGTTTGCTTCTGCCACTTTTTGCCCAGTCAGTCAAAACATTTATTTCTTCTTGTCTCTCTTCATTTGTCTCTCTTCATCTATTTCCATATTTTTTTGACTTTTTTTATCCAGAGGAATTGTTTTCCAATAAGTTTCTGTCTGCCTGCCCAGCTGGGCGTGTTTTTTTTGTCTTCTGTATAAGGATATTCGTTAGGGTGGAAATAACTTTTTTGTACTTACACTTTTGAATCATTGGAGCAAATATTTTTGCCTGCTGTGCTAAGCTGAGCGACATATTGGTACATTCCTGGTCGTTTGAAACACTTACAGACAAAATAATTTCATTTTGGGTTCTGAAGATGAATATCGTAAAAACATCTGACAGCAGTTAGGGTTTGGTATAGAGGTGTTCAAGAGAAACATTTGTACATAAAAACTAACATGATATACATAAAAACCAACAAAAGAGAAACAAAACACAAGTTACTTAAAGAAGACCATACCTGTAATTTGCAGCCATAAACAGAGATATAGATCACGTAATTATAACTGAGTTGCTGTCATGACTTTTGCAAAGCAAGTCGTTTTCAGATAAAGAAAAGCAGATAGGTCCTTATTAAATACTTATAAAATGCAGAAACTTTTTCTAATCTTGTCTCTCTAGTTCATCATGCTTTCAATCGGTAGAACACTTTCTGTGATAATATGAATATGATGAATACACTATAAATAAGAGAAATAAATAAAAGCAAAAATCTTTTTATTTTTAGTAACAAGGATGTCTGAAAAGTGGTAGAGAGGACACTGCTCATCATAGTCAGTCAGTCAGTTAAGTGCCATACGTGATAAACGCTTTGGACGATTATGTCTCGAAAGAGACATGACTGACTGGGTAGAAGATTATCCCGCAATAGGTTGCAATTGCTTTCTGCGGTAGACTGGTTGCCAGCCAAGGCTATAGAACCCAGTCTGTGCTATTATTTATCCCATAACTGGAGGGAAGAGACGGATTAATATCTTTCCAAGGGTATTTGTGCATAAGTGAATGCGAGTAATACAACTGGAATTCGAACTCGGCTCCTCGATTTGTCGTTCTGAGTTGATATCCACTGCACCACAACGCACATCCACTCATGTGGATGTGCGTTGTGGTGCAGTGCGTTGTGGTGCGTTGATGTGCGTTGTGGTGCTCATCATAGTATCCATCTCAAAGAGACTCTGGCAATCATACCCACTTTCTAGTCATCTCATGTTGCTTTATCTCTCAGTCCGGTGTAACTGTTTTTATTGTTTGTAGAAGCAGTAACGGCGTTTCGTGGCAACTTAAAACTTATGTTTTGTGAAGATTGTTTATTTATTTTGGAGGCAGTCTATTTCAAACAGTGGTTCTATATTCTGGGTAATTACCAAGATTTTGGTAAAAATGTTTTGAGTTAGGTATGGCGGAACGGTATTGGGAGCCTTAGCAAAGCAAACCCCCCCCCCCAAAAAAAAAACAGAAAAACTACTAAAGATCACAAGGAATAGGAATTTTGGAGAGCCATGATCACTTATATCCTGAAAGAATGTGGCACACGGAAAAAGAATTTCATTGGCTTTTTTAGTATTTATCAACATTTGTCAGGCTATTTAAATCCAGGAAGATATTTTAGACAGTAAGGACGCTTTGTAGAGGATTCTGATACTAGTGTTACTAATTAACCAATATTTGGGGGAAGATGTGGATTCCTACATTTCCCAAGGGTATTTGTGTGTAAATGAATATAATAAATCTGAGTGGAATTAGAACTCGACTCTCCATTCTCTAATTCTGAGCCGTTATCTATTACATTTATCTATTACACCGTTTTGCACATAGAAGCTCACATCAACTAGTATTCTCAACGGGCCATCCATCATGATACTAATCAGGTTAGACTTTGCTTAACTTCGGTGATTGTACGATAACCGGTGTTCATAGAAGGAGAAGAATGAAGACATTTTTGATGTAGACTAATATGTTCTGCATGTAATCGATACATGATTATAAAATAAAATCTTGTATAAAATCCACTTTTATTGTCAGATACTTTGTGCTATTTCTAAGAAAAAAGAATGTAGAAAATCATAAGTCTCTGAGTTCAATATACAGTCCGTCTGAAATTAAGTAAATCATATAAACTTAAATAACTGAAAAATGAATTAATATTTAAAAAATTTAAACTAGTCGATTTCCACCCCTGCAAAAACATTTAGCTAGACTTTAAGCACGTGTAATGGTTATATAGATGTGCGTTGTGGTACAGTGGATATCGGCTCGGAACGAGAAGCCGGGGAGCCGAGTTCAAATTCCAGTTGAATCCATTGTATTCACTTACCCTTGGGAAAGGTATTAATCCGTCTCTTCCTTCCAGTTATGGGTTAAATAGCAGGACAGATTGGGTTCTATAGCTTTGGTCGGCAACCAGTCTACCGCAGAAAGCAGTGGCAACCTACTGCGGGATAATCTTCTGCCCAGTCAGTCATGTCTCTTTCGAGACATGATCGCCCAAGCGTGTTTCACGTATGGCACTTAACTGACTGAATGGTGATATTTGGAACTTAAAAAAATGCACCGACCGATGTTATTGTGCAGAATAAACGACTATCAACATAAATTAAGGCTTCTGAGATCTAATACAAAACTATTTTTTTTTAATATATGTTGAAACATGGAGAAGTAAAATTATCTAACAAATGAGGAAAAATAGAAAATAACAAAGTTTATTGAGTAAGCAAATTTTGGCATAGTAAATATCAAAGAGGATTCGCAGATAAAGAAGGCTGTTGAAAATATAACTAAGTTGAGAAGTAGAAACAAAGAATCGGCTTTAAGAACTTGTCTTTTCGAAAGACTAAACTAACGCGAGTTATAGCAAAACAGTCACTACTCAAACCTTTGCATAAGATGGAGTCAATGATTAAAGGAGTAGAATACTTCGCAAATTGGAATCTCTCAAAAACATCTTCTACGCAAGTTTCCCTTCGTAAAGCAAATATTTTAAAGCGTCAAAATCTCTTTAAAATTAATAATAATAAATACATGAAAATTGATTTTCTAAAGTTGTTTTCACGAACGAATCTCAGGTGGCACACGATGGAACTGATGGACAGACCATAGGATAGATTTTATCCGACACAAATATGTTTGTTGCCAAAAGAAGGTAACAAGGAGGCGGCAGTGTGATTATATGGGTTAGAACTTTTGACCAAACAATTATTGGACCATCCTAAATCGATAAAGGAGTTCAACTGAACAGTGCTAACTATTGCGAATTCATGAACAAGATTTTCTTTGAATAGTACAGGTCTCAGCCTCGCAGTTTCAAATTTATGCATAACAATGAGCCTTGTCATGTATCTAAGGTTACCCGTGAAATTTCGAGAGTATAAAGTTTACATGCGAGAAGAAAATGGATTGACTGCTGTCAAGTACCAATCTGAACCCGATCGAAAATATAGGGTTAATTGTAAAGATTAAATTCTATGAAGGCGGCAAACAATGTGACAGCAAAACAGACAAGCAATTAATACGGAAAATAACCGAAGTAAATAAAATTAAAAAAAAAAAGCAAAAACAAAATCAATAGATAATAAATGTTTGGCTGTTACTAAGAAGGTTCACTATATTTAGATATAAATGCTTTACAGATTTATAAGATTTGTTTATTTGTTCTATTGTAGGCGTTGATTAATTGTAGATGGTTTTATTACTTTGTTATTGAAGTAAAAAGTAGTTTTCTAGTTTTGTATAATACATTCTGATTGCAGTTTTCAAATAAATTCAATAACTTTAATAGAAATTGTTGAAACATTTTTTCACGTCTAATTTAATCGTTTACATTTTGACAAACATTGTTCAAAACCAATTCGAATTATTGAGGTTTATGTTATTTGTATAGTAACTTCAGATGGACTGTAAAAGACGACGTGTACACACAACTGGTACAAAGAAATCTGATTAATCTGGTTCTGTTTAGTGTGATGCAGGTTTTCAACAATATACAACATAAAAATAAATACAGAACGCGTTTCCATATTACACGAGACATGCAGCTTACACTGTTGAAAACTCACTTCCGATTTCCTGATTCTCTGTCATCTGTGAACTTCAAAATTTTCAACGCAACTTCAATATCCGTCGTATGTCTTTCAGAATCCTGTTATTTTATTGTCTTTTTTCATTACTAACATCTTCTCATTTTCTTTCACTCTCAGTAACTCTTTGCATCTTAGTGGCATTATCGCCTTGTGAAAGGATTAAAATATCACATTCAGCAAAGTAGATTATAGTAAACTTTAAAGTAACTTTGTTTTATCAAGAACTGGGTAGATCGATTTTTGTACTTTACTCATTGAGAGGAATGAGTAGTATAAACAGTTTAGAGCAGTGGAATAAAATATTTGTAGATTATTAATCTAAGAGATGTAAAACTATTGATATTCCTGGGTATAACGATAAACTACATCTGGCAACAAGGCCTCTAATCGAGAGATTGGAAGCTTTGAAGAGCGTGAAACCGCCTCATAATTGCCGTTGTTCACATGTTTACCATGACCCGGAGTGATAGCACTTGTTAGGCTCCCAGGTATGATAATAGTGAACCCCCAAACAAAACCGCAATACATTTTTATATAAAATTTGATCAACATTATATATTTATAGTAAAATGGCCAGTAATACATTTTATAGTAAAATTATCAACAATGAATTTTATAGCAAAATGACCAACAATATATTTTATCTGGAATTGAAGGCATACAGTTGTGTTCAAAATATTTATATTTCGGCATTAAATTATCCATTAAGTTGACTTGCCGCTCAACAAAATCAATCAAACAAAAAAAAACATTTGATTTCAATCTTTTGCAGCACTGTGGTCATAAGCGCGAAGGAAAAGACTTCAGGCGTAAACATGATAAATTAATACTATCTTTGTAGTAAAGTATACATAAAAATATTAATTGATATAAGTTTAATTTCCGATTGACTCACTAGGATGAAGAAATAACTTTATTATATAATGTATAATAATAAAGAGTTCCAGATCGACGACACTTAAAGATATAACGGTAATTGCAATCTTAACAACAATGATAAGGATATTAGCCCTAATGTAAATAATGTAAATAATACAGGCTTATTTAGAGTGTCTATACATATTTCTCATGTGTAAAATAAAACATTATTTACTTTGTTCAGACCGTTGTCTTCATCTTTATTGCCATATTCACGTTTCGGCCATTGTACATCCCAGCTTTCTTCCGTCCCCAACGAAACATGGCCTAGTAGATAAAAGTGTTGGTTAGATCAAGTGACTTGACCCAAAGAGTTGTGAGTTCAATACCTGGCTACAGAAGTGGTGAACAAATAAGAGAGTTGAGTTAAAGGAAGATATGACATCAGAATTAGCATGGCTCATGGAACGAGAACAATATACCCCAATGATCAAAATAAAGGGTCGGTTCGAAATTTCAGCCACCTGAAGATAGTCGGAGCCTACAACTGCCAAAAAGTCGTATATATGACAATAAAGATTAGGACAAAAGATGTAAGAATGTAAACAATGAAAATAATACCTCTTCTTAGAAGTATAGAAAATAATGAAATAAAATATGTTTAAATTTAAATTCAGGTAAATTTCAGGCAGAACACTAAAATCAGAAAGGAAGTAGAAAATAACACGAACAAAATATTCCTTTAAATTGAAAAGATTATATATGGCGTTTTTTTAAGAACCTTGGCATTGTTTATCTATCCTGTCATCTAAGTGTTAACACCTTGCAATTCTTTCAGGTACCGTCTATGACATTCCACTGTGTAGCAAAAAAATCGATTGACAACAGTTAATAAACGGAAACATAGTCACTTGTCAAGTAAAGGGATCGGTTTCGAGATTATTTCATTTTTAACGGATTCGTAAGTTGATACGTGACCTTGATGTGACTTGTCAGACATTATCCAGTAGTATTATCTAGTTGGGTAAGATATCATATCGTGCGCTACGTGGCCATCGCATTCACAATGATGTATTGTACTGTTTTTTAATAGCAAACATTCATACCACATTAATGTTCCCTCTTCACAGTGAAGAGCTTTGTACAGTTATAATGGACGTTTGTACTCTCAATGAAGCTCCTTGCCTGGAATATCTATTAGTACTCAAGCTTACAGCAGACTTCAAGTGGAACTCAAATATACGATCCATCGCTAAAGACGATGCAGAAATAGTCGATTCCCTGCACCTCTCTAAAAAGTACCTGACTACTTCGACCTTGCTCTCGGTCGTGGGTATGATAATAAACTACATCCAGCAGCAAGGCATCTGATTGGGAGGTTGTGAGGAGCATGGAACTACCTCTTACTTGCTGCTGTTCTCAAGTTCACCCTGATCCGGAGTGGTAGCACCTGTTAGAGTCCCAACTATGAGTAAATAGTTTATCCCCAAACTGGTGTCAAAACACTATGAAAGAATAAAAATAGACTTTTATAGAAATATATACATAATAGACTTTTATAGAAAAATATTACGAAAAATACATTTTTGAAGGATAAAAATTATTACGATTTTTGAATACAAACCTAGAAGACGTCTTCAGTTTTCTAAAATAAAAAAAGAATAAAAGAAAAAAATCATCAAAATCTGACTAAATCAACCCACTCACTATAACTGAAGATTAAAAATATCTTAAAACTCTAATTTTTGGCATTAAATAACCTACAGAGGTTGATATACAGTTAAACAAAACTCAAACTCAAACAAACTCGACCTTGCTCTATCTTTACAAGAATTAGAGAAGACAAAAATAGTTAGGTTATTGCTGCAAAGATCTGGGATGGCGCTGCTCTATCCCTACTTTCCAACATCCACAGTGTCTCAGAAGCATTTGCGCGACCTTATGAGTGATGAATTGCTAGCTACTTTCATGGCAGATGTTCGAGCAAATCTCTGATTTCACCAGTGCAGCTAGAATCTACCATGCCACATACACTGATTTGTTTCAGCCTCGTTTCCTTCATATTCTATTGGTAAAAAGAAAGTTCCACTCAAACAGCCTCTTCATTATAAGAGGTTTTCGAGATTATGTTTTCCCGATTCCTACAATCTTAACCTCATCATATCGAGGGTCAACTTTTATCCCACATATTATCGTAATATACACCTTTTGCTCCCTCTCTGTGCTCACAACAACCTAATTCAGTAACCCGCAACATTGGGTGGAAATTGGTCCTCATACGCTGACTAGCTGTGACCAATTCGAGAATGTCAAGCAAGAGATGAGCAGATTGAACATCAATATTCTGGGAATATGCAAAACTAGATGGGCTAGCAATGGAGACTTCAGCAGTGACAACCACAGGATAATATAGGCAGGAGGTAAAAATAACGGAAGAAATGAAAGTGTGGTTTCTGGAATACTGGCAGGTATCCAAAAGAGTCCTCTTGGTCATACTAAACGAGAGGCTCTTCAACATAGTTACCTTAATTTAAAAGTAACTATTAATACAAATATAAAGAAGTAGATTTCCTCGATGTAACTTTAGATTTAGAAAAGTATATATAACAACCATATAAAAAAACAAATACAAATCCTTTACTTATCCACCCAAAATCTAACCACACTCCATCTGTTATTAAATATGTACCCTCATCCATAGAATATAGAATTAGCAGAATTTCAGCAAATGAGAATGTGTTTAATAAGCATAGTAATTTTTATAATACTGCCTTTAAAATAGTGGATATAAAATCCCAAAATATTAATTATATAAAAGAGAAAACCATCCCCTAAAGAAAAAATAGAAATAAGAATATTATTTAGTATACACCCACTTTCAACTAAATGATTAGTAGTAAATTGAGAAAAAAATTCCTCGCTTTGATTAAGAGACACTTTCCGAATAATAATCCATTAAGTAAGATTTTCAATAAAAATACTCTTAAATTAAGTTATAGTTGTATGAATAATCGGGAAAAAATTATTAAAAAAATATTTTAAATAAAAATTGAAACATAATTGAAAATAAAAATAATCTAATAACTGAAATTAACTATTTGAACAATAATAAAACAGACAAAGGGAGGCCACCTTTCGACGATGGGGAAGTGGCTGCAGTCGAGCCGCCAGATCAGTACCTATCACATTACAGACTCTCCTTTGGAGCCTGTCAAGAACACTGAGGAGAACGGCAGGGGCACCTGACCATAAATGGCAGCAGTACTCCATAATTAAACACTTGTATCATTTGGGAAATGAATGAATCCGTTACTTCCCTTCACATGACTTATAAGTTAAATAGGAGGGTAAATTGTTTTTTTTTTTGGTTTGGCTTTTAATGTATACGAAATAAAAATAATTCTCTTTTCTTCACTGTGTGCAAATTCGCGAGCCATGTGAAATCTAATTTCTCACCTATGGGAAACAGGATTTACTCCGAACTGTAGGAAAAAGACCAAAGCAAATTTCACGAGTCAGTGTGAATTATTTTCTAAATAATGATAGGAGAGTGATTTACAAAACTGACAGAAAGTATCAAGCAAGCGTCAAAAAGTTATTTGATATAAATAGAGAAAGAAAGTTGAACCAGTTAGATGGCAGCGGAAATCAGTTAGGACACCGGCACGATGTAAAAAAAAAAGTCTATATCGATTATCGACACAACTGTCCCAGGGACACACATTAACACTCTCTCTCCTTCTGCCGTACTATTTTCCTTTATTTTTTTCTCTTCGTCTTTCTCCAATCGCCGTCAATAAAAAGATAACAACAACAATAAGACACTTCAACTGACTCCTAAAAATTAAGATTAATAAGTACAATTTTCCTTTATTGCTTCTTCTTCCTCTTACTTGCCGGCCGCAAAAAGAAAGAAAGGAACGAAGACCTTACTACAACAAACTCTGGATTCATTTAACTCTTTACTACTATTTCTCTTAAAACATTTCGACAGTTAATAATTTCACTTTCTACAAATTGATTTTATTTTGTTCTATAAATTTCCACTTATTTATACAAACGAAACACTTTTATTCTTTCTAATCTTCTGATAATCATAACTTGTCGGGACTTCCGTTGTGTTTGGCACAAGGCCAATTTAATAAATATGATCGTACTCCCTACATTAGGCTAACAGCCTGTCTAGGAGAATGTTTGTTTTGGGATTTAAAACCGCGGAGAAGGCAGCGGGAAAGCCCTCCACTATCAATAGTCATAACACTTCACGGATATTACAAAGAAAAGGAAACTAAGAAGGTATCTTTTAACATTTCAATGCAATGAACATGTCCGTCCACTGGGACACAGCACTTGAGAGAAGAATATTTCAGGGTAAGGTTTTTTGCACATTATAATAGCTATGAAATCATATTGTAGATTCGAAGAGTAATTTGAAACATTTTTCGTATTTAGTTCTCCAAATGTTCTAAAAAATGCTTTTAAAATTATTATTTTCTAACATAAAGGTCTTAGAAAGTTGATATAATCGATATAAAAGATTTTAGAAGTATTTAGATGCTTTTACAGGTTTCAATTGCACCTAATATACGCTCATCCAAAACGTACTCGCTGCTGACTTTCAGCTTTGAATAAAAAAAAAACAAAAAACAAACAAACAAGGAGACTTAAACGTAGTTAAAATAAAGATGAAAAATCTCGCATACTTTGAAAAATAGAAGCTACGCAAATGGAAGTCGTAATTTATACGAACATTTTTTTTATTAATATATGGTTTTAAAAACGAGATGAGTGTTGAATGTAAAAAAATAAAAATAGAAAAAATGCAGATGATAAAATAGTGTATTCTAAATATATAAGGAGAATTCTGAAGTCGGCAAGAAGAATGAAGTATGAGAAAGAAATGGAAGGAAAAGAAAGCTGAACACTATTATGAAGAAGGATAAGAAGTAATGATTAAAATTTGCCGACAGCAGCTACAGCATTTCCACTCCACCAATCACAGCGGCCCCGTCGACCTTACCTGTCAAAAATGGCCGACACATCGACCAATCCCTGCGTTTTCCGTCTTGTCATGTGGGTGTCTGTGTCATGTTTTGCTCCGGATAGCCATATCGATCTCCTGTCCGAAGGATGTAGAAAAGCGAAAAGGGCGACCAGAAAATAAATAAAGACAGAAAGATAAATGGCGAAAATATATATATAAAAAGCATCTCTAAAGAAAGTAGTGATTGCATGTGAGTCAGGGAGAGCTTGCAGTGGGAAGCGGTCCAATATCTTCCATTTAGACTGGTTATTGTTTTCTCAAACAATTTTCAAATGAAATCTGGCAGAGTGCTGACAGAAAAGTTAACAAGAAAATTAATCTTTTGGCTTCAACGAATTTTTCCTTTGGCCACATTATGCTCTTGTATTAAGAAGAAGAATAAAAAGTCGAAATAAGAAAGATGATTTGACGAAAAAATAATGACAGTCTAGTCATAATAATAACTGCGATGACAATTTTTGTAGAAATTCAATGAGTATAGATAACTAGCAGTATAACCCGGCGTTGCTCGGGTGTAATGAAAGCTTTGAAACTAATCCATGGTCCTGGAGCTCAGACTCTTTGGACGTTGGCACGAAAGACTAAAAAGCAATAGTTGTTTCCAGTTAAAACGAAACCGTAGACTGAAAGAAAAATGAATGGATGTAAATCAAATTTTGATTTCCTGGTATCGATATCAAATTTTCTGCACTATTGTAAGAACTGCAACCTTAAAACTTCTGAATATCGTTTCTTATGTCTTTGTCTATGAGTGTATCAAATTTGATTAAAATTGGACCAATCCTTCTATAACCCGATTTATTCGATTATCGATTTTCGATATTTATCGGGGGTACCTCGACACAAAACCTAGCTAAGAACACTCGCAGACGTTTATAGTACAACTGTGTAAATTTTCAAGAAAATCGGTTCAGCCGTTTCGATGGTAACGGATACACACACAGACACACACACACAGACAAAGTTCCATTTATAAATAATTTTAGATAATAATAATAATAATAATAATAATAATAATAATAATAATGGCGAGAAATATCAGTAAAAATTCCACGGTTTTTCCATTTGAAAGTTTTTTGATGAATCTTGATTCTTAAGTTACTGATTGAATAAAGCCATTGTGAGTTAAACTGTAAAATACCCATAAAATTTCCCTTTTGTATCAAATATTTGAAGTTAAAAAATCAACATTATAAAATAATTACCGTTGTGTATTTTTATATTTTGTGTCACGCCCTATGTAATTAGATAAGGTAACATTAGTAATATCTACATCTATTTAAACTTATTTATAAATGGATCTTCGTCTCTGTGTGTGTGTGTGTGTGTGTGTGTGTATCCGTTACCTATAGACTCCGAAACGGCTGAACCAATTTTCTTGAAAATTTACACAGTTGTACTATAAACGTCTGCGAGTGTTCTTAGCTAGGTTTTGTGTCGAGGTACCCCCGATAAATATCGATAATCGATAATCGAAAAAATTGGGTTATAGAAGGAGTGGTCCGATTATATACTTTTTCATAATTATTTCATTCCAAGCAAGGCAGGATACAGAGGATGTCGAAGAAACGATGGAATGTTGATGGGATTTGGGAAAGTGAATTGGATTTAGAGAGGTAGAACTTGGCAACTGGCGTTGCATTTAAAATTTTAGAGATTTTATCTATCAGGGAAGCAAGTATACAAAAGGGAGTTCCACAGGCAGAAAGTGCGAGAAAAGAAACTATTGGAATAGAAGTAGCGGTTACATTTGACTATTTTGACGGTAAAAGGGTAGACCTTGATTTCATTCTAGTATCTTGAGTACATTCATCTGATATTCGATTGGTGAATACATAATACTTGAATAGTGCAGTAAAAACATTCTTCAGTTTAACCATAGTAATTGAAAAAACTGAAGAATGTTTATCACACTAATCGAGTATTAAGTATTAAAATTATTTTAATGCTTACCCATCCTGGAATGAATATATTCCAAAAGTGTGAAATCAATATTAATCGGCGTAGACAAGATAAAGTCCCCCCCTTTTTTTTTTTAAAAAGTATCTTTCCCATTGTTTTTATCCCAAAAACCCACATTTTAATCGGACACATTTAACAATTTGGCCACGGAGGCCTGTAAAACAAAGTAAGACTTAATTAGCATGTTTTTTATGAAATGCATAGCTCTCATTGAACCTTTCAGTGTTTAGATCACGTAATATATGTTTCTGAATTCGGATTAACATTCATAAACTACATAAAAATTATGTTTATGTTCAATTATGTTAAGTGATTTGATATTGAGCGGAGGTCACCGAGTGTAGAATTTACGCGAAAAGTTGCTGAGGATATCATGGACCGAAATGTGAGCAACGATGAGGTTTTGGAGAGCCTGGGAGCAAAAAAGAAACTAATACTTAACATCATGAAAGGACAGCTGAAGTTTCGGTAATGAGGAAAGAGGAATTAGAGAATCTGATACTCACAGGTCAGATAGAGAGAAATAGAGACAGAAAAAATAACGCGTAACATATTTGATAGGCTTTAGCCAGTGAATGGAAGAGCAGGGTTTGGGTGAGGTAACATAAGAAAGCGTGCTAAGAGACACTAGGTATATCGAGATGTGGAAGGCCATGATCGCCTACGTCTTAAAGGAACATGGCACACAAAAGAAAAGAAGAAGAAGAAATAAATAACAAGAAGTATCATCGATATACAGTTGAGATGGCAAGATATAACTGTAAGTTCTATGCTAACAGTTTCTTTTCTTTGATATCTTGCTCGTGGGACTCTCTACCGGCTCCATGCTTTCCAGCCAATTTTAATCTTCAATTATTTAAATGCAATGTCAGCCGCTAGCTACTGTCCTCCTAATTACTTTTCTTCAAAACTCACTCCTCAATGGTGTTTCTGTTTTCTAATGATTTCACACCCATGAACCCCTTGTGTTATTTTATTTTTTCTTGAATCGTTTCACCCTAAGCAAGGCGGTATTGCTAACAATGCGCAGGGGGCTACATAAGAGTAAAAGTTTAGACGAGAGGAGAGTAAAGAGAAAGATGGACCACTTATAGGGGGTGTCAGAGAAAGGGCAAGGATGGAAACACAGGTGTGAAGACGGTTGCAAAGGTAAAGATAAAGGAAAAGAACAAGATATACAGGTGATGTAGAAAGAACTAAAGTCAAGTAAATAAGAGATGGGTATTGACCTTGCATTTAAATTCCTGGAGGCTGTAGCCGTCAGGAAAGCAAGTATACGGAAGAGAGTTCCACAGGTGGGAAGTGCGAGAAAAGAAGCTGTTGGAGTAGAATTAACGGCTGCATTTGGTTGATCTAACTATAAATGGGTGAGACTTTGTTGCCAGTTTGTTTGCACTTTTCAGTGGTTTTAATGTTTTGCTTAGTGTGAACTTGATTAAAAAAATGAAATTATGCAGGACCCTTCCTAGGCTGGTCACAAAATAAGCGTTACACGATAGATCGAACTGCCAGGAAATTAATGACATACACTAGGGATGACACCGTACGCGCAAAGAGCAAGGGGTGGAAGAATGCGTAAAAAAACTGAATTTACAAAATACGAACATCAGAGCAGTGGAAGAATCATGAAAATTCCTAGAATCATTGCAATAAGAAAGAAAACAATAACAAAAGTGTAAATACAACGGAACACCAAAACGGAAGAAATATAGGAAGAAAACATTCCATGGTGGATGTAAAAGGCAGACAGAACTTATTGCAGACAAACAGTCAGAGCCATCGTCAGGCAGAGAAAACCCTTGAAAAGAGAAATAAATCTCTTGCCTTTACCTGCCAGAACAGATATATCAGGACTAATTATATCAAAGCGAAATAGTCAAAAGCCTTAAAAAATACAGCCTTTGAGAAGGGAAATCGAGAGATATATTAATACTGTGAAAATTCCACAATCAGAACAGATAGATTTCAACCTGAAAAACCTACATTCGTGTTGTATTGAAAGATCCACAGAAGGGATATTGGAAAAATTGATTGACAACCCGTCTCGTCGAGCTGTTTTATTGACAAAGCAAAATCACTAGATGTTTGCAATCTAAAGGATAAAAAACACCTGGTGAAGAGTTTAATAAGCGTAAACTTTTTAATTTCCTTGCTGGGTTACAATTATTAGTTAAACCCTTCTCTTGATACTGGTTTCTCAGATAAGATTGGCAAGCAGTTGGGACAGCAGCCAACTTGCCTAATATCGATCAAATTAGAAGCGTAGCAGGGATAATTGAGAGTAGTCGAGACAAAAAAACAAAACAAAACAAAAAACAAAAAAAGAAAAACCAAAAGAACAATGATGTCTACCTTTAGTTAGAAGCAGTCAATAGTTTTCATTAAGTTCAAGGACTTGGTCTACTATCTTGGACTAGTATTTCCTCAATTTATTTTTGGGTTTGCGATCTAGATAGCCATCAAATCTGTGGTTGGTTTTAGGGAAGCTCAGCTTGGATTTGGGTTGATTTATGAAAAAATATCATTTAAAATTTGAATTTCTTATCTCATTTTAATTTTACCTCATTAAGGGCACAATTGAATATTTTGCTTTCGTTAGTATTTATTACAAATCATTAATTCCTTAGCACTTTTGTGGCCGCCGTGGTCACTACTCCTCACCATCTAAAAAATTGTGGTTCGTGATGACATACAAGGCAGAATAGTGCAATGGTTTGCATCCTGTTTTTAATTGTGAAATTAAAGAGGCAAGAATTATAAGGCAGCAGTTTGTTTGAATTTAGGGTTTTCATTGTCCTAGTCCTTGTCATCATCTTTGGCTCCAGTTATACAACAAAATGAAACAAAATATTGCCATAAGATATAATATCCAACGCAACAATACTGCTTCAACAGAACTTGTGGAAAATTTTTATCACGAACGACTGCAACATCGAATAACTATTTACAGTCAGTCAGTTAAGTGCCATGCGTGCTACACCCTTTGGTCGATCATGTCTCGAAAGAGACATGACTGACTGGGCAAAAGATTATCCCGCAGTAGAACGCCATTGCTTTTTGCGGTAGACTGGTTGCCAGCCAAGGCTATAGAACCCTATCTGTCCTGTTATTTATCCCATAACTGGAGGGAAGATGACGGATTAATACCTTTCCCAAGGGTATTTGCGCGTAAGTGAATGCAATGAATTCAACTAGAATTCGAACTCGGCTCCCCTTTTTGTCGTTCCGAGCGGATATCCACTGCACCACAACGCACATCAAAACCAAACCTGTAAATTGGTTTAAAAATCACAAATGGAAGCATCTCTCAAGGGATCCCTTTTGCCAACACATCAGGAGAGAACCGTTGGTAGTGATCAAAGAAAAAACGAAAAAATATTTACTTGAGCAAGAAGGGTGGGGGGGGGGAAAGAGGCGTATAAACAATTAACGAGGACTTCTTCGGAGACATTTTTTAACACTCACCCCCCTCTTTCACCTATTTATTTTTGTACATATTTTATCTAATTGTATATATTTAATCATTTCGCCTCAATTTTATCCCCCTCGCTAATTGTTTATACGTCTCCGTTCCACCAGTTACTAACCTGCCATTTGATTCTAAGTCAAATTTAAGCTAAAGTATGCAGGTTATCTAATTGATTGTAGACTTCTGAATAGTCTAATGAACATTCAGCTTTTTGATGGTCAGCCTCGCGTTAGAACACTCCTTTTGAGATACAAAGGTACACAGAAAAGTTAATAGAGATCGTTAAAAACCGTGACAACTGGAAAAAAATCTGACAATACTGGAATCAGTTAGCCTAGAAAACATAGGATTGTTCTATCCGATATCAAACAATTTATTGATAGCAAGAGAAACTCACCAGATTTCTCAGACATTGCTCATCCGTTTTATTTAATAACTCACCTTCTCTCTAGACTCACCTGTCGTCTTTGATGTATGATGATACAACACCTTAATTCTTAGAACGTAACAGCTTGTGTTATCAATATGAATATATGATTAGATTATAATTATGAAGGTTTGTGCAGAATCAACCAATTATTTTGGAAGAACCGAATACAGAAAACTAGTGCACATAGAGTGCCGCTATTCTGCCAAACGACCCTTGGGATTTAAACTAAGCGTTTTGTTCTCTTACACTAATTACCACTCAAAGCTGAAGAGCTTAGTCTACCTTATTATTTAATCCGTATCTAGGGGGATACAAAGAGACAGATACATACCTTTTCCATGGGTATTCGCGCATAAGTGAATATAACGGGTTCAATGGGAATTATGACTTGGATCTTCGATTTTTCATTTCATTCATCTCTTTGATATATATTTATTTCTTAGTTTTATTAACTGCTAAATTTTCAAACGTTTTTAAATAATCCAGCATTTCTCCGTTGCAAGTTAGTCATTAGAAACATTTTTCTTATTGTTTTGATGACGTTCATTTAACTGGTTTTCAGATATTCAATCTTGCATACTTTGTTCAGATATACCATATCAACCATTTAGGAATTTTGGACTCAGCCGCCAGTAGTAGCTAACTTGTTAATACTTCCGGGTCGTCAATTGCACAGCATGTAATAAATAGCAGGAATTGCGTGATAAGATTGAGTGGTGAGAACTTTACAATTTTATCAAGGTCCCACTCACACTTTCATCTAAAGGTGCTAGAGTCCATATACATCAGATCTCGAAGGATTTTCTCTGTAAGCTTTTGGGTCTGAGTGTGATGGGGCTCTAGTTTTCTTTGAATTTCCCCCCCCTCAATTCTCATTTCATTTTTTAATCACGATTTAGAAAATCTCAGAAATTAAAAACTTGATAAGGTCTGGGCGAAACCGGTTGTCTTTTCTTTGTCTTAGTTTTTAGTATGTCATCGAAAATCTTATTATTCCTTGCTATTATACAATTTTTCCATGTGAAGAATCTTTTCAAATTTTATTACGTATATATGATATGTCCCGGAAAGATATATATATATATATATATATATATATATATATATATCATTCGAAGTAGTTAAGGGGTTAAGGCAAATGTAACCGGGTAGACAATCTAGTAAGTAGCTGTAATAACGTTACTCGTCGTATGCAGTATCCTGACACGTAGGCGTAGTCAGTAAACGTAGTCCAATACTCGTAGGTCTCTAGTGGCAGATCTCTAGTGGAAGACCTGGAGATCTCTCTATGCGTCCTTGCCTTAGTTTATATTTATGGCTGACACCAGCCAATCACATTCCAGCGAGGGAGAACCAAGGTGTATACATATTCATTACCTATTCGTTACATCAATATGTAACCAACAGTTTGGGTATACCGCCATTGTTCATATTACTGATCATAACAAAAATATTTTAAGAAATAAATATTAAATGCAATGAAGAAAAATATAAATTCATTTAATTTTTTAAAATAATATTTTTCATATTCATATTAATATAAAAGTATTAATTCAAAGACCTATAGAATAAACATATACTTACTGATCATATTAGCCTAAAATGATGATTTTTAGCCTAAGCGAGAACATTTCTGCATTTTGATAGTTTTTCTCTTTCGTATTTAAGTAATTTTCAGGCATGTTTTTTCTTTAAAGTGGTGGTAATGACGTAGAATACATCTGTTTACTGCATTAACATTTTGACAGTGTGATGCTGTGTTCCAATGCATTTCCCCTTGTATTTTGAATCTAAAGTAAAAAACATTTTTGAAAATGCTATTAATGAATCCCTAATTTAACAATTTTCTTTGAAACCAACATCTAGGAAAGATATTTTATTTTAAGAGATTTTTAGTGTCATAAATGTTCTGTATTTACTTTACAATTAAACCGACGTTTGTTTAACGGCGTAACAACTCCTTTATGGGTCATTTAATGCTGACATTTAATTTTGTGGCAGCTTTAAAGGAATGAAAATATGATATATATTATTCTACTTTCACAATTAAATACATGGCAAATAATACTCAATGTTTGTGCATATACACGTTTGTGTGAAAATGAGTAACAGAGGTTATATGTGTGTTTTATGCGGAAGATTTGTTGAAGTTATGTTTTAGAATCCAGTTTGATTTAAGAAATTTTAAAATATAAGGGTTAATATCAATAAAGAGTTCCTTCATATAATAATTCTATTATAAGTAACTATTGTTTGTAATTCTTTTGCATATTGCTTCCATTTTTACTATGAAAATGTATTTTTATACTTCCATAGTGTTTGTGGGGGTTCATTATTTGCCCTTAGCTAGGATCCCAAGTTTTATCACCCCGGGTCAGGATGTACCTAAGACGAACAGTAATTAAGGGATGGTTCTTCTTCTTCTTCTATATGCCATGACTTTCAGGACGTAGGCGATCATGGTTCTCCACGTCTCTCTATTACTTGTGGCTACCAGTTTGCTTGCTCCTGTTACTCCTGGCAACCCCCGTTCCGTCATCCACCTGATCAAGTCCTGCAAATATATTATCCGCTGCCTTCCTCTGTCTCTCTTGCCTTCTATCTGGCCAGTCAGTATCAGGTTCTTCAGGCTTTCCTTCCTCATTGCGTGTCCCAGGAATTTCAGTTATCTCTTTCTGATGCTCAGTATTAATTTCCTTTTTGCTGCCATTCTTTCCAACACCTCGTTGCTTGCATGCTCGGTCCACGATATCCGCAGAATCCTTCTGTAGAACCACAATTCCGCTGCTTCCAGTTTTGTCTTCATTTTCGATGATATTGTCCAGCATTCACTGCCGTATTGAAGAACTGACACCACATAGCAATCCAGCACTCTTTTCTTTGTTTCTAATGAAATTTTCCTGTGTGTTAGTACTTTACTCAGCTTCTGGAACGCGTCCTTTGCCATGCCAATTCGTCTTCGGATCTCTGTGTCGCATTTTCCATCTCCTGTTAAAACACTTCCTAGGTATTTACATTTTTGCACCTGCTTTATTCTGGTATCCCCCACCTGTATTTGGTATTTTGGGTTGCACCTTTTGCTGATGACCATGCATTCAGTTTTCTTAAAGTTTATTTGTAGACCTTTTTTGTCACTCTCCACCGCTACCTTCTGTAGGAGATCTTGTAGTTTCCTTTCCGTGTCTGCAATCAGCACTGTATCATCTAAAAGATGGTTCTAATCTTCTCAAAACCACCATTCTTCTGATCTATGGTCTTGCTGCCAGATGTAGCTTATAATCATACCCAGGACGATAGATCGATGAAAGAAGATATTCAAAATGTCTTAAGATTGTACTGAAATGCGTAAAGTTATTCCCCTTTGAATAGATTAACTTTAGTTTATTATATTTCAAATAAAACAATATTGTTACTAAAAAGGAGACATTTCAATTATTTTCAACATATTTTTCTGCTCAAAATAACTAAAACAATTATGATATTAGAATTCTTTGGAAACCTATAATTAATGTTGGATTTTTATTTTTATTTTAAAAATAATATCCGATTTTATGGCAGGCATTAACGGGTTAAGTCTGCTAAGAATAGTTTATATGAAAGTTCAAGCCAAAATTAAATCTAGGCTATTTCCGGCTCCAACTTTATGTCTAACATGTTAATTATATTCGAAAGGGCACCAAAGGCGATAAAGTAACACTGTTGCCCATAACAAGCAGAATCGCTTAAAAATAAATTTGTTAAAAAAAGTGTGAAAAATAAGAATACAAGTTAAATATCTATTTTAACAGTGAGCCATCAATGAAGCCAGTAAGGTCAGCAAAGAAAATGAACTTTGCGTTCATTTCCACCTATTTTCCGTAGGAGCTGAGGCTTAGAAAGTTAGCAGCAGCAGGAGGAAAAAGATGGTCATTTATAAAACACAGCTTCTCAAATGTAAAAAAATATACCTTTTATTTTTTTTCTTTCATCAACTTCTCTCTTCAAGCGACGATTTTACAGCCATTTTTGCAATCATGTTCTGAGAAGATATTGATGTAGGAATATTTTGTCGTATGACCAACGTTGTCATGGCCACTGATATTCGCGTCAATGGATTTAACAGTTACTTAGATTTCAAAAGAAATAAAAGCTCGAAGGAGTTAGAATTTCTGTTATGTACCGGCGATTAAACTGGAAAAAATAACTCTAAAGTTTTCTTTATGCTACTAAACTTATAAGGTCTTAAAATACACACAAAATGTTGATACTCCGAGGATCTAATAATTTTCGTTTTCAAACACTTCACTATCTATCTATCTATCTATCTATCTATCTATCTATCTATCTTTTACATTGTGGTTTACCTATACAAGACCAAGGAACCACTCTAAAGAGCAGGAGGCACAGTTTATGCGAATAGGTGGAGAAGATAAAGGTTAAGAGTAAGAGTGTAGTGATCAGGAAAATATCTTCTTGGGAGTCTGTTCTACAGAGTAGTGATTCACAGGATGAAGCTGCTTGAGTGGAACTCACTTCTCAAGAATACGGAGGGAATACAGAGGAAATGAGGGTTGTTTGCTACAATGTGCGTAGCATGGCGAGTCCTAGTCGTGAAGGTTAGAACTGATAGAACTAAGGAATATAACTTTTCTGGGCACTTCTAATGGAAGCAGCGATTGACAGTGAGAGACCTGCTACATCTCGTCTTGCGACATAATTTATTACACAAGGTGACGTGGAGACTTCTGAATTCTATTAAAACAGAAAAGTGTTGACGTGGCAGTTCTGGCCTAAATATGACAGTAGAGGATAGCAAGAGGAGTCAGGTACTTGCTGGAGCGGTACAGAGGATCGAAACATTTGACCTGCACTTTATCAATGAATCGTATGTACAAGTTCCAGTTCAGGTCTGGGCAGAGTTTGAGGCCCAGTAATTCCTCAAGACACAAGATCAATTCTTCGTGACTGGTGGTTGTTTAGGGTCCGATCGGCGATGATGGAATGTAAGTCGTTTGGGTTTTGAAGCATTAAATACAACCAGACATTATTCACCCCCACTGAGATATTAGAGGAGAGAGAGATAAATTACCAATCTCCGGTCATCACGGCCTTTAAAGGTTCACCCATATATCGCTGTATCATCAGCATTGATATTTACAAATGATTGGAGTATTCCCTTAAGAAGATCATTTATGTAAAATAAAAGAGAGTTTGTTCCTATGGGCGACGCCTGCGTTGATTGCAAGGGCCTTGGAAAACTGGCTGTTAACACCTATCTTCAGTGACTTACGCTTTCGGAAATTCTCGCGATTTTAAAGCTAGAGAGCTTGAGTGTCACACGTTGTCAAAGGCATTTTAAATATATAAAGCTATGGTCCTTGAGGTGTATTTGTTTTCTAAGTTCCTCACTGATTCAGTGAACAATGATAGGATATCAGCAGTGGATCGAGCAGTGGTTCCTTACTGCGTGTCGCTGAAGAGACTGTTTTATTTAGGTGTTCAGCAAATATTTTATTGATTATAGCCTCAATAAGTTTTGTTAATGACGCTAAAAACTCATAGGTCTATACTGAGAGAGGGACAGATTCTCGTCTGCGTTCTTGAAAACCGGGAAAACGCTTGACGTTTTCCAAACACTTTGGAATAATTTTTCCTTCGAGCAGCCGTTAAATAACATCGTTATGAATAGTTCCGGGTTGATATTCTTACAGACAACTATTGCAAATATTTGGCCCAGCGACTTTTTTTCTGGAGACTTATTGAGCTGTGATAAAAATACTATTGGTATTGTGAGAAGGGAGATGTCGGGAAGGAGATACACAATGTCTTCTAATGTTGAATTGATGTCAAAAATTGAACCTAGTGTTACCTACATCCAGTCGCAGAAACATCCTATGCTGACAATAAGAATGCCAATGAATGTCATATAATATAATACAGAATATACGACAGGCATAAAACTACGTTGTTCAACATCCTTTTGAAAATAATTGCCCCAGTTCGAAACGAGATACACATTCTATTGATTTGCTTTTGATCCAGGTTAGGGTAAGTTTAAGCAACAATAATAAGAAATCATTTATATATATCTAAAGAAGTTGGATCCTTGATATCATCGACCGAGCATGAGGTTTTAGAGAAAATGAAAAGAAAAAGGACACTTACACTTAGCCTTAGAAAACGAGAGTTGAAATTTCTAGGGTACATAGTAAGTTAAGAGATCTTTCAAAATTTGATAATCACAGGAGATAATGAGAACAGGAGGGATAGGTTAAAATAGTTCATCATCTACCCAGCGAGCTTGTGTAAATGGATGGCTGAACGGGGTTTGGGAGAGATATCCAAGGAACAAAAATTATGAAGAGATACAAAGCCTAGGAAATTGTAGAGAGCAATGATCGCCAACGTCCTCAGGAGACACGGTACGTAGAAGCAGTTCCAATTATTAGTGAGAAAGTAAATAGAATGAACAGAATCTCTGGAGATTATAAGAATGAATACACGAAAATTCCGTACAATTAACAACATATTTTATCTCTTAAGCAAACTGAACAGAAAGAATGCACACATTTTTGAATGAAGGTGTGTATGTAAAGATCCCTTTTTTCGTATGTACATGTGTCAAAGTTTCCATAAAGTTGCGAGTGCCTTACATTTTGATAAGAATTTCTTTGGAGTTTATAGAATTGGTATGTCTATGTGCGTTGTGGTGCAGTGGATAGCGGCTCGGAACGAGAAATCGGGGTGCCGAGTTCGAATTCCAGTTGAATTCATTGCATTCACTTACGCGCAAATACCCTTGGGAAAGGTATTAATCCGTCTCTTCCTTCCAGTTATGGGTTAAATAACAGGACAGATTGGGTTCTAGAGCCTTGGCTGGCAACCAGTCTACCGCAGAAAGCAATGGCAACCTACTGCGGGATAATCTTCTGCCCAGTCAGTCATGACTCTTTCGAGACATGATCACCCAAGCGTGTTTCACGTATGGCACTTAACTGACTGATGTCTATGTGTAATAAAGTAAGCTTACGTCATTTGTATTCTATGAATTATTCTGAATTTTGTTCAAAGTTACATGTATTTGGAAAGAGATTAAAGGATAAAGGAAATGAGACACGCCCTGTCCAATCTCCAAGTGATGTCGTTGCTTAAAAGAGAGAGAAAAAAGAGAATATGATTTTGCACCCTTTTCTCATATACTGCATTTGGCGACGCTATCAAAACTATTTTTAAGCTTGAACGTAAACATCTGGTCAATACTGAAGATATTCAAGCAGTGTCACCATTAGTTTTTACTCCACAACCTATGCTGAAATCTATTCTTAAAAAATATTCTGCACTCTATAATGTTAGTTCAGCTATTCATAATCACAGAAATAAGGTGATGCGGAATATATTAAAAGATAAAATTGGATTCAAGTATTGATAAGCACTTATCAGCTTACATTCGTAGATAGTATTGGAAATTTTCTTACGCGTGATAATACATCCGGTTCTGTGATAGCAGTGCACTTGATGAATAATCCACCTTGTGCCTTCTACTTCACCAAGTATTTTATTACCGTAATCAGCGGATGTGCGTTGTGGTGCAGTGGATATCGGCACGGAACGAGAAATCGGGGAGCCTAGTTCGAATTCCATGTTGAATTCATTGCATTCACTTACGCGCAAATACCCTGGGGAAAGGTATTAATCCGTCTCTTCCCTCCAGTTATGGGTTTAATAACAGGAAAGATTGGGTTCTATAGTCTTGGCTGGCAACTTACTGTGGGATAATCTTCTGCCCAATCAGTCAGTCTCTTTCGAGACGTGATACACGTTTTGGGCGATCATACCTCGAAAAAGACATGACTGACTGGGCAGGAAATTATCCCGCAGTAGGTTACCATTGATTTCTGCGGTAGACTGGTTGACAGCCAAGGCTATAGAACCCAATCTGTCCTATTATTTAATTGAAGTGAAGAGACGAATTAATACATTTCCCAAAAGTATTTGTGCGTAAGCGAATGCAAGGAATCCAACTGGAATTCGAGCTCGGCTCCCCGATTTGTCTTTCCGAGTCGAAATCCAAATATCATCAGTAGCAATAGCTGGCGTGTTAAAATGTCATGTCTGTTATTTATACTTCTGATTATCTGGTAGTATTATTTCTCCCCTTTTATAGTTGTTGTGTACAGGTTTGTTTTCGATTGGTTTACTCTCTCTCGATGATTGATCTGTCACCTGTTGAAACTCAGTGCAATTCATACACACATCGATCAGTGCGTCAAAAACGACTAAAATATAGCTATCAATATGAGATGAATATTTGTAAATAACACCAAAATAATGTACAGCAACTAATGCAAGGAAAAACTCCAAAACCTAGAAGTTATTAATATACAAAATAAACATATCACCTTAAATAAAATACTATTCACAACAAGAGACTGCATATATTGAAGTAAATATGGTATCATTAATGTGTGCATATACCTTTTCCTGAAAAGAAAATAAATTATATTTGCTATTGAATGATTAAGGCGTTTTATTTATTATACTATAAAATATATTTCTACCCCGTTACCAGATAGAGGTTAACGACTACGTTACCAGAAATGTTTCGGTGACTTAAAACGTCGAATAATATTTTAATGTTTAACATACATTCATTCCTTTTTAGAAATTAAATATTTTTCAGTCTTCAATTAAAAAACAATCACTCTGATAATACTATTTTTTAGCTAAAATGGCTTTAGAAGAATACTAGTCCTAATACTGAATTTTTTTAACTGCTCCTAAACAGGAGATGATTTATGAACTTTTTGTACGCAAGAGGATCTTATAGATTATTTTGGTTGACCTCATAGTTCAAATGTGCTTTTCAAGTCTGCCATTAAATCTATAAAACGCCTTTTGTTATCAGCGGTCTTTGCACTGGGCAATTTTCATGTCTAAACACTGACCAGTGTTTATATAATATCATCACATTTTTTTCCTATTATAGATTTTACCAAAACATGGTATACGAAGATTTTTATCCAATGATTTAATTCTTGTAAGCAACTCATTTCAAAGATCGAATTCCTATTTTTTTAGCTTAACCAATAATTCCGAATCATATATTACATTTTGTGTCGTCTGTAATAAAGCTATAAAAAGGAAAAGAAATCGAGTTTTGATTAGGCCCAATTCTTTAAGTCCTTCATTTCAGATCTTAACATCTCGGACACGCCTTGCTACGTCAAAAAAGAGTGGAATCTTCCACATTACCTCCATATTCTAATTATAGGGATAAAGTTCCACTTAAGTAACTTGGTTCCAATGACTAATACTTTGCGAAAACTACTCCTGTGTGGATACTTCCATGAGCATAACAATCTTAACCTCTTCAAGTCAAGGGTCAATTGTTATCCATCATCTTTATTTCCAATATTTACTTCTCAAACTATATTGAGTGGAATGTTAAGACTCCCGCTGCCGCTACAACAAACAAACAAACAAACAAACAAACAAACAAACAAACAGGCAAACAAACAAACAAACAAAAACAATAAAACAAAACAAAAATACAAAAATACTTTAAGCAATTCTTTGGGAAGTTTTAATTATATCATGTTTAAAGAATTTGCAGACTGACACAACTTAGAAGATGGTCAGTCGAAGTATTGAAGTATTTGTGACTCAATTACTGCCAAATGTATGTTTAAAAACATTTTTTCTTCATATTTGTCTGTGAAAATTTTTAAAAATAAAATCTTTATGGAGCTACACATTCGGTATTAAAAAATGCTATGTCTTTTTAGGACTTGGGGGATCATCTCTCTCTCTCTTCATATTTCGTTTCTTAATCTTTTATAAATTGCCACGACTATTTGGGAAAATAGTAATTTCCAGTTGTCTTCTCTGCAACTTTGTATTCGAAGCATTTGCTCCCTAGACTAGCTGGTACACAAAGCTCCTATCTACTTTCTCTCTATGACTTTCTCTCATAGTGCAGCAGATTACTGAAATAAACTTTCAGTTGATGGTACATGCACCAAATTTGGTATACATGTGGTCCATAATCTATTCTCTCAGAAAAGTATGTTACCCACGTTGAAAAACAAAATGGTCGACATTTTTTAGGATAGCCGACATTTAAAGTTGTTATATAGCGACAAACAACAAACACGCATATATATAAAAATATGAGTTATATTTTTATTGATGACGATGAACCGTGTAGCCTAGGGTACAGAGAGTTGAGGGAGCGCTCTTCTAAGGGTTGACGGGGTGACGGGGGAGTGTCGTCGTATCTGTTGCTCCTCTGTCTGCCTCTGTCTAGACTCGTCTCTCTGACTGGCGAATCCGTGTTTTCGCAGTCTTTATATATCTTCCAAAACCGGGACTTGTTTCTTCCGGCTTTGCCTTGATCACGCGACGCCCATGCGACGCCTACGTAATTCTCAGAGACACCTGTTCTGTCTGCCTCTTGTAGCCATTTCCGCTACTGCCGGAAATAAGGTCAAACAACCACCCGTTCCTTTCAACGACCGGAAAACGCCCCCGCTTGCATCCCTTCCTCGGGTGGGGCCAGATTATTATATTACACTCCTCGCCCACCCATTTTCCAAAATGTTCACCTAAGAACATTTTAAGCGCAACACCCTCACTCTCCTCCCCATGCCACACAAGCCCGACAATTATATAAAACATGTGCACGCCAAAACAACAAAAACATGTGCATGCCGAAACAAAAAAAACAAAACAAAAAAAACAAAAAAAAATATATAGGGGAGCCTACATCGGCAACCCAACAATGTTCGTGTCCATCTTGAAAATTGTTCTACCAGCTCGATGTTTCATTGTTCCTTCTTTTCTTTTTTTTTTTTTTTTCTCTCTTTTTAAATATCCATTTTCACAGAATTGGGCAAAGTTCTTAAAAATGTTCATTTTCTTTCTCGACTCTGTCCATAAGCGTAGACTCCTCGATGCATAACCACATGATTATAGGCGGTAACCGCGCCCCAGTTTCCAAACTATCATCGAGTAAATGACCTTTGACCAACACCATGCGTGCCTCTGCTCGAGTTTATTGTTACACATGTAACTTCATTTAATTTAATTTAATTTCAAACATACTATGTTTGAACACAGAAAAATGGCCATTATCTGCAGCACATATCATTCATAGTCTGACCGAGAAATGTTCAATAGAAAATGAAGAAAATTACCCTGATTCCAACGTTAATCCGCATGCAATTTACTTGTGGAGGATATTAATTTAGTCTTAAAAAAAATGGACCCGTGACTCGTAGTTCCCTAGTTTGTACAATGCTTTCCATTCCCTGAACTACTTCCTCTGGATTCGAAACCAAGCATATCTGATTTGTTGACATCTCTCTGTTTAACGCAGAGTTGTTGAACGCCCGTTGACCCCGGAGTACTATTCACAGCGGATAACTCAATTTCCTTTTCCGAAGCAATGTTGCTTCTTTTACACTTAAAAATCCGCTTCCTGGCTATTATTTCCCAGGATTATTATTACGCCGACCACGCCAGCAATGACTCCTATCGTCAACTTCTTCGGGAGTTCCTCATATCCTTCACTAAATCTCTCCATATTTACTAGTTTTCAGAAATTAATATATCTTCAAAAGATATTTCCCAAGTCACATAAATGAAAATTCACAGAGGATGTTGAATTTATGGGAACCTGCACAAAAGCATAAAAGTGAAGTACTTTTACGTAAATAAAAATAAGTTTTAGATTCTAATTTAATTTTCCCAAATCTCCCCAAATAATCCGATTCCACCATATTGATAACAAAATATCTTTTCAAAATCTGACTCATATCGCGAAACACTGAGACGCGGGTGAATGTTTTAAGAATATATATAATCGGTGTATTCGCAAAGAAATAACCAAACAATGCAGTTGTTTTCAAGTAACGATGTTGAGATATATTTATAATTGGCGATTTTGTTGGCTGTTGTTAACTGCATAATTAAAAATACACTTTAAAACTCTCGATAACATTTAAGTCATTTCTATGCTGTAGAAATGTCACGCAAAACACAAACATTTTTAAATTTTGACAATATCTGTGTAAAGATTACAAATTGACGTTTACAAACAAATTCTGTTGACGAGATCAAAATTAAAGAACCCTTTCGTTTCTCTGATTTTCCTATTGTGGTAGCATTCAGCTACATTTATAATTTGTCAATGTTTACCAATTTTGATTTAGTTCATGCAATACAAGGCCAAATGGAGAAAATGGAGAGGGCCATTTTACGCTAATACTCCAATTGGGGAAAGTTTGTGTACGTAGAACATCGATTGTTTTTTTTTTTTTTTGGCTCGAGTACTGGTCAGAAAAACTCAACTATTTCAACCATACAACTGACCTTCATAATCACATTGAGAATAGTTGTTCGTCAATATTTCTATCGGGTTGTCTGGAAAGTTCATGCCGCTTTTTAAGTAAAATTAAGACACAACCCAAAATTATTTCATTAAATATCTATTCTACGAAATATTAACTATTTTCTTGCACAAACCAAAGAAAACATTGTTATCAACAAGTTAATCCAACTATCCACTTAAACTCACTTCACATATATGGTAAAATATTAACAAAAAAAGAAAAACAAATCACCAACTCAGATGCCCCACACCTACAGACAGGCAAATATTTCAACTTTCTTCCTCCCCGTCAACTTTAACACCCCACTCCTCCAACTTTAACACCCCCGTCAACCCCAAACCTACGCGCTAGGCATAATACTCTCTCTACTTCACCGGCGTTCCCTACATATATTCTTGACCCCCTATCTCTCTACCGAACAATCCATTTTTCTCAATGGCAAAAGTATGCATTTTTTTTTTCTAACTGGACTTATTATAAACACGAGCAGAGAACACACACACTATTAAATCAATGAGTCACTCACCTTTCGTTGATGTCTATAGTCGCGGCTGCTAGATATTTTCGTCTTCTTTTTTTCTGGTGGCAGTAATTCTGTTGCCGTGGTAAACCCAATAATGTTCGTATCAATCTGTTTTGTTGTTTCAAAACCAAGTCACTAGCACCAAATGATGTTTGTTATATAGCGACAAACAACAAACACGCATATATATAAAAATATGAGTTATATTTTTATTGATGACGATGAACTGTGTAGCCTAGGGTACAGAGAGTTGAGGGAGCGCTCTTCTAAGGGTTGACGGGGTGACGGGGGAGTGTCGTCGTATCTGTTGCTCCTCTGTCTGCCTCTGTCTAGACTCGTCTCTCTGACTGGCGAATCCGTGTTTTCGCAGTCTTTATATATCTTCCAAAACCGGGACTTGTTTCTTTCGGCTTTGCCTTGATCACGCGACGCCCATGCGACGCCTACGTAATTCTCAGAGACACCTGTTCTGTCTGCCTCTTGTAGCCATTTCCGCTACTGCCGGAAATAAGGTCAAACAACCATCCGTTCCTTTCAACGACCGGAAAACGCCCCCGCTTGCATCCCTTCCTCGGGTGGGGCCAGATTATTATCTTACAAAGTGTGTTTGAGTTAAATTTTGATAGAATAATGCTATTTTAATGTTCTATGCATCAAACTTTTGAATAAGAAAAATCTATTTCTGCACTAAAAAAGTCATAATTAGGTCCTGGGCATGATGGTAAACTGCATTCGGCAGCAATGCCTCTGATTGAGAGGTGGTGAGGAGCATGGAACCACCTCTTAATTGCTGTTGTTCCCAGGCCAACCCTGACCAGAAGTGGTAGCACCTGTTAGGGTCCCAGCTATGGGCAAATAGTTATTCCTCCCAAACTGGGGTTAAAACACTATGAAAGTATAAAAATTGATATAGATTTTTTATAGAAATATATATACTTAAAAAAAAACTTTTATAGAAAAATATACATTTTTGAAGGAAAAATATTACCAACAATACATTTTTTAGGAAAAAATTATTGCGAAGACACATTTTTGAAGGAAAAAATATTCCCAGCAAAACATTTTTGAATACAAAACTAGAAGACATTTATAGTTTTCTAAAATAAAAAAGAATAAAAACAAAAAAAATCATTAAAATCTGACTAACTCAACCTTCTCACTGTAACCGAACATTAAAATAAAAACCTTAAAATCCCACATTTTTGGCATTAAATAACCCACAGAGGTTGATATGCTGTTAAACAAAATTCAAACTCAAATAACAGCTGGAAAATTAAAATCACATCACAGCTTTATAAAAAATGACTGAGATTTAAACCATTTAAACTAAAATCAAGCATTTTATCTACTTGAAACACAATGACATGAATTAAAACATTCTTTTCCTTGCTTTGTTTCCTGCAAAGTCAAATGAATATGAGTTTGTCATATTGGTACAATTTAAAATCTGACTAAGTCAACCTTCTCACTGTAACCGAACATTAAAAAAAAAATACCTTTAAATCCCACTTTTTTGGCATTAAATAACCCACAGAGGTCGATATGACGTTAAACAAAACACAAACTCAAAATCATAATTACTGAAAACTAAGATGATATCGTGGGAATTAAATGACGGCAGCCTCTTTTGGCGCTAAACTTTTCATAAGGTGAATAAAACATGAATAATAAAACTGGTAACCCCCCCCACCCCCCCCCCAAAAAAAAAAAAACAAAAAAAAAAAAAAACAAATGGTTTCGAGACATTAAATTTTTTTTTCAAACTAAATTGAGGGCTCTGAATACAAAAATAGTTTTTCTTGATTAACTACTATTTTTGCTCTACAGAAATGCCTGATGTTTGGAAAAAAAGTTTTTTCATTGGTTTTCTGTATATGATATTGACTGATGTCAATATTTCTCAAAGTAAAATCGTAGAAACCTCTCAGTTCGTATTTAAACTAACAAATATTGATCTGCTTATTGAGAAATATGACTAAATATACCAAGACCAATAAGTATTTTCATCACATCATTTAATAAATTAATAGCAGAAATAAAACCTTCGTGATATTAAGAACTATGGTAAGCATTTTCTCTTTCTTGATTGTCTGTCATGTTATTTATGTTCTTTTTGATGCTCCAGAAGTAGCTAGCCTTCCTCTGTTTGTCCCATCATCTCTGGTAGCACTTTTACATTTTTTTACATCCTGATAGTATCGTTCTTCTTATTCATTACTCACATCTGCAAATTTATCTAAAAGCCTATGTAAAAATGATCCGTTATACTCTTAGCGTGCATTACTGATAAAGTTTATTATTTATTTATGAATTTTGGCGATAAATAAAAAAAATCGGTACTTCTGTTTTAAAGGTTTTGACTCAAAAACACTTTTTTCTCATAAAAATAGTTTATTGCAGGTGGCTGACATAAACTGTTCGACCTACATAAAAATTGATGAGCTTCTACGACCTTTATTAACTAAATATTGCGATCAGTCAAGATCCGGGTAACTGAAGCCCTTGGCACGGCTCCCACGCGCTGGTACATTCTGTCAATTCAGGCGCGACTATCTAATAGTGTATTACTACAACTAGCTATACTTCTAGCTGAAATATATACAGGGACTTATTAGATAGCATGTGGGACACTCAAGTGTACTACAAACTGCAGTTTAGGTTAGTAAACTCTAGCTACAAGTAGTACATCGAAACTGAATCCCATGCTGCGTTTCACAGCAGTGATGTCACCAGTGTACTCTTGTCGTGCTTTAATATACCTTTTATTCCCATAATGTGATAGAAATTGACCGCTCCATCTAAATACATGCAATATCTGTGATTACTTTGTAAGACAGTGACAAAAGTTCTGATCTTAAATCATTCAATGGCCGCCATCTTGAAAACTAATAGTCATGTTAGGATATCAGTGTCAAAATATATTTCTTCTGGAAAAATACTATCTATTTAACATTTGGATCAATAGCATGTTCCTATTTATAAACGTTTAGCTCTGAAAACCTTTTTTCTTAATTTATGAGACAACCATCTTGAAAAATGGCAGTCATTTTGTTTTTAAACGGGAATAACGTACTTTTCCAAGAGAATGGGCCTTGGAGAACATGTATATCAAATTTGGAGCTTGTAGCATCAAGAGAAAGATTCTTGTGGAATACTGACTTAATCTGCCTCACTACAAAACAATTTTTCAGGAGAATAAATTTATCGTGTACACTAACCGTTATCTCTATTTTCAGTAGTGATGGGGGCTCCATTCTTAACCTTTTGCTTGAAATCGTGTGCAGCATTAACATCTTGATTATGCCATTATTTTCTTTATAAGTAACATGTGCTACCCATTTTACTTGTTGTTGAAAGTCCTCCAATAATATGATCCCTGCTATTTGGAACAATTCTTTGCGTTTCTGTAGCTGCAGTTAAGTAAGTTTGAAGAAGAATGATCCCCGCGAAGAATTTATTCACACGAAGCAGTTTATAATAACCAAGAATGCGATTAAATTCAGTTGGCAGTTAAAATATTTCTAAATAGTTATGGTTTCATGCATAATACACGTGTGAAAGTTTTGATTTGACGTGGCTGTTTAAGAATGACAACAGTTTTAGGTTAATGTTTTTAATTTTGCAGTAATTTGCGTTGTTGGGTAAAACTAGATCTAATCTATGTGCAATCTTATCTCTTATATTGAGTTTGATTTAACGGATCGAGGTATTTTTAGTGTTTAGCGTTTATTAATTCCACACCCAGGAATTGTATGGTGGATTCAGGGTATGTGCTATCACTGCCTTCATTCTAATTTTAGATAATTTGGAAAAGCTTATATTGAGTAATAAATCTCGGAATATTTGGTAGATGTTAATTTTTGTTATCTTACATGCATTTTTTTTAATTTTAAATATGAATGCTTATGTCATCGTAAATCCTCATTAGTCATCTTCCCAACTGGCCTCGATGCTGGTAAGAAGAAACATTGTTACCTATTTGTAGATTATTAGTAAATATCTGTCCCTGGTACGTTGGAAATATCAGGTGGATTTCTCGCAGCAGTCAATCCGTTTTCGATCTTTACTTTCCATATATGTGTATAATATAGACACATGTATGAGGTTTTGTCGGCCATTGTTGAACCGTCAGTCAACATATTTTAGGGGAGAGAAATCCATAATCAGTTTATTGTTCATAGTCGAACATTAGATCTGGCAACAATAACTGCTAGAGATATTCGAATTTGAAAGATCTTTTCTAAGAGAACAGTCATTACTGTTGTCACAAATCACCGAAACGAATGCATGACACCAAGCTGAGGTGAATGCCGTTCGTTATAACCACCACGACTACGACAGTAGCTTGTTATTGTACGTCTGGTCGTTGGTTTTTCTATCGATTAGGCCCCAGACTTTCGAGTCCACTGGATTCACGTGAGCACGATGCAGATTAAACAATAATCCAACACAACTACAGAGAAACGGCGTTGGAATGGGCACATAGTTGGTTACATATGTCGGTTAGATGTTTGGAATTGTGAGTGGAACGCTTTTATTAGATATTCAAAAAGGTGCATTCCTTTGATCTCCCTTACCCCAAAAATGCGTTTTAGAAAAATCTCCTTTCGTCGTCAGTCATGGATCGAAAGAGACATGATTTGTCACGCGTGTATTACTTATATGACTACACTGACTCTGATATATATATATATGTATATTTATATAATTTGTAATTGTGCTACATTTATAGGGGAATAGTTTTCAATATTGGACATCTTTTAGACATATAGACAATGTGGACATATATATATATATATATATATATATATATATATATATATATATATATATATATATATTCGTGTGTGTTTCTGCGTGTATGTGTCTATAAAGGGAGTGAGATAGCGGAGAGATAGAGTGAGAGAAAGTGTGTGCTAAGAGAGATAGCTACCGGCAAAAATTGAGTTAAGAAACGCAAACCGAAAAACAGTGCTTAATATAAAGTTTTCATACAACAATAAAAAAGCAATGTGTAAACAACATAAAGATTTTAAGAGCATGTGTTATTTTAGATCTCTCTCTTTCTTAATTTCTCTCTCTATATATACACAGGTACGATGTATGATTGGTGGGAGTGATATGCGTCATATATATGCATACATAAGCTATTTTTTGTTATATTTTTTTATTATAATATACATATATGTATTTAATATAATATACATCTATAAATATACCTATATGTATATGGATATTATTATATTTAAAAAAGAGGTCAATCGAAACGACAATAACAGACCCACCAAAAAAGCAATTAACCAGACATCTGTCTTCAATAAAGCAATTAAGTTAACGCCCACTCATACGTACATTAAAAAGCAATAAAAAACATTAAAAAGAAATGAAACATCTTCACAATAAAATGAATAAAAAATAAGAAAATAAACCAATCGAAAATAATACCACTCCTAGAAAATATCAAATAACACCAAGCTTCATATGAATAAAGAAAAAAACAGTACACAAAGACAAAAAAACTCAGCCCCGATGAGTAAAGATATCATAACAGTGTCCTCACGAAATTTCGAAGTCGGCATAAACCTGCTTAGTTAAAGTAACAAATTATTTGCATTAAGCCTATATATATATATATATATATATATATATATATATATATATATATATATATATAAATTAAGACAAAACAGTGGGAAATAGCCGTTTTCAACATATCATTTTAAGGCATGTATTTTTCGATACCTTATATATATATATATATATATATATATATATATATATATATATATATATATATATATCCAAATGAATAAGGAACGAAGAAAATATTTGCAACGTTCAAAACATTAATTCAAAACAGTGCTCAGTATAGAAATAGAGGTATCAGTAGCTCCAAAAGTAAAAATAGAAACAGGAAAATCATATGGTATAACCTTCCATTTAATCTTTTTTTTTAAACTAGGAGATTAATTTCTTAAATTAATTGACAAACATTAAAAAAAAACCTTTAAGTAAAATTTTCAGTAGGAATAAACTAAAACTCAGTTATAGTTGCTTCAACAATTTAGTAAAAAATAATTGAATTATATAGCAATAACATATTGAAATTATACAACAAAAACAATTTTAATTCTCACTTTAATTTGTCCCATAATAATAACTTTTGTAATTGTAGAAATCCGAACCAATGCCTCTTATCTAATACATGTTTAACAAAATCCCTGGTCTGTATGTGTTCATCCGTGGAGAATCCTAAGGATGCTAAAATCTATAATGAATATACATTTATTTTTTTAAAAAGCGTTTTTACGATCATCTTTCATCCTTCAATAATAAGGACAAAGAAAATATGACATCACTTTCGAAATATCTTTGTTAGTTAAAAAACGAAAATAAAACACCTAAAGTCAAATGGAAAATTCTCAAACAGGCTAGAATATCTAGATTGGAAAATGTACCATGTTTCCTTTGTCTACAAGAAAAAATAGAAATCAGTAAATACATGAGGAGTGACATATTGCTGAATCAGAGGCATAAGACTACAATAAATTGGAAATATATTAAGGAACTAACTTTACAATCATGAAATTATACAATCTTAAGTTCGGATTTCAAGCAACTTAAACCTTTATATATTATTTTTAGTATCTTGATACTCACTTTTAACTATATAATCTTTCTTCTTATGTTATTTTATCTATATTTCATACTACAGATTGTGATCTAATAAGTGTCTTAAAAAATTAGATTTAAATCCCACTTTTACACTAAATTTTAATTAAATTTTAAAAATTTCTTTTTTTTCCTACACTTATCAATAAATCCTATGTCTATGTAAGCGATTTCACGAATCTTTTCAAAGAACAAATAATATTTCTACCTCAACCCATTCCAGGCAAGAATGCTAAAATTCTTAGCTCTTCGCTAATTTTGCGGTCTCCCACACCTCTTTCTTCTTTGCCTATTTTCTCTCACTTTCTCCCCTCTCTATGCATTTTCTTACTTCTCCCTCTTTGTTAAGCTCAGACGTCGCGTGTCATCAAAGGTTTTATATGACTATACTTTACTTCCTATCTAAACCTGGCGTCTTTCTTTGAATTATTTCATCGCGTATCCTTAGTCCTTCCTCTCCCATTTTCCTCTTTTTATTTCTTCTGTTCCCCATTTTATGATTCCCAATTCTGACTTCTCATTTTCCATACCCCATCTACGTCGTACACACATAAAAATTAGTTTTGCCAATATAAAGGAGTGAATTTCCATCTCCTTTCAAAATAGCGTTTAGTACCTGATGAGACATTGTACTTTCAATGTCGAAACAAAATATACACTTTTGTAGTAGATTGTAGTTTGGACATGTTCTAAAGTATAATTTATAATATATATATATATATATATATATATATATATATATATATATATAATTATAAATAAATATATATTAATATAATGTATAATTTTATGTCGAATATTTGAGATTCTTTTTTAAGCCTCACCCACAGCCGACTCAAAGATATTTAGTTGATCCAACCACAAATAATTTGCTACGCTCCAAATATGGATCGATCGATCAGTTTCGATCTATATTTTATAGCTTTATGTTCTTTTTCTTCTTTGGTTATAGTTTGCTTTTCTATTATCTGTAAATGAATATAAGGGCATATATGTATATATATATATATGTGTGTGTGTGTGTGTGTGTGTGTGTGTGTGTGTGTGTGTGTGTGTGTCTACACATACATAGAAACATAGAAACAGATTTTTTAATGTAAAAAAAAACAAATGTAAGATTACTATTTTAATCTTTCATATCTTGCATATATTGGTAAATTACATTTAATGTCTGTTCTCAATATTCGTATTATCTAGGACTGTATATTTCTGAGATTGTCACTTTAGCCTTTTCTCTCACTATATATATATATAGAAAGTGAAAGGGAGAGAAAGAGAGAGGGAAGGAAACTGATAAGCTGTCTGAAGTATATTCAGAGAGTCTATCACTATGGCTTTTTCTTTCACCCTATATCGCTCATCCAGTGAAATGAATTAGAGCGCTCTAGCTATTGGGCACGTATAATGATATGCGCTAAAAAGTCTGCCTACTTCCACCGATAGTCCAGGGGTAGAGTCGCCGACTGACGCCATTTCGGTCGGGTTTCAATCCTGGGTCGACGCAAGGTATTATTAAGAGTAAAACTAAGATAAAACGGGAATTCGTTAATAAGGAGAAAGAACAATAAAACAGCAGTATTCGAAAAGACAGAAGTTGTCGATTTACGTTGCACTTAAATTTTTCAAGATCGTAGTTAAGAAAAGAACAAGAAGCCGGAAAGAGTTCCGCACGCGAGAAGTGTGAGAGCAGAAACTATTAGAATAAAACTTACGGTTGCATCTAGATTGAATAAGACCTAGCTGCTAATTTAGTTCTAAGATTAAATTCATCAAGAAAATAAAAGCTCACCAGACCAATTCCCATGACATGAAAATATTTATAGAAAAGACACATGAACAGTACAGTACGGCAGTGGGAAAATGACTGAAGCCGAAATGTCAGGTCAGGACCGATAACGTTGCAGATTCTTGTTTAGACTTTACCAATAATCTTGTGATATATAGTAGGGACGTCAGACCAGATACAACAGCAATATTAAATGCATAGATAAATGGTAGGCTTATAATAATGTAAGATATATTCTAAAGAGAAAATTGTTTGTTACGACACAGTAAACCAACTTTCCTCGTATCAGATCTAAAAACTGATTCAATATAATCGTTCCACTTCATATCACTTACATTTAATTTCTCTTTCTTTCTTTCTTTCTTTCTTCTTTACACAAACACACGCGCGCGCACACACACACACACACACACACACACACACACACACACACACACACACATATATATATATATATACATATATGTGTGCGTGCGTGTATTTCAATGAATGTGCCAGATACCACATCATGCCGGAAAATATATTTAGTAAATTGAATCATGTTAAACAAACAGTACTTGGCAATGGTTGCCTCAAATCCTCAAAAAAGTTTTTGATCATCAAAAAAATAAAAAGAATTATTCTTACAAAAATTAAACAAAAACAACACTAGAAATACAGTAGAGCAAAACACTATTATTTTTTACTGCAACCAGATGCACAAAGATGAATTCGCCATGATTAAACAATACTTTTCAATCGTTGACGCCAGTAGACGCGTGAAACCTACAACATACAAAATAAGATTAAAAACTGCCAGCCTCAAAATTACCAATAACAACACGCTAATCAAATATAAACTTAACATGGCTATTGTATTATATATATTTTGTTTTTGCTCGTCTTGTAATAAACCAATTATCTACAAGATATGTACATCGACTATGAGGATCAGTAGAAGAATAAGTGATCTCCGGACCATAAAAAAGTACATGGGTACCCCCCCCAAAAAAAACAAAACAAAACAAAACAACCCCCCACAAAAAAACAAACAAAAAACCCCACCTATCCTCATATAATAGAAATGTAATTGTCGATGACGGCTTGAGATAATGAAATCTCTTTATATAAAACAGTTAAAGCCACATCTTGACCTTATCAAATTTGAAAAAGATATTTACGTATTGTTTTTCTTTTAAGAATCATCAACATGGTACCACAACCACATTTCTTCTAGCAAAGTTTAGACTTTCTACTACTTCCACACCATACAACTTAGAACTCAAAGATTAAAAATGATCTCCTAGAAAAAAGTTAATGTTGTGGATTCCGGGTGAGAAACCACACAAAATAATAATAAAAAAAAAACAGATATGGAGATAGAAAATGTAAGTTTTATTGAACAAGATATACAAACTAGAACACGGGTTAGTAAATCTAAGAATACTATTAGTAGTAATAGTTACATACAGTCAGTCTTGAAGTGAAATAGTATGTCCGGATATTGAATCTATATCGAAACAATTCCAACTCTGCACCAAATTACTGACCAAATAAGCAACTCAACAACTGCTTTGCAACTACACAACTACTTTTCTCTGTATAGGCAGGATTATATGTACACATCAGGCGAGTCCATTCTTATGTGCGAAAGGGGTAATCCCATCAGTTAATTTTAATGCTTTTGCAAAGCAACGCCAGATTGCTACGACTAAAAGAATAGAGGCCTACAGAGGAACAACGAAGGCAGCAAGAACCTAGGGATCACAAAGACTTCAAAGACAGTGACTGAGACCTGAACAACTGAGACAGCAAGAGTCTGAGGAACAAAGACTTCAGAGACGTCAAGAAGATAGATATAGACAGGAACATCATAGACATATAGACTTGGAAGAGTCAGGACATGCAAGAAACGTTAGATGAATAGATTAGTTATGTAAAAATTTCAAAAAATGCTTTAGGGGCAGGTCCATCTCCTGAATTGACAGTCAAGATAGATGAAGAAATGAGACTCTTTGGAGAACATTCTTGGTGATATAATGCACCTGAGTGTAATGAATTTGTTATAATATTGAGAGGTATGACTGGATGTCATTGTGACATACTTCATAAAAGCGTTAATCAGATCAAAAGGATAAGTGAACTTAAATGATGTCTTTCAACAGCTGTTGTCATTTGTGAATAGAGAGGATGGATATCATCTTAACCTTTACAAGACTGGAGCAGAAGCTCGTAAAAACAACACTTTCTTAGCAATGAATTTCTATGCTTACTATTTTATCGATTCATCTGAATACATTCAAACATCTGCACAGAAGTCAACAATTGTTCCACCAATATGCAGTTGACATGCATGCCATAAGTGAATCTGGCAGATTAAGATATTTAAGAAGGAGCCAAAAAGTACTCAGATCTGAAGACTATGCTTATTTGAAAGATGCAATCAATAATGATGCAGCTGAAACCGAATGAGGCCAATATTGCATCTTGCCATCCAATTTTATGGGAAGTGCACAATACATCCACGAAAGAACACAATATGCAATAACTTATATTAGACAATATGGCAACTCACCTGAAATACAAAATGAAAAGTAATTTAAAATGAACTGCTTGAAGAAGAGTCACTCGTCCATAGACATAAACATATATCCAGGGTATTGAGGCTGAAAATTGTCTAAATGATGAACTTACAAAAGATATGGTATTTGGTTCAGTTAGATGCGATAAGTACACTATAGAGTAACATTTTAATTTGCGTGATGAAAAAAGCTCATTTCAATCAAATTGAAAACATCATTTCTGCTATATAATCAAATTCAACTGAAGGCAGATTATCAGATAAAATGGTAAAAGCACACGTGATCCAAAGTCCGTGTCGTGAATTGAATATACATTATTTCTGTATGAAAGACAATATGTCGTATACCAAGAGGTATTCCACAGGGTTCTATCTAGCATGAGACAGAAACTGATGAAGATAGATATCAATCATATGTAAGAAAATAAACTGGCAAATAGTGGATTTCAAGCAATGGTTGCAACCAGTAAGGAATTGATAATAGGCAGATTCTCTTTCACTGTCCTTTCATTTCTTTCTAAAAAAATTGAAGCTCACACCAACGTTAAATTTTGCAAGTGTGAAGTTCATCAAGTATGTATGTAACTATGTAAACAAAGGAGCAGACGTTGTTTTGTTTGCTCATCAATACAAAAATATCCAGATAAAATTAGTAATTACCAGCAAGGTCGATATATCAGTAGCAATAAAACTTTCTGAAGGGTATTCACTTTTTTCATTCATGTAATGTATTCATTGGTCTAACCATTATACTGGGTTACTGTTATAATGGAACATCCTGTCATCCCTCGAGAATAGAATGCTCTACTTTAAAAAAGACGGTAACGAGAGGTACAAATAGGGGAAAAAGGTCTTAGGCTTGCCTATATGTGTATTATTGTTAATTGTATCTCAATACAATAAATCTGTATTTCTTATTCCTGGTGTGGAGTTTCATTCTTCAACTAATCATTGTATACTGTATTCCTTTTCGGGATATATCAGTTACAAATATTTTTTTGTAAATTGTGTATGTTTTTTCGACTGATTTAGTGCAATTTTCACCGCTGAATCCGTAAATGACATTTGTTTCTCTCAATCAGGTAAAGTCTTTATGCTAAGTTGATTTTAAAAGATCCGATCTTCTGACTAAATCGATGATATTTTTGTGACACTATCGGGTAATTTTTGTTAACTTTCTCATCAGAAATAGGATTTTTCAGAGAAAACATCGTTTTGTAACACAATATATTAATTAAATCTTCCGAAATTCAAAGTTCAATTTCTACAAATTGAATAATAGACATTGATAAACCTAAGTACATGTAAATTGAATATTTTGTCATCATTGTGCAAAATTCAGGACATGAACTTCCGTTTATTCGAACTCCTACAATTCTCACCGGTAGGTATGTCTCTCTTCAGAGTTCAACAGTAATCAGCCATCATGACTGCATCCCATTGTGTTTGAAATCTGGTCTTCATCTTGTTTATGTCGTGATGGAATCTCTCCCCTTGCTCGTCGCTAATTGATCCCAGATTCCCAGGAAACCGATCCATATGTGAGAATAAGTAATGTATTTTGATTCTCATGTTGCATCCGATGTTTCTGAAAGCAGTCAGCATATTGGTGACGAGTTCTGCATAGTTTCTGGCATTGTTGCTGCCAAGAAAGTTCTTTACGACCACCTTCCACGCTTCGAGCTCCACTTCGTTCATTGAGTTTTCAAACTCATGATCTTTGATGAGCTGGCGAATTTGAAGACCATCAAAGATGCCAGCTTTTAACTTCTCTATGATCAATCTTAGAAAAGTCTGGCACAAGTAAGTAAAGCAGTCACCATTCTTGTCTAGAGCTTTAGTGAACTGCTTAATTAAGACAAGCTTGATGTGCAGCGGTGGGAAGAGTATTCTGTCTCTGTCAACCAGAGGGTTGTTGATGACGTTCCTTGTTCTGCAAGGCACTAATTCCTCCCGCACACGTCAGTTGTTTTCGTGTAATACTTAGTGTTGTTCCTACTATCCTACATGCACAGAAAGCATGGGTAAAGCCGGACGGTTGTCCAAACAAAAGATTCACCATCTTCTGGTCAACAAAAATAAATCATTCATGCTGATCATAAAAAATTTCTCCAGCACATACTTTATCCCTTCATAATTCTCTTTTAGTGTAGTTGTGTGATCAAGTGGTACAGAGGCAAACTATTTGCCATTACGCAGCAGAACACATTTCACGATCGCTTTCTGCTGTCAGTGAACGGTCTTCAATGCTAGGTTTCGTATTGTGGCACTCCAAGCTTTTGCAGAAGCTGAGCAATATATGTACAGTACACTCAGTCCTTCTCTTGAAAGAAAAAATAGAGGTACTCTGAATGTCTGTTGTGGTAAAAAGTGATGCATGCAGTCAACAGTTCAGCAGAAGACCCTGACACACCGAAATCACGGACAAGATTATTTAGCTTCTTTTGGGGAAAAAAGATTTAGAACATCATCGTCAAAAACCACTTCTTCATTTTCTTGAACACTAGAGGAATCTTCGTCACTAAGTGAGCTACAAAATGACGTGCTGATTTAAGATCAGGATACTTGAGGCTGCTCATGCAGTCAATGTCATGATTTGTTGGCTCTCTTCAAACAACTCTTCTTGCCTTTAATCCATTGACACATATACTCGGTGCATGTCTCGCATACCATGTATGTCAACCAAGCTTTATCCTGATAACCAAGTTTAATACCAACATATTCATGGTAAGCAAATTTTATGAAACTTGTGACTGGGTTCCCGTTAAGAACACTGGTGTATCATATTAAGCAAAAATACAGGTACATGTAAACAAAAATGTCCAAAAACAACGTGACTTAGTTAAGGCAGTTGATCTGATTGAGCAAAATCAATGTTACTTTTTGATTTAGAACGTCAAAATTGTCCTAAATCAGTTAAAAACTTGACTAGTGTTACTACATCTAGAAACTAGACCAACAGTTTATTTTACACCTGAATTAGTTGCAGCACAAGCAATCAATTCCAGACAAAAAACTTTGACAGCTTTCTTCAAATTCTGTTCAAATTAACCATTTGAACGAATATCATATTACCACCAGGTTCCATCATATTACACGTATAGAAATCAAGTAAGAATTGAAACAAAGGATATCTAGTTGAATATGTTAGATTTGATATTACACTTAGTGATGTATCAACTGAATCCAAATGAAAAGGAATATTTTTTACTAAGGAATGTTATTTCAGGAAATTCAAGTTCCAGTATCTTCTAATGACCTTCGGAGAGTTGATAAACTTGTTTACAGGACTTACCGAGGAGGATGCAATAAAAGAGAGCTACTTGAGGATGATAATCAGTAGGATGCAACACTTTCAGAGACTTGAGTATCCCATGTGGCAAAAAGTATTAGAATTTTTTTGGCATTCTTATTTAAACCTGCAGAGTCAACAACCCTCAATTCCTGTGAAATAAATTTAAGGATGATATCTTTGAGGACTTTCTCCATTAGGTACAGCTGAGATATCATGATATTGTTGAAAATTATTATTTAGAAATATATATTTCTGAATTAATCGTTATTGAAAAAATCGAATCTTGGCTATAGGAGGTGATGAATTACCAAAGTATCGATTTGCACTGTCTGTCAGAGATACAGATAATCCATTAAGAACAGAATATTGCGAGAAACGTTATATAATCCAACTGAATATATTCAAAATCATATTAAAATGCCCAATGATGCCTAAAAAGTGGCTTATTATACCATCACTGAAACAGTCTGGTAACAGAAAGTAGGCATTTGTCATTGAGGGAACAGGAGGAACTGTGAAAATTTTGTAACATTTCTGATACAGACTAAACTTAGAAAAAATGTAGAATTGCCCTTGCTTTAGCATCATCTGCGATTACTTCCTCATTAGTACAAGGAAGTAGAACTAGAACAAGGAAGTAAATCTCTGGATAACTTCGGTATCTCTCGGTAACTTACGTATCAGTTTCGGTATTCACTGATAACTCTCACGAATTTCCCTATAACTCTCAACTGCTGTTCTCTCTATGGCAGGAGTATATGTAGACTCAGTCGGGTATATTATCATATACAAAGAGGAGATCTCACAACAATGCATAAGAGAGCTCTGGGGGCTATTGAGCAAATGTTAAAAGATATAAGAAACAATCTGTCTATTGAGGATTCACCGTAGTTTTATCAGAAGATTTCAGGAAAATATTTCCAGGTTTACTAAAAGAACAAAAGCTGATGAGATTCAAGCATAGTTTAAATCATCAAAGCTTTGGCAATATGTCAAAACCATAAAACTTAAAACAAATATCACAACTGTTATGTCTAATGATCGCATGTATGAAGAATTTCCACTTTAAATTATTATACCTTGGAGAAGCAGGAACTCTTGTAAACAATGAGGGCTGATTAAACAAATCCACCAAACCAGAACCCTGGTGCAGTATGGCAAAAAGTAATGACCAAAGTCTTTTCAAACATTTATCAGAATTAATAGCTAAACCGTATGCTAAAGATTCACAAAATCACAAATACATCAAGAAGGAATCGAATCACCACCATTAATAACTTGCATCATCATCTCACCCTTTTACACCAATAACTTGTATAAATCAATCCAATTTTGTTTAAGTATTAATTGTAGTAATAAGAAAGTTTTTCCACAACTCCAAAACTAAATACATTAATGCTTTAGAAAAGTAAGATCAACACTAGTTTAGAATAGTCTGTAAAAAACAAAGTAGACAGAAATAAGCAGAAACGTAACATTATTTGGTTTAACCCACTTTTCAGCCGAAATATTTAAAAAAATCTTCCGAAATTTAATTTACAAACATTTCCACCATTCATCCATACTAAAAAGATTTTCAACAAAAACAGTGTTAAAGTTAGTCAAAGTTGCGTTAACACAGATAAATATATTTCACAATATAATAATATGATATCAAAACCAACACTTGCCCCTCTGAATAATATCAGTTATTCTACTACTACTAATAATGACCCTTCTAAAAATAATTGAAACTGCCGAAAATATAAGACCTGCCTATTGAATGGCCAGTGTATGTCCGATATTATAATTAATAGGACTCGCATCCATTCAGATAATGTTGAATTTAAATTATATTTTGAAGCAACTCCAATATGTGAAAATATAGTTTCTATAATCACATGTTGTATTTAAACAACAGTAAATACAGCACCGCTTGATCTATATATTGTTGAAAAAACAAACAAACAAACAAACACAAGAAGAAACCAATTATTATCTGAAATATCGTCGCTAAAATCAAGTCTTATAATGGGAAACAAGAGAGATGTAACTTATGCCTTGTCATCGTAAGTAATCTAATTTATTTAACAAAAAGTGAATTAATTACAACATGCAGCCATAGAAAATTACTTCGCTAAATTCTTACATCTTGATTGATACAGACTCCTCTATACATTTTTTCTTTCTTTCTTTCTTTTTTCTTTCTTTCTTTTCCCTGAAAATATTGCTTTTGATAATTACAAATTACGCCCCTTTGAATTCATCTCACTGCATTTTAATATTTTTTAAAATTAAAATTAAAATATTTTAAAAATTATTTTATCGTCATGTAATTTTTATCTATTAAAATTTTACTCTTGATAATTAAAAAAAAGTACCCTAACATTATAAAATTTAACTCCCATAAAGATCGATTGAATTTAAATTAAAATCTTTTAAACGGCCAGTTCATAATATGCATCTGATGATTGCGTAACACATGAAAGTCCCATGGATGCCTGCCCGGTGCAAGGCAAATGTAAATCCACCCATGTAATTTATGAAGCCCGCATTTCTCCATCTAATAACAAGGACAATTACCGGACCTATATTGGCATGTCCGCGGGCTCTTTCAAACAGAGGCTTTATAATCACAGGTACTCGTTTTCGAACCCTAAACAGAGATTCCAGACGGCACTATCACGTAGGTTCTGGGAAATGAAGGAGGAAGGGCAGGACCCTATAATCAGCTGGAAATTAATAGGCTCAGCTTGTACTCCTAAAAGTTTTCGTGATAGGTGTCGTCTGTGTTTATTGGAGAAGATTCTGATTTTGAAGTATCCTCATCAGGACTTACTTTTGAACTTTAGGAGGGAATTTATAAACAAGTGCCGCCATAGGGCGGATTTTAACTTCTAATTTTTAATTTTTAAATTCTAAATTTTTCTATAATATTTTTCATATTTAAAAAAAAAATTTTTAATTTTAATTTTAATTTTTTTTCTATTTTTTTTTTTTATGTATATGTGTATGTTTGTGTGTGGATGTGCATATTTGTATATATATGTATGTATATGTATAAATGTATTTATGTATGTGGGCTATATGTAAGTTTGAAAAAAATTTTTTAGCTATTTAAATGCTCTTTTTCATAATATTCATTAATATGTATGTGTGTGAGTGCATATGGAATTTGTGTATAGATATATATATATGTGTGCGTGTGTGTGTGTGTGTATGTGTGCATGTATGTGTACACATGTATATTGTGTGTATATGAATTTTTTGTATATAGGTGTGTACACACATATATATGTGTGTATGCGCATGTATATGTATATAAGTGTGTAATAAATTGAATGTATGTGTGTGTATGTGTATGTATATATGTATTCTTATTCGTAGAATTGTGTGTGTATATATATGTATGTATGTGTGTACTTCTATAGGTATGTATATAATAATTGTAATTAATTTTTTTTTTATTACCTAGTGTTGTCTTTATTTAGTTTAATTTCAAATGACCTAATTTTTTTAAAAATAATTTTATTTTAAATCCTATATCTTTTTATTCCCTTTTATTAATAATTATGCCTTTTTAAGTAAAGGCCTTTTTCTAATACTTCAAGGTTTTGGGGAAATTAGGTTTTTGAATTTGTCCAGCGTCTGTAATATTTAAAAAAAATTTTTTTTTCTTTAGTTTCTTTCTTTTTCCCTCCCTTCCTTCTTTTATCTCTCTTACCACCTTTTTTCCGTGTTGCTTAAACTGACGTCAATTTAACACGGCTGTCTGTTAATTTTTAGTTACATTCTCCCTTTTTTTTGCGAAACCAGACGATGTCAATTTTTTCTTTTCTTATTTATTTGATTTTATTCTATCTTTTTCTTTTTCTTTTTCGTTTTCTTTTTCTTTTTCTTTCCCTTTGTTTTTATTTTTATTTTATTTTTTTATTTTATTTTATTTTATTTTATTATTTATTTTTTAATTTCTTTGCAATCTATTTAAAAAGGAAATGTAGACTAATTTTTCTCCAGTTTCTGAAAGGTTTTTTCTGTTGCTGAGGTGATGTGTCGTCCCCCGTGGGGATCTTCATATCGAAATGGCCATTCAACATCTTTGAATTAATCCTTTTTTAATATATATTTGCTCTGTAATATTTTATTACATGGAGCTCTCTTCCTGTATCATTTTTTAATATTAAAATAAATTTTTAATATTAATTAGGATCGGGTTTTTTGGAATTTACCTTCCTGCTTTTTTCCCTTGGATTGAAGTATCTGAATTAATATATATATATATATATATATATATATATATATATATATTCTTCATCTGTAATGAATTAGAGCACTCTGGCTATTGGGCGTGTATAATGATAATATACACGTTAAAATGTTTGCCTTCTTCTACCGAGCGCCCATAGCTCAGAGGTAGAATCGCCGACTGACGCCAATTCAGTCGGGTTTCAATCCTGGGTTAAAAGCAATCTGATGAGCTGTGATACAGTGAAACAGGTCTGTCTGCGGATGACTATATATATAGAGAGAGAGCGAGAGAGTGAGAGAGAGAGAGAGAGTGGGGAGAGTAAAGTAGGTCGTGAAAGATATATAATCAGTGTAGACAAAGGAATCAACAACAGTGACTCTCAATTTCACACTCAAGAAATCATCAGATTATCCCTTAGAAAATAACCTGATCACTTGAGGTGTGAAAGAAACAGTCAGCATAGCATGTTTATTGATATCTCTTCAACGTCTTTATCTACAAACGTTCTATCTCGGATAATATTAAACACTCTTTATTGCACAAGCACAAATCACTTGGGTGATTAAAAAAAGTCGAATCCGAGTGAATGACCAACAACAACATCAAAAACATTTGGAAATCCGTAGGAATTAAACAATGAGAAACTATAATTTCTGAAAAAAAGACAGACTCTGAGAAAATTTACAGGCAAATCGTTTATCTCGTTTGAATAATAGATTTGAAGAGAAAAACAATTTATTTAATCAACAAAGACGACCGGTAATTTTTGTTCATGGAATCGACAAAACTCATTTCCCAAATGTGATACAGCTGGGACCGGACATAATTCTTTATGCCGGAAATGTTTTTAGAGCAGCCACTTTGAAACATTCCTCTATTTCACTGAAAGGAACAGTCCTGATTTACTCAATTGTGGGAGAATTCCTCGTATCAATATACGACGGAATTAACTGTTTATTTGAGAAGTGACCTGATATTATATAAACAAATTTCTATTCTATTTACACTATTAATATTGTTTGGACTGTTTCTATATTCACGACGCACGTTTCGGCTGTTGTACTCTACGACCTTCTTGAGGAGATCGAAATTTCGAACTGAATCTTTAAGGTCAACATGACCAAGTGGATAAAAGCATTTGTTACATCCAGTGATTGACCCAAAGTTTTGTGAGTTCAATACCTGGTTATAGCAGAGGAAAAAAACTTAGTTGAGTTAAAGAGCGATAACCGATACTGAGACATATGGAAGAAGCATGAATCATGGAAGTAGAATAATCTACTCTGATGAACGAATTAAAGGTTTCAGTAAGAAATTCAAATTACCTGAATTGGTCTCCTTGTTTAAGTTGGTGAAAATTGCCATAATCTTTGCCTTCAGTTCGATTTTGGTTTTACAAGACGTTTTCCTAGTCTCTCGCTTAACTTAGCCTCACAAATAATAATCAAGAGGGATGCATTCTGGGGAGTTAGGTGGCCAGATGTCATTATCTGTGTGGCATGGTGCAGAGTTCTGTTGCCCGTCATAGGGTCTTTCAACAGCTACCCTCTTAAACCAAAGCAGTACTACCCACTCAAGGCACTTCATGTTGGGTCAGAAGCCCTGTGGGATGATGAATGGGGATATACCGTTGCTATCACTAACGATCACTCTAAACACCATGTTTTTGACTGGATATATCAGTTAACTCTTTATAAATCTGCCGCACTCAGATTGACATCCAAATAAGTTGAAATGTTCGAAATTAAAAAATATAAAGTGGCGACAATTTATTTATAGTAGCCTAACAGCAAGACCATGTCGGTTGAATTTAGTAAAACCATCTCGACTGAATTTTTCTACACACACACACACACACACACACACACACACTCTCTCTCTCTCTCTCTCTCTCTCTCTCTCTCTCTTTCTCTCTCTCTCTACGCATCGCTCATTCGATAATCAATTTGAGCACTCTAGCTATTGGGCGTGTTTATACGCGCTAAAAAGCCTGCCTTCTGCCGGACGCTCGTGGCCTAGGGGTAGAATCGCCGACTGACGCCGATTCGGTCAGGTATCAATCCTGGGTTAGGAAGCGAACGGAGTCTAAGCCGTACTGATGAGCTGTAATACAGCGAAACAGATCTGTCTGCGGATGACTATAGTATTTACGCTCTCACACCCTGTTTGAGCACTCTGGAAGAGTGGGAGGCTTTGTAAACAGTAGCTACCCCGGCATATACGCATCGCTCATTCGATAATGAATTTGAGCACTCTAGCTATTGGGCGTGTTTATACGCACTAAAAAGCCTGCCTTCTTCTGCCGGACGCTCGTGGCCTAGGGGTAGAATCGCCGACTGACGCCGATTCGGTCGGGTATCAATCCTGGGTTAGGAAGCCAACGGAGTCTAAGCCGTACTGATGAGCTGTAATACAGCGAAACAGATCTGTCTGTGGCTGACTATAGTATATATTTATATATATGTATATATATATATATATAACTCATAACCAAATATAACCCTAATCTATTTAATACCCGCTTCTTACCAACATCCAACTGAGTTCTTACAATTGGGAAAATTGTTCTTTAGAAGTTATTAAAATATATTGCCTCTTTAAAGAAAGCAGAACGACAAGAAATAGAGAAAGTTTACGGTTACGAGTTCTGAAATTCTCCAGAAGAACAGGAAATAACGGACCAGAAAAATATTCTTAAGTACTTGACAAACCATACAAAAGTCTCTGGAGTGTATAAAAAATGAATGGTATATCTTCATTAATTTAAACATTTCTTATACTGTAAATTGTCTATTTTCCCATTTTTAATATTACTAAAGTAGGAATAAATATTTGTGATGATTATTATGACTTTATAACCATGAATAATATTAGACAAGGTAAGAAATAATTTCCATTTTTGCTTATCAACTTCATTGGAAATAAAAATATAGAAAAGTTACATTTTTATTTACCTATATTGACTATTATTTGCAATTGATGATCTAATATTGAGTACCTTATACAGTTAAGCATGGATTTATAATGATCTTAAATTGCTGGCTAGTAACAAACCTCTTATTCTGTATATTAGTCATAATTATATAATTATTGTAATGTTTACTTTTGAACACGCAGTAGACATTCAAGTTTTATTTTATGAAAAACCTTTTTTCTTTGACGTTGGGAACTACGGTAGAGTAAGTTAGAAGGCCGTAAGCAATTTTAATCTGCTGCGTCAGACTAGTAACGCAATGTCTTGTTTTGTATCTGAATTCTTTTTAAAACAATGATCAAGAAGGAAAAGAACTTTTACTCTAGTTTAAAATTTTACCAGTGCTCAGTTTCTACAATATATGAAGCTATCCTTATTTGTAATTTTTCATTGGAACGAAAAAGACTTAGAAATGACTAGCAGCCTTTACATTTGCAGTTTTAATAAAGAAAGCGGCATATTGTCTGTTTTAAGCAGATTTCTTAGTAATGAAAGCTTTAGTCCGTCTTCTTTCCCCGGTATTTCAATTTCAGATTAAGGATCTAAGATTTAAATCTGAATATTTCAGGAGAAAAGGTAGCTTTCTTTCTGTTACACCTTCGGGGATATCTACTTGCATACAGAATTAGGAAGAGATACAAAGATTACAGGTGTTCAGCAAGAGCCTACATTTTGTGAATTATACCAAATAAAAGTATTAGGTGTGTACAAAAGTTCATAGTATAAAATCTTTTAAAACAATAGGCAAGAAATACAATTGAAAACTGCTTTTGAGTGTTCTGCATTCAATGCATTTATTCGTTTCAGATAAAAGTTCTGTTAAAAAAAGTGAAAAATTTTTCTTTTTAAATATATACCAAAAATCATCTTTCATGAGCGACACAAGTTAGAGACATACAGTCAGTTAAGTGTCATACGTGATACATTTCGAGACGTAATCGCCCAAGTGACTGAACAGAATATTATCCTGGAGTAGGTTGCTAATAATTTATGCGGTAGACTAGTTGCAAGCCAAGGCTATAGAACCTAATCTACCCTCTTATTTATTTAACCTATCACTGAAGGGAAGGGACGGATTAATATTTTTCCCAAGGTAAGCGAATGCAGGGAATTCAACTGGAATTCGAACTCGGTTCCTCGATTTCTCGTTCCGAGCCGATATCCAATGCACTATTCTGAAAAGGATAGTTGGTTAGTCTAAACCACTGTTCTTAAAACCCTGGCCACTATACCCATGGCAGAGAAAGTAGAGTGATGGCTAAAAGGTTTAGAGATCACCCAGCAAAATAGTCAAGCTGACACAAAACAGACTTAATGCATTAAATTTTATCAGTCACAGAAAAACTAAGGCTGATAGAAAAAATATGTTTGTTTGATACATTCTACATTTCCAAAATAAATAAATAAATAAAGTAACAAATGAAAATATCTGTTTGTGTTGTTTTTTATTTTTTATAATTGATGATTTATCTCAAAGAATAAGTAAAGTTATTGGTAGTTCTTGTCTATTTGAGGTTGCTTTACTTACATCATTAATATTGCTGTTAATTTTAGAAGCAAATAAGATACTCAAACGACATGATATGTCCTGTTACTCCTTTTTATGTTGGCCAATACAACACCATAAACGAAGATGATTCATATTGTCTATGGAGATGATTTGGTTGTACGCCATACGTGAAGTGAATGGTTTGTGAATTTCAAAAAAGGTACATTTGACATGTATGACAAATCGAGTGCAAGATTACTTATAACTAGCAGTATAGCCCGGCGTTGCTCGGGTGTAATGAAAACTTTAAAACTAATCCATGGTCCAGGACGTTGGCACGAAAGACTAAAAAGCAATAGTTGTTTCCAGTTAAAGCGAAACCGTAGACTGAAAGAAAAATGAATGGATGCAAGTCAAATTTTGATTTCCGGTATTGATGTGAAATACGTTTTTTTCCTCGTAAACTGAATTTTGAATGCTGAATAAGTTTTCTGAGTAAATGGTATCATGGCTGAGACTAAGAACTACAATTATACCTACTTAGAGCCAAACCCGAAGCAAAAACTAAAATAAAAGGGCTGAAAAAATACAGACATACAGGCAGATAAACAGACACACACAGAAACATCTTGCCGTTTATATATATATTATCCATTTCCTGCACTATTGTAAGAACTGCAACCTTGAAACTTCAGAATATCGTTTCTTATGTCGTTGTCTATGAGTATATCGAATTTGATTAAAATCGGACCACTCCTTCTATAACCCGATTTTTTTGATTATCAATTTTCGATATTTATCGGGGGGTACCTCGACACAAAACCTAGCTAAGAACACTCGCAGACGCTTGTAGTACAACTGTGTAAATTCTCAAGAAAATCGGTTCAGCCGTCTCGGAGTCTATAGGTAACACACACACACACACACACACACACACACACACACACACACACACACACAAAGTTCCATTTATAAATAAGTTTAGATTTTTGTCCAATATGAAACTAGTGAAACTTAGTGTCGTTCAAAGAACACTTGTAATACTATGACAAATTACAGAGAATCTTAGAAAATCGAGAAAATATATTTCAGGTGCATTTTCAGAGGAAAACAATAGATAGCATCTCATAAACCTGAAATTGTTTTCTTGGTATATTGTTACTGGAGATGAAAAGTGTTTCGATACGATAATCCAAGGAATTGTAATTGTAATCGAATTGATACACCCAGGAAATCAGGAAGAAAAATCTAATGTTTTTAAATAAAATCCTCTGGATATGTATTTGTTGCTGTGTGAAAGACTCTGTGTTTTATGACTAACTGAAGCCTGGAGAAAATTTTACTGCAGAGTGTCAGGACTTCAAAGGTTTGTTCGTTGAAACTGAAGCATTGACATACACTTTCATCTGGATATCGTACATGGAGACAAATACGAAGTTACAAAATGTCTAAATTGTCAGCTGTCATTTCCTCAGATCAATGATTAAATATAGTTTCGAGCGAAGGAAGCATTGGAGGGAACAGTCTGTTTTTAACCTAGTGAACTGGCGCTATAGAATTGCAAAAAACGTAACCAAATAATAGAAACCATATCAATCGAGGACATTCAACAAAAGCAACGACTAAAATGGAAGGCACGTGTAAGGAGTAAAAAGAAAAAAAACAGTTGTCTATATTTCTGAGATGTGGTAGTATTTACAGTATTTACATCATTCATACTATTGTCCTCATCTTTGTTGTCATTTGTACGACGTTTCGGTCGTTGTACGCTTCGGCCTTTACCAGGTTCTAGGAATTTCGAACTAAACCCTTTATTACAATCACTAGGGTATATGAACTCCATTCCTTGCGTAAAGCCTCGATTGGAAGTCATGAGCTATCTCCCTCTAACCCTGCAAGTTACTTGTTCCCCTCTGCAGTAGCCTGGTATTGAACTGACAACTCTAAGTGTCAAGTCAGGAAATAACCAACATCTATATCCACTGGGCCAGGTGTCCTTAAAGACAAGAACAACTGAAATTAATTTTACCAGAGCTTATATTACAATATAAGTATGGATTCAGACGAGAATACACCTGCGGATCTATCATCCGCCGGTGTATTGAATACATCTGGTCGGGTGCCAGTGCTATTCACCTCAGGGTTCTTGACAAAACCCAACGGAGAATTTGGAATGTGATTGATCCCGACTTGGTAGCTCAGCTGCAGTCACTTTCCCACCGGCGTAATGGGGCTTCCCTCTGTCTCTTCTACAAATACTTTCACAGTTTCTGCTCCGACGAGCTTAGCTCCCTGGTGCCCCCTCTGTATGAATTTACTCGTACTATTAAACTAGTAACTATAGTTTAATAGTGAAACCCTTTTATAGTGAAACCAATAAAATGTAACCGCAACTTTTAATCTATCAGCTTCTTTTCTCGTGCTTCCCGCCTGTTGAATTCCCTTCGTATACTTGCTTCCCTGACAGCAATAATCTCCAAGAATTTAAGTGTAAGGTCAATTGTCATTTTCTACCTCTCTGACTCGCATCCTTTACCTCATGTTCTTTTTTCCGTTTACTCTACTCCCATCAGTCATCTTCACGCTAGTATTCTCATCCTTCTTTTACCCATTTCCTGACACCCCCTATAATTTTTTCTTTCTCATCACTCTCCTCCTATGTAACCCTCTGCGCATCAGTGGCAGTAGAACTGCCTTGCTTGGGGTGAAATTATAAAAATATGCCGCCTTTTTTATAATTACTTTGGTGATAAAAGATTTTCATTGATATTTACTTTGGATGCTTGCACAATTTTGTACTTTATGTGTAGATTCATATTTCAAGATATTTTATACTGAGAAGTGTGATCCTGTTAGTGATGATATGTCATATGTTCTGGTTCAATGAAAGAAAGGGACAGACGACTCAGGGGTGAACAACACGCGTATACAATGGGGAGTATTAACTGATATGATTTATCGTTCCTAACTTATAAGAGTTATCTTCACTAAGCATGAAAAGCCGAATGAAAACAATCTACGCCCATGAATTGAATAAAGGGTTCTTTCCAAAGGTCTGAGAAGTTTAGCAAATACGATGGCAGTCACCTGAAGAAGGCCAGATCGTACAATGACTGAAAGGCCGAGCATATAATAACCAAGATGTGTATGATGGTTTTAATTATAAAGCATATATTTCAAATATCGTTGAGATAATTAAAATATTTTGAACAGATAACACACACACACACACACACACACACACACACACACACACACACACACACACACACACACACATATATATATTATTTGTATTATGCATTCTACTGTACGTATTAGTTAGCATGGTGGTATGGATGAAAATAAAACGTTTATTGCATTGAATGATACTTTCTGTTTTCATGACAACACTTTGAAATATTTTTAAATTCCTTCAGGATATAGGTAATTATGCTTCTCCATAGATTCATTTTTTTAAATAAATTGTCACGAATTCTTGAAAAAAAATTTAGAATGGTTTCCTGTTGTTCTTTTTACGTTTATTTTCTCAATGCAGAGTTGTTCTTCATTTGCACTGGTTGTAGCCCAAGACATAAAAGTCCAGTTTTCTATATTATTTAAACCCTATCATAGTTAGGTGGAGAAAAATGTATTCATATCTTTCTCAATAGCTGGGAAGTGAATGCAGTAGACGAGGACGAGATCTAAAAACAATACACCAATTTTACATTCCATAGCGATAATCATTGCACTATCCGCACATTCAGACGCGAGAAACGAATTCATTCACTAAAGCCTATGTGCAAATCTATAGGTGGTGGATTGTTTTCGAACCTGTGACTCTTTTTCCACCGAAGGAGCATTGCAAGCCTATCACTTCTCTGTCACTCATTCATTGGCAATTTTTCTAGCAAGCTACATTTCTTGGTTCAACTAATTTTCACCTTCACAATTAAAACTCACCATTCTACGTACACGCGTTCGAATCATCCACGTTTCTTTTTTATTCTTTCCTCTCGAACATTTTTCTCCACCAGCTGTTGCTTTGTAGACCTAAATCCAAGAGAAGATGCTTTCCTGATCACTATAGTTTTGGTCCCTTTAAGTATTACGTAACCGCCATCTTTCTTAGATATATTGGGGTGGTAGCACCTGTTGGGGGTACCAGTTAAGGGTAATTCTTGAACCCAAAACACTATGAAAGTTTAAAAATACATTTTTATATTAAAAATACCAACATTGTATTTTTATATAAAAATACCAACGATATATATTTTAGAAGAATTCACAATATTAAATTTTTCAAGAAGAATTACCAACAATAAATTCTATAGAAAAATGACCAATGGTACTTTTATCTGTAGTTACAGCAATAAGATCGTGCACAAATTATTTAGATTTTGGTATTTAATAATTCGTAAAGGTTGATATGCTATTAAACAAATTCAATTCAATTCGAAGATATTCTCATAAACTGTGCTTTTTACCCATTACTTCTACTGCACATACAACAACCTCAGTAACATTTTATTTATAATGGCTGTTGAGCTTTGTACAGGTTAAACATAAGCAAAATAAAATAGTCGTATAACAACAAAAAGTCGTTGACATACTTTAAAATACAATCTTAAGTACGCATCTTTCATTCTTATGAAAAAGCGTTTGTTTCATATCTGATGTTTTCTTATGTAAAGGCGAACAAGAGTAGAAAACAAATAAAAAACGACAAAAATTGTGTAAATCAGTTGGAAGTAACGCAGAGTTAGTTTAATTAAATTGTCGATATTTTTCGACATGGAAGCACTTAGTGAAGGAAATAAGTCATCAATCTTTGGACTTGATTTTAAGGTTTCCAAATTGATTGGTCTTGATAATATCGACACTTTCCCCTATTCATTCTTTGTGGAGTAGCTTCAAATAAAACAGAAAAAAATGAAAAAAAAAAAAGAAAAGAAAAAAACAAAAAACAAAAATATGCAAAAAAAACCGACATATATTATAAGTACAATGCAATGTCATTGACTTTGTCGAGGTAACCACTTGAGCAGGGGTTTTCAATCGGTGCACGCGGACGCACTAGTGCGCCATGAATGGTAGTCAACCCCAAGTGAGACAGAAAAGTTATTTATCATTTTTTATATTTAAACTAGCTTTCTTTCTAAAACGATAGAGATACCAAGCATATGGCTTCCATATCTGAGTCAAGTATTTGACATTTTATATCTTAAGCAGGATGATAAATCCCTTAATCTTTAGGAAGGAGGAAGGTAATACTTTCTCTTTTGCCTTCCTTATTTAAATCACTTATTACCGCCCTCTCTAAAAATGAAATTGCAGATTCTTCATAAATTCATTTAAATAAAAAACTGTACTGTTAAAATATACTATGTCTTATCATAAATCATTATTTCATTTCTTTGTTATTGTCCTATTTCAAATTTCATAGATAATTTTTCCTTATTAAAATTGAAAATTCGCCCCAGAGTTTTACTTATTTTACAAGTGCACAATAGAGTAAAAAGGTTGAAAAATACTGTACTAGAGTACTGAGTAACTTCAAGCCCATAAATGTCTTCTTCTTCTTCTTCTATGTGCCCTGTCCCTTCAGGACGTAGACAATCATGGTTCTCCACGCATCCCTATCCCTTGTGGCTCTTAGTATGTTTGCTCCTGTTACACCTCGCAAGCCCCGTTCCGTCATCCACCTGACCAGGCCCTGCAAATATGTTATCCGCTGCCTTCCTCTGTCTCTTTTTCCTTCTATCTGGCCAGTCAGTATAAGGTTCTCCAAGCTCTCCTTGCTTATTGCATGTCCCAGGAACTTCAGTTGTCTCTTCCTGATGCTCGGTATTAATTTCCTTTTTGTTGCCATTCTTTCCAACACCTCATCGTTGCTTGCATGCTCAGTCCACGATAGCCACAGCATTCTTCTGTAAAACCACATTTCCGCTGCTTCAAGTTTTGTTCTCATTTTCGATGATATTGTCCAGCATTCACTGCCGTATTGAAGAACTGACATCACAAAGCAACCCAGAACAGTTTTCTTTGTTTCTAGTGAAATTTTCCTGTGTGTTAGTACTTTACTCAACTTCTGGAACACGTCTTTGCAATGCCAATCCGCCTTCGGATCTCTGTGTCGCACTTTCCGTACAGGTCACAAATTTGTAAGTATAAGCTTTTTTGTAAGAAAGATGGTGTTTCATAAAATTTGAAACCCAGGCTTCTATTATTTGTAGCAAAAGAGACAACACTAGGAACAGCACCTTATGCAAATGATTAGGTATTTAATAAGGTTCACATAGCCTGTCATAAGGTAATAAATAAAGTGACCTAATGAAAATTGAACACATTACAGTAACAATGGTCTAGCATATTACTCACAACAGCAAGGAAAACAGAACATTGTTTTGTATGCGGTTATATCTATGTACTTGTTGTGCATATTATATTGTTTTTTATGATTATATATATATATGTGTGTGTGTGTGTGTGTGGGACTGTGTATGTGTTGTTAATTTTTGTGACATTCCGGTACGATCGCTACTTCTGTGCTAAGCTATATACTTCTCTACCCTTCGTCTAATCTCAATATTTTCTCTCTGTGCTTACCACCATTTTTTAAATCTGAATTAAATTAAACTATTTGAATTTTCTGGTCTGACGAGACAGTTGTGCTTTTACATGACTGCCGAAATAAATTTTGTATTTATTATCTTTTAATTATGTATTGAGTTTTCTTATATATATATATATATATATATATATATATATATGTTACGTCGGGTAACAGAATTATGTGAAATAATACAAAACAACGTAATAGTATAAAAGTAGGTGTATTGACAGGAAAGAGAAGTATTTACAAGAGGTGAGGATTAGTAGAATACAGAACAAGGTAATTAGTATACCGTATCGTCGTAGAGACGTGATAGATTGACTAGTAGAACACTTCCGGTGCAATACCGGAAATACCCGACTGACTCGCTCACTCGACTTTCTTACTCGACTTCCTTCCTCGAGGTATAATCACTACTATTTAATATAGTGATTCGAATAGTCCATTTTCGTGGAAAGGTAGAGAGCGCCCCAACAATATATATCCTGGGTTAAAAAACAATCGGAGTCTAACCGTACTGATGAGCGAAACAGATCTGTCTGCGAATGACTATATATATATATATATACATATATAATTATTTTTGGTTGATTTGTTCGGGTGGTGACTTCATAATATCGGCCTGTGGAGATGATCTCAGCGCGCGGAGCCATTGACAAGAGTCTGAAAACCATACCCACCACGGATTCACCCAAGCCTTTAGAGAGAAACTGAGTAGACGAAACTACTCAGGGCCGTCTATGATTATGCAAGCAAGAAATGACATGACCAATTGATCGAGCTTTGTTAAACTTCTGATCACGCCAGATTATGCTATCTCTTCCAGAAACTGTAACCAACCTTTGCTAAATATAGTTGCAGCATAAACAACAGAGTCATTGTTAAAGAAATAAAAATGTGCCTGAGCAAGCTTCTGCAACAGAAATTAATGGACAATTTCAAAAACAAGCAGAAATCAATATTATTTTAATGATTTCTATTTTCTATCAACAATCGTGACATGCCAGTGATGTGGCTTCATTATACAGGCAAATGAAAAAATGCTGAAATTTGAAACTTGGCTCACCCATACTTTTCTCAGAACTTCTGAATCGTTATTGTTTGATAAATAATCAAATGGTAGAAACAAGTTAAGTAAAATGTCTAATGTTATTTGGTTATATGATAAATAATAAAAAAGAGGAATATAAACGTGATATAATAAGCCATAATAATGATGTTAATCAATCTTTAGTGGAATCGAAATGGCAAGGCCTACATTGAAATGTTTAAACAAAATCATCGGAACATTTGCCTGCAGTCAACTTCCTGTAAGTTACCAAGAATTCTAGAAAGTACGGATATTAGGAACATTCCAGCCTCCCATAACGATTCAGCGAAGTAATGAAAAATATTAATATATTGGCTAGGGTCACTGGTTGAAGCTAAAGAACTTGATAAATAACATGGAAAATATAAAAATTACACTATGCAGTAAACAAATACACAATGCATTTAGGAAAGTCTAATATATATATATATATATATATATATATATATATATATATATATATATATTGCGATGGATAAATTGTTTTCTAAATTACGCAAAAAGGAAAATAACACTGACATCTCACTTTCACAAATATGTTCCCAAAAAATGCACAAAATATATTGAAATACTAAAGAGTAAATTTATTCAATAAAATCGCCATTGGCTTCACTCATTGCCTCTAGACAACTTCGGAATCTCCTGACTCTATTTTGGGTGGTCTCTTTGTCTAAGTTGGCGAATGCTGCCACAATTCTTGCCTTCAGTTTGTCTTTGGTGTTACAAGGTTTTTTGTTGGTCTCTCACTTAACTGCGCCTCAGACACAATAATAAAGAAGGTTACAGTCTGGGGAGTTAGGTGGACAGATTTAAGGGGTGCAGTGGTCGAAGATATTGTCTGATAGCCATGATTGGGTACTCCTGCTTGTGTGACATGGTGAAGATTCCTGTTGCCAGACATAGGGTCTTCCAGTAGTCACACTCATGACCCAGAGAAGCATTACCTCCTCTTGATGTAGGCCTCCATATTGTGTTTGAAGCCATGTGGGAAAATGAATGGATGCATAATGTCACCATTACTAGTGATCACAAGCAACAGCTTCGTAATCACCATTAGATTCATCCAAATTATTCTGAACCCTCTGCACTGTTCTCAGATTGAGACCCAAACAGCCTGAAATATTCCAACTAGCGCTTACGGCGCGAATGTCAAACAGTACAGCCTGCTGTTTCAAAATTTCTGACGGAGTGAATTGCGTCATATTGGTCGTTTTTTTCACAGATGGTGTCCAACTAACCCTACTATACTGTGAAGTCGACAAAATAAAAAACAAAGCGCGTCTACATAAGCCACTCTTGATTAATAAGTTTTTTATCGATGGATTCAGTATGTCTTGAACTATAATTTGTTGAAAATTAAGATTAAAGATACACTGGGTTGTATGCTAATATTAGTCTTTTATTGATTAGTTTCTTTGACTAATTATGGCCGCATACCTATCACCAGGAGAAGAAATACTTGCGTTATAGTAACAGTGAACTGCTGGAATAAATGACCGTCTCCGAAATTCAGTTTTCATTTGTTTTGTAATCATGTTTATTTTTTTAAATTTATTTTTGATCAGTTCTGGGATTGGTTAAAAACCTTCAAGTTATTTTATTAAAGAAGGGTTGGAAGACCTATAAGTCTTATATTTATCTCTGCAATCATTTTGACATCTTTATTAGGTGCTGGCAAGGGGGAATATATGCTGTAGTGCTGTGAATATCGGCTCTGAACGAGCAGTCGGTGAACAGAGTTTGAATTCTAGTTGAATTCTTTGAAATTAATCCGTGTCTTCTCCCCCACACTTAAGAATTAAGCAACAGAACAGATTGGATTTTATAGCCTTGGTTCGCAACCAATATACCGCAGAATGTAATGGCAATCTACAGCGGGAAAATGTTCTGCCCAGTCAGCCATGTCTCTTCTAGACATGATCGCCTAAGCGTGTATCACGTATGACACTTAACTGACTAAAGGAGATATGTATGTTATCTTTCAATTTCAGTTTTTGGGTAGTGTGTATGGTGTAATATTTTTGGGAGCGTGTTTATATAGTTATGTAAGAGTGAGTGTGTGTAGGGGAGAACTGGTTTCCTCTAAAAGCATGATTGTCTAGTGTGGTTGAAGATGAGAAGAGTTATGATAGCTCATTGGTGGAATATTATTTTCTGTAGTAGCAGTAGAGTATATTCAATTATACAAAGATTATAATGCGTGAAAGAGAAATATGGGGTGGGAGATTTATGGGATTATATAATAATTCTACTTTACTTTGTTATTGAATCTGTCTGGAGAAATTGTTTTGAGGCGCAAAATTTATTTGTCTTCATTTTCTTCTAGTATTTATTTTCCTAACGTTGTCTTTTGTATCTATTTTGTGTCTTTTCAATAACAGTGAATTTTGCTTGGCTGTTAAAATCATGATTTTCTACAGGTAATAATTTTTCAACTTAATCGCATTCAGATAATTATTAATACTGTAGTAAAAGAACCATTCAGATTTCCCCATATATTGCTTCTAGCATATTGTGCCTTCTAATAAGTAAATTATGTTATGACTTTTACAGTTAGAGGTGCGGTAGGTTTTAAAAGTAGTATTAGTGACTGAACTAGTGAATAAATTGGTGTTTAAGCTCTTTCTGTTGCTACATGTTTGAGAAAATGTGATGGTTGTTATTATTGATCTACTAGCAGTATAACCCAGCGTTGTTCGGGTGTAATGAAAGCTTTAAAACTAATCCATGGCCCTGGAGCTCAGACTCTTTGGACGTTGATACGAAAGACTAAAAAGCAATAGTTGTTTCCAGTTAAAGTGAAACCGTAGACTGAAAGAAAAATGAATGGATGTAAGTTAAGTTTTGAAGTTTCGTGAGAATCGGATAAAAATTGTGGAGTTGTATAAAGGACATACAGACAGATAAACAGACACACACACAAACAGCTTCCCTTATATATATATATATATATATATATATATATATATTATATTATCGATTTTCTGCACTATTGTAAGAACTGCAACCTTGAAACTTCTGAATATCGTTTCTTATGTCTTTTTCTATGAGTGTATCAAATTTGATTAAAATCTGATCACTCCTTCTATAACTCGATTTTTTCGATTATCAATTTTCGATATTTATCGGGGGTAGATCGACACAAAACCTAGCTAAGAACACTCGCAGACGCTTATAGTACAACTGTGTACATTTTCAAGAAAATTGGTCCAGCCGTTTCGGAGTCTATAGGTAACGGACACACACAGAGACAAAGTTTCATTTATAAAATAAGTTTAGATTTAGATTTCTTGTTATTTAAATTTGGTTTTCGCTTATAATTTCCTTATGTTTCTTCGGTTGACGATATGCTAAAATACCGGTTTTCTCCATAAAAGTTTTTTAGGTTTGGTTTCAGATCATCAGAATATCAACGTAACAATTACTGCGGGAAACGCCCAACAGTGCCACATCTGGTAGAATAAATGTAAGACCTTAGCAAGATCAAAAAGCCACGTATTCATATTTTAGGAACAATAAAACGGTGGTATTAGAAGGTATCGAATTGCAGCCCCTATTTTCATACTTTTTCTGTCGACTTCCCTGCAAAATATAAGGCCACATCTTCACCACGCTAAATGTTGCCGCAGAGATTTCCGCAGCAAAAGGTCTTATAACCGGTGGTGAATTCAGAATGTTGTTCTCGTAAACAGGTTGGCAATCAAAGTTAGAGAAACCAGTCTACATTAGTAATAGACCTAAGCTGGAGGTGAGTATAAAGAAATTGCCTCATATCTTTTCTAAGAGACTTTGTGAGAAATCGAAAGCAAAAGGTATTTGATTTTGACATCTCAATTTTATTTTCCACGCCGACAATAATTACGATATAAATAAGTATATATATCAGTTACGATGCCTCTTAATCTACACATTTCTATCACCCTCTCTCTCTTTCTCTATCTCTCCCCCACTCTTTCTCTCTCTCTATATATATATGTTCCAGGTTGAGGAGTTTATCCCAGTTGCATAAGCTGTCAGTATTTGTTTATTTTGTTGTCAGCTCTGAAGCCAACGGGGTATCGGATCATGAACAATTCTTATACAAGAAAACTAAACCTATAATCAAAACTGAAACATTCTCTAATTCCTTTTTTGGGCCTTTGAAATTATGATAAGTACAAATGTATATATGGATATGAAAAAAGTTCTCACACACACACACACACACACACACACACACACACACACACACACACACACACATATATATATATATATATTTTAATTCAGATACTTTAATCCAAGCGGAAAAAGCAGGAAGGTGAATTCCAAAAACCCGATCCTAATTAATATTAAAAATTTTATTTTAATATTAAAAAATGATACAGGAAGAGAGCTCCATGTAATAAAATATTACAGAGCAAATATAAATTAAAAAAAGATTAATTCAATGATGTTGGATGATCATTTCGATATGAAAATACCCACGGGGGAATAACACATCACCTCAGCAACAGAAAAATCCTTTCAGAAACTGGAGAAAGGATTTTTCCGTTGCTGAGGTGATGTGTTATTCCCCGTGGGGATTTTCATATCGAAATGATCATCAAACATCATTGAATTTATCCTTTTTTGATTTATATAAAATTAACTCCGAAGGGTGAAAACATCAACGGTGTCCTCACAAAACTTTGAAGTCGGCATGAACCAGCTCTGTTAAAGTGTCACATTCCTTGTACTATATATATATATATATATATATATATATATATACACACACACACACACACACACACAGAGAGAGAGAGAGAGAGAGAAAAGTAAATGAACAAGAAGGAAGCGTATCTCAAGATAACGTTTCCCTTTATTTGACCTTTGTCAGAGGCAGAGAGAAAGATGCAACAAAGAGACATGTTGGTATGTTGCAATATTGGTCAGATATGTACAATAAGAACTAATCCCAAGAACAATATAACAGTATCCTGTCGTTTTATAGGTTTTTCACTTTTGCTTTCGGTGTCTAAAGAAGATCTAATAAAAGTGAAATGTGTTAGATTGAGATACGTTTTTTATTTGTTCTTTTTATTTATTCTATCATATTGCCCGGTATATTGCCATTGTTGGAGATTTCGTTTATTAATTCTGTGATCTTGTCTACACCAAATACGTCTCAGAACGTCAACAACTCTATTACAAAACCGTCAGGTTCTACTGTTTTGTTTCTGTTCAATTTGGTCAGTGCCACCTTCACTGTGGTGTTCAATATTTCTAGTCCGTTCTTATTTCTGTGCATTGCTGGATTTTCTCTCTTATCGCGGAAGAGATCTCCGGTATACTCATCTCATCTCTGGAGTATTTTTTCTTTTTCAAGTATCTGTATTCCGTCCTTTGCTTTTATACATCCTGTTTCTGGGTAGGTCTTCTTTTCTGTTAGTTCCTTTATTTTATTTATTATTTATTTTATTTTTTTAGTCGTTTCACCTTCCTAGGCGGTAACGCCACTGATACGCAGGGGGCTACATAAGAGAAAAATATTAGATAGGAGGAGAGTAAAGAGAAAGAGGAACCAGTTACAGGCGGTGTCAGAGAATGGAGCAAGAAAATGATGGGAATACAGGTGTGATGACAGTTTCAAAGGTGGAGAGAAAGGAAAAGATATACAGGGTGATGTAGAAAGAACTACAGCCAAGTGGTTAAGGGATGGGTATTGACGTTGCATTTAAATTCCTGGAGGTTGTAGCCGTCAGGAAAGCAAGAATATGGAAGAGGGTTCCACAGGTGGGAAGTGCGAGAAAAGAAGCTGATGGGGTAGAGTTGTCGGCTTGCATGTGGTTGATCTAACTGAATGCGTGGGACTCAGTTGCCAGTTTGGTTGCACGAGTAAACTCATGTGGCAGGGGCACCAGTGACTTAAGTTCGTCGGAGAATGCATATCTCTTTTACTTGTTGCGCTCAGTCTCTCTATTTTGACGCATTTGTCGTTGAACCATTTCCTTTAGCCTCTCTACATTTGCTCCTTATTTTCTTGCGTCGTTTCCTTTATCCCGTTCCATGTCTTTGTATTGTTTTCCATCTCTTCTGCATCATGTCAAGAATTTTCTTAGTTATTAAAACATTTTTTTAATCCGACCTGCTTTTTTCATGAGAAGATGTCATTTACTGATGTCTCTAGAGCTTCTCTTAGTGCGTACCGACTCATAAACACACACAAACATAAATGATTGTCTCATACACATTTTTAAAGAAAGAAATTGTGCATAACCTGATACATGTATACATTATTTCCCTACAATTCTGAATAGAAGTGTATTTCGTTTTCTCATTCACACATATACTAACGTTACGGACATATAAACAAACTTAATTCGTGTATAGTTTAAATACGCTTGACACATGAATTAATTTCGCATACATATTCATTTAAAATAAACATCTATTGCTTTTATTACAAGTAGCAGACACTTATAAACAGACATATGTTTTTTCTTTATATTTAAAAATATTATTTAATTGTTTTATTACACGTGACACTTATCTGATAAATGAAATCAAACCTCACTCAACATACTGCTTCTTTGGACTTAAAAAAAAAACTAGAAAAAAAAATCATTCGATTTAAAAAATCTTTGAAAAGCTTGTTAAATTGAAACATGTTAGGTTAAAGACACTTTTTTCTACCTGTTTTTTACTTATTCTTTTCATATATATATATATATATATATATTTAGACATTTTGTATTTAAGAAGAAATCTTTTTTATGCAAGTTTCGTTAAAAATAAGTGACAAGATAGTAGGGTTAAAATTCTTATATAATTGTTCATGTGTAAAGAAAAATGTCTGAATGCATTGTTTCTTAAAGAGGTTTTGGCTATAATTTTAGCCATTATCAACGACGAACATTTTCAACTGAATATTTATATACTTATTACTGAATATCTATCTATATGTAGATTCTGTTTATATGTATATATTAGTCATCCACATACAAGCCTGTATCACAGCTCATCAGTGTGGCTAGACCGATTTGATGTCATTCGGAGTCGCTACTCACCACGCCATAGGCGCATGGAATCAGAGAAGGGAAATTTTAACGTCTTATATATAAGTAGTGTATACTCACGCCGGCCACCGAAAGAACTCAATTCATTCCTGAAGAGTAATATATATATATATATATGTTTTATGTAGGTATGTAGAGTCATAGACATATGTTATATAGAGACAACCATTGAATGTGTACGCACACAAATATCAATCGAATTCTTTCGTGATGTTTGCGATAGCATTGCTTCACGTTCTCAGCAGTACCTGGATTAGAACAGACGTCAGTCTGAAAACAGGATTTTACAAAGCAATAAAATAATGTCTGTAGATTCCATTTGATTTTGAAAATGATATGTATTAAAAAAACACTTGTTTACAATTATTTAAAGTATGTATATATATTATGGGGGACAAGTATATATATATATATATATATATATATATATATAATATTTGGTATTTTTGTCAGGTAAATTCCAATACAGTCAAGCTCAAAAGAAGTCAATGTTAAATCTTTATTAAATTAAACAAAGTAATATGATCTTGAAAAAAATTTTGGATATGCTACAAATCCTTGGATAATAAATACTTCGCAGCTAAACAGTCGCTCCTCAGATCCAAATCATACACATTACATTGTATAATTTGGGTCTGAGAAGCGGCTCCTTACCTGCTAAATATTTATTACCCATATATATATATATATATATGCCAACAAAGAAAATTTTTCTACAAATGCACCCCGATTATATATATATATATATATATATATATAAACAGAATAAACAGAGATAATTATATGATTAAATCAGAGTTGTCAAGTGAAAAATGTTCTTGAATGTAAAAGGAACAATTTCCGCAATGTCATCAGTTTCGAATGCTTTTTAAGTAAAATATGAAAAGGCGCGAAGTCCATTAACTCTTTGAAAATCAGTTTAATGAAATCTCACTTATGACTTGCATATTTGATTTAGTATATTCAGGTCAATGTAATACGCTAGAATTGTTTGGACTAAGACTAACAACAGAGAAGAGACCGATTTATGTGCTCTTGCTGAACTAATGAGATTTCATGAACTTCCACAAGAAGGTGCTGTTGTCAAAAGTAGAAGCAATTACATTGCGTATCTTTCTTCAGAAAGAACATAATTTAATCGAAGTAATGCTAGGATTTAAGGCAGTTTTCTTTTGAGAAGCCCTATTTTAAACACAAATCGCAGATCTACACAAATATATACAAAATTAAAAGACATATATCATGCAAATCTCTCTATTTATCTCTTTCTCTCTATAAATATGTATGTAAAGTGCGATGGATAAATTGTTACCATTTTATATTTTTAACTTTCCTTATGCGCGTTAATTGTTTTGATTTTGTCAAAGCATAGTAGGGTCAGCTGGGTATCGTTTGTGAAAAAAGTACCATGGCGCAATTCACTTCGAGACCAATCGGAACATTTTTAGAATGTCTGGGTGAAAATCTGAGGACAGTGCAGATGATTTCAAAAGGGTCGGATGTGTCTAATGGTGTTTATGAAGGTACGGAAGCTAGCAAAACTCACTGTTTTGTTCTGAGAAGAAAAGAACTGCAAAATTTGTTATTGAGGGCCTTAGACTCAACACAGAGGTTTACATCAAGTGCCTTGACGAGATAATGCTCACAGATCCTAAGTTTGTGGCTGACGGAAGTCACTATGTCCGGCAACAGAGCTCTGCACACAAGCAGGGGAACCCATTTATGATTGTCAGACAACTTCTGTGACCATATCATCCTTTACATCTGGCCATCTTACTTCCAAGACTGCAATCATTCTCTAGTATTACGTGTGACGTGCTGTTGAGCGAGAGACCAACCAAACTCCTTGTAACTGAACTGATGGCAAGGATTATGGTCGCATTCACTAAATTAAAGAAAACCGTTCAGAAGAGTTGCAAGGAGATTTCGAAGTCGTCTGGAGGCTGTGATTGATGACAGGCACGATTTGTTTGAATAAATTTAGTATTTCAGGCTATTTTTGTGTAACTTTGGTAAATATATCTGTTATCTGTTAAAATGAGATGTCAGGTCAGTGTTCACTTTTGTGAAACGACAGTTTATCTGTCGCATACTGCATATATATATATATATATATTTAAAATTATTCATTTGGCAAGAAATACTAAAAAATAGTATGAAATACATCATTTTTTATAACACTGGGGTGACCTAATAATTATGGCCGGTAGTGTATCTCACCTACTCGACTTCTAAAGAGCAGTTAAACTGGAGCAGTACAGCGCAGTCTATTTGGTAGTAAGAGAAATATCTAATATAAACTTATTTATAAATGGAATTTGTCTGTGTGCGTGCGTGTGTGTGTGTGTGTGTGTGTGTGTCCGTTACCTATAGACTCCGAAACGGCTGAACTGATTTTCTTGAAAATTTACACAGTTGTACTATAAGCGTCTGCGAGTGTTTTTAGCTAGGTTTTATGTTGATGTACCCCTGATAAATATCGAAAATCTATAATTGAAAAAATCGGCTTATAGAAGGAGTGGTTAGATTTTAATCAAGTTTGATACACTCAGAGACAAACACAAGAAACGATATTCAGAAGTTTCAAGGTTGCAGTTCTTAAAATAGTGCAGAAAATCGATAATATATATATATATTCGACTCGTCCGGAGTACACCCACCCGACTTCCCTATTAGAACTGAGGCCAAACTGCACGACGTATATATTACCCCGACAGTAGTATCCAGAGTAATTTCAAAACTCGACCCCCATAAGGAGTGTGGAGACGATGGAATCCCGGTGATAGTCCTTAAGAAGTGTGCTCCTGAACTTTCCCCTGTCCTCTCTAAACTATTTAACTACTGCCTTTCTGCTTCCTGCTTTCCTGCATGCTGGAAGTTCTCTTCAGTCGTTCCTGTATTTAAGAATTGTGGTGAACCCTTGGACCCATCCAACTATCGCCCTATGAGACTTCTACCGATATTCGGGAAAGTATTCGAGGCTATAACCAATGCTGAAATAGTTCATCATCTCACCGCCCACAAACTGTTCTCCGACAGGCAATATGGATTCCGCTTTGCCAGGTCCACGGCCGACCTGCTAACAACCGTAACGGAGTACATGCTACAGGCCCTTGATGAGTCTGACGAGGCCCGCGCGGTTGCTCTGGACATCTCTAAGGCTTTCGACAGTGTTTGGCACTCTGCCCTCCTATGCAAACTACGCGGTTATGGTATTACCGGCCGCCTGCTTGACCTAATCCAATCTTTCTTAAATAACCGCAAAATGAAGGTCGTTCTGAATGGGCGTGCCTCTTCGTCCTACAGCACGAATGCTGGTGTCCCACAGGGCTCTATCCTGGGCCCGACGCTCTTCCTTATTTTCATCAACGACCTCCCAGATGAGATCAAGTCCCAAGTAGGCATCTACGCAGATGACACTACAATATATACTCCCTCTCCAGTAAGAAACCTGTCGTGGCGGACAGACATAATCTCGCTGCTGACCTTGAGCGGGATCTACACTCTGTGGTGAAGTGGGGCAAGAAGTGGCTTGTCAACTTCAATTCATCTAAGACCAAGCTGTTGTCTGTCAACCATTACAGGCAACCTCCCCTGCCTCCCATAAGCATGGACCAAGTAATACACTACGCCTCCTCGGACTTACCCTGTCCTCAGACCTCAAATGGAACCACTATATTGAATCCATAGCAAAATCTACTGCTAAGACGGTTTGAGTCACTATGTTGATCCAGGATGTTTTTTCTACCTGAATCCATCCTGCATATATAAAAGTCAACCATCCGTCCGTGCATGGAGTACTGCTGACATTTATGGTCAGGTGCCCCTGCCGTTCTCCTCAGTGTTCTTGACAGGCTCCAAAGGAGTGTCTGTAATGTGATAGGTACTGATCTGGCGGCTCGACTGAAGCCACTTCCCCATCGTCGAAATGTGGCCTCCCTTTGTCTGTTCTATAAATACTTTCATGGCTTCTGCTCAGACGAACTTAAGTCACTGATGCCTCCTCAACAGGTGTTTACTCGTGCAACCAGACTGGCAACTGGGACTCACCCATTCACAGTCAGGTTAGCCAAATGCAGACGACAATTCTACTCCTGCAGCTTCTCTCGCGCTTCCCGCCTGTGGAACTCGCTCCAGTATTCTTACTTTCCTGACGGCTACAACCTCCAGAAATTTAAATGCAAAGTCAATACTCATCTACTAACCACTGGACTCTAGCTCTCTCCCGACCCCCGTATAACCTTCCCTTTCTCTCCATCTATGTATCTGTCATCGCACCTGCTTTCTCAGCTTTCTATTGTTCCTTTCTAACTAATTTGTATTCTTCACTCTTTTCTAATTAATCTTTTTACATTTATGTAACCCCCTGCATATCAGTGGCGTTTCCGCCTTGCTCGGGGTGAAATGATTAAAAAAATGTATATATATAAGGCAAGATGTTTGTGTGTGTGTCTGTTTATCTGTCTGTATTTTCTTTATACACATCCACAATTTTTATAGGATTCTCACCAAACTTCACACAAACATTCTTTAGGTTGAGTCTGAGCTCCAGAACCATGGATTACTTTTAAAGCTTTCATTACACCCGAGCAACGCTGGGCTATACTGCTAGTATATATATATATATATATATATAGGTGTGTGTATAACAAGAGCATGGCGTAAGAAATACATTTACTTTTAAAAATTTGTTGAAAACACAGGTTTATTGATGCAAATAACTCTCACACCCCCATACATACACACATTCACTTAAATGCACAGACACACATTTATACATATGTGTAGATGGTCTGTAGACGGTCTGTAGATGCTTTTCACAAGAAATCATCTCTTTGCCTTTGAATATTCCATCAATAGATATTTTAGTTTAGTTTTATATATCCATTCATATTTTCTCCTTCGTTTCTTTTTTTTTACAGAGCCATTTCCCTTAGTGCAGTGTATATTAGATATGAGTATAACCATTAACTGAAAGGAATCAGAATACTTGGTTGTCGGTAAAAGAGACAGCTCAAGGTGAGAGTTACATATCGGGGATGTCAAAATGAAACGGATCATTAAAATTTAACTATATAAACACTGTATTGACAAACAACAGCATTTGTGTGAGTGTGTATGTGATAAAATCTTGAAGACGTATGGGAAGAGTGAAAGAAGTTCTTTTTTTCAGAAACTAGGCAAAGAAAGGAGAAATATTTTTTAGAAAGAAAGAAGTATTAGACACTTATGAAATATCTTCATTCCTATAAAGCATTGTGTTATGGCTTTTCGTCGCCAGTTTGTTGTGTAGTTGTGGCGTAACTTCGCCGCAAAGGTGTAATGACCGGTTTGTGCCGGAAGTAAGACACAGAACACGGGAGGTAGGTGTAAACCAGTGTATTAGTATAAACAAGGTATTCAAAGAAATGTTAAAAAATTGTCATAAAGTCCAAGGTGTTATTAAGCTTCCTGACTATTAGCTGTCGTTAACGGCTGTACTTGACTGAACGTAACTAACTGCTCTAGATGACTGCCAACTAGACTGCGCTGTACTGCTCCAGTTGAACTGCTCTTTAGAAGTCACGTAGTGACATACACTACCGGCCATAATTATTAGGCCACCCCAGTGTTTTAGAAAATGATGTATTTCATACTATATGTTAGTATTTATTGACAAGTGAAGAATTGTAAATGAAAATGGAATGGTTCTTTCGTTAATACTGCAGAATAACATGTGCATCAAATGAATTTATAAATATTTAATAATTACCTATATTGCAGTTTCATTAATGAAAGAATGAAGAAAATCTAGGGTGATTCGGACGAATTCATCTTTGTTTCCTTGTTTTGTAAAATTTTGCAAGGTAATAATAACTAAAGAACCATTCTATTTTCATTTAGAATTATCCACTTGACAATAAATACTAAAAATAGTATGAAATACATAATTTCTTTTAAAAACCTGAAGTGGCTTAATAATTATGGTCGGTAGTGTATATATCTAGAGGAAGAGTTCATTCTTCGTGAGAGGGTACCATAACACATAAAATGCTTGATAGTTTCCTCATAGAGAAAGAAGAGACTTGATGACACAGAGATACGGTTTTGCTGACAAATATTAAAAATACCATAGACAAAGCACGAGAGAAACAAAAACGTTTTAATTGAAGCTACACCCAGGCTAATTTTAACAGTCAGAAAGAACAGTATTTCGTTGGATACATAATGTGGGAAAGAGTATTGGGAAAATTGGCCCTTAATGATAGGGCAATTTTGAAAGCCAGGGAAGTAGGGGAAACATTTATTTGATTAAATAAAACAAGCACTACGAAAAGAAGAAAAAGCAGTGTCATAAATAATGAAGAGTTCTTTAGAACAATAAAAAAGCAAATTGCGGAGAGCTGTTATTGCTAAAATCCAGAAAGTGAGAGGAAGAGAAAGAGAGAGAGAATGAGAGAAAGAGAAGGAGAAAAAGAGGCAATGAGAGAAAAAAGTGATCACGAAAAGTTAAAGGCTGATAGTCAGTTAACAATAGTTTATTGAGATGCCACCTTGAGTTAACTAATTGTTGGCTCTTGTAAAAACTCCTCGTCTCTTTAAGGACGAAATTTCAAAGAAAATATCTTCTGTTAACTGGATATGTAATGTTAAGTTTTGCTAAGATGTGTCGTGTCGCTTTGGTAGAGTAGTAGGTAAGGGAGAAGAAAAAAATCTTCGTTTCACTGTATTTCATGCTTTGTTCTAAATATTGTTTTCAGAATAATTGAAATGTTTTTTGTATTAAGTTTATAAATATATTAATGTTTAATTTAAAATTGATTTTTCTATTGTAAAATAGTTAATAGCATAATTCGTCTCTGTCCCCACCCTTAGTCCACGTGCTATCGCAAAATCAGCATTTCCCAGAATGACCCAAATGAAACAGAAGCCCTCTTTGAGGAAGGACGAAATTTCAAAGAAAATATCTTCTGTTAACTGGATATGTAATGCTTTCTCTTTTGCTAGTTAAGAGTAATTAGGGAAATTGACATTTTTTTAAAGGTCTGCTTCTTTGAACTTATACTAAAGTATATACTTAATATTTGTTCTTGTTTCCACCCATCTTTTGCTTTTTCATATACGGGATGTTAGCAACCCGGTAGGATAAAAAGAATTAACATGAAAAGGGCGTAGGAACTCTTGATGAGTCAACGGCCAGCTAAGTGGTGTCTCAAATTATCCTGTATAAAATCATGGCTATACAACGAATACATATTAAACCTAACGGCGTGAAGGTGGTTGGTTCCGAAGAGAGCAATCCTAGCCCGGTAAGGACCGACATGGTTAACAGGTGTCACCTGACCGTCATCCGGTGACTGTTAGCAACAACGGCATAAAGAGGACAGTTTTTCCCAAGATATGTCCCTCGCCAGGGAAGGAACGACATGAGCAACAGGTGTATCTGGACCGTTACCCTACGACCATGCGCTACAAACAAAGGATTACCTTGGGGACATGAAACGTCAGGACGTTAAACAGCTGCGGACAACTAGAGAATGTCAAGCAGGAAATGAACAGACTAAAAATCAATATTCTAGAAATATGCGAAACCAGATGGTCAAATAATGGAGACTTCAGCAGCGACAACCATAGGATAATATATTCCGAAGGCAAAAATAATGAAAAAGGAGTCGGCTTAATACTGGACAAAGAAATGAAGAAATGTGTTTTGGGATACTGCTAGTCAAACTGAAAGGGAGACCGTTCAACATAGCAATTGTAGTCATCTATGCACCAACAACACAAAGCACCGAGGAAGAAACAGAATCTTTTTACTCCGCTATAGAGAAGGCCAAGGCTCAATGTAAAAGCCAAGAAATGAGGATCATCATGGGAGATTTGAATGCCAAAATAAGCAAGGAGAGAGAAGGTATGACAATTGGCAACTTTGGCTTAGGAATCCGCAACGAACGAGGAGAGAAATGGGTTCAATGGTGCATAGCAAATGACCAAGTAATAATTAACACCTGGTTTCAAGGACGCCTACGACGTCTAGGGATATGGAGAAGCTCAAGAGGTGACACGAAAAACCAAATAGACTACATGACCATTAACAGCAGATTCAGAAATACAGTGGTTCAAAGCAAAGCCTATCCAGGCGCTGACTGTGGAAGCGACCACGTCAAAGTCATCTGCAAATTAAAAGTGAAACTCCGGAGATTGAAGAAGCCTAGTGTAGCATCAAAACTGATATACAACGCACTCGTGAATGACCTCAACCTACAGAAAGAATACACTAACAGTGTGAAAGCCAAATACGAAGAACAAATTGGGAAAGGACACTCGAAATGGGAAGCGCTAAAGGAAGCAATAATGACATCAGCAAACAACATTTCCCCAAAGGGAATTACGCGTAGAAAGAAAAACGAGTGGATGACGGAAGAGATTCTGGACATGATGCAAAGGAGGTAGAAAATGATATCAAGACATGGAACGGAGTACAGGGAACTACACAAGGAAATAAGAAGAAAATGTAGACAGGCTAAAGAGGAATGGCTCAATGAGAAATGTGCAGAAGTAGAGAGATTGAGCAGGAATAATAAAGCAGACATGCATAAGGAAATAAAAGAAGTGACAGGACAAAAAACCTGCTCTTCAACAGGATGTATAAAATCTAAGGATGAAACAATCATTTTGGAGAAAGAGGAAATATTCCGACGAAGGGAAGAATATATAAAAGATCTTTTCCACGACAAGAGAGAGCAACCAATAATACGCAAAGATGAGGAAGGACCGGAAATATTAAAGTCTGAATTAGAATCTGCAGTAGCCAAACTGAATAGAAACAAAGCAGCTGAACAAGTCGGCATAGTCATAGAGCTGCTGATAGCTCTGGAAGAATTTGGTATAGAGAAAATTACTGAAATAATAAATGAAATGTATAATAGTTGTGTAATACCAGATGACATTAGCAAGTCTATCTTCATAGATCTACCTAAGAAGCCAGGAGCAAACGAGTGCAAACTCCACAGAACCATCAGTTTAATGAGCCATATAACAATACTGATCGTCCGAATCCTGATGAATAGAGCGAGAAGCAAAATCAGGGCAGCGATAGTACAAGAACAGTGTGGTTTCGTTAAAGACATAGAGACAAGGAATGCCATATTTATGATTAGGATGCTATCTGAAAGGGCAATACAAATGAAGAAGGAGTTATACCTGTGCTTTATTGATTATGCGAAGGCGTTTGACAAAATACGCCACAAAGAATTGATGGACATGCTCGGCAGCCTGGAGTTATTTGGGAGAGACTTGAGAGTAATCAAGTTTCTTTACTGGTAGCAAGCCGCTTGCATACGGACAGTTAATGAATTGAGTAGATATACAAAGATAGAAAGGGGCGTAAGACAAGGATGTGTCTTTTCACCGGATCTGTTAAAATTGTACAGCGAGAATATTTTGAGGACCCTAGAAGTTATGCCTGGATTTGTCAGCGGAGGCCATAATTTAAACAACCTAAGTTACGCAGATGATACAGTGCTGATAGCACACACAGAAAGGAAACTACAAGACCTGCTACAGAAGGTAGCTGAAGAGAGTGACAAGAAAGGAGTACAAATAAACTGCAAGAAAACCGAATGCATAGTCATCAGTAAAAAGGGTAGCCCAATATGCCAAATACAGGTTGGGGATGCTAAAATCAAGCAGGTATAAAAATTTAAATACCTGTGAAGTGTTATAAAAGAAAACGGAAAGTGCGACACAGAGATCCGAAGGTAAATTATCATGGTGAAAGAAGCATTCCAGAAGTTGAGTAAAGTATTAAGAAACAGGACAATTTCGCTAGAAACAAAGAAGAGAGTACTGGATTGCTACGTGCTGTCCGTCCTTCAATATGGCAGTGAATGCTGAACAATATCATCCAAGATGAAGGAAAAACTTGAAGCAACTGAAATGTGGTTCTACAGAAGGATGCTGCGAATACCATGGATCGAGCAATGATGAGGTCTTAGAAATGATGGAAACAAAAAGGAAATCAATACTGAGCATCAGGAAAAGACAGCTGAAGTTCCTGAGACATGCAATGAGGAAGGAGGGCTTGGAGAACCTGATACTAACAGGCCAGGTAGAGGGAAAATGAGACGGGAAAGCAACTGATAACATATTTGAAAGACCTCACTCATCAGGTGGATGACGGAACGAGGGTTGCATGGTGTCACAGGAGAAGGTGTGTTAAGAGCCACAAGAGATAGGGAAACTTGGAAAGACATAATCGCCTACGTCTTGAAGGGACAGGGCACATAGAAGAAGAAGCTAGCTACCCCCTTCATATAAAATGCAATAAGATGGGGAAACCATTTTAGTTGCTGACCGTTCGACTTCTGGTGTATGTTCATATGGTAGTAAAATCAGGTAAAATATAAAATTTAAACATAAAAATGTAGTACATTTTTGTGGTTTTATAATCTTTATTCGTATATTTTTATGAATTAAAAAAATATTGCATTGAAGATATAACTACGTGTAATAAATCGAAAACTGGATGAACTTTAAGCACTAATATTTCAGTAATTAAAAAATGCCCAGGAGTCATTCAAGATTGCGTGTGACTAAATGAGTTTGTTGCAAAGATGTACATTGAGGGAGTAACAGTTACATGTCATGAGAATAAGTAAGATAGAGAACCGCTGACTTTAGATTTCAAGTGGTTAAGATTGTAATGATCATGGGAATCATATTTAGGGAGTTTGTTGGGCATAAAATTTAGATCCGGGGAAGAAGCTGAGTGGAACTTACTCCTTACCAATGTAATTCGATAGGAATGAAGATGAATCAAAATGTATGTGACAAAGCGGGTCTGAGATTGTAAGGATTTATTGTTTGCTAGTTTTCACATAATATTACTGATGACTTGTCCATTCTACCCTATTTCTAAGCACAGAATTAATAAAAAAAGTTGCTTTACTCGTTCATATAATGAAATTATACTAATGGCTTTATATAGTGCGGAAATGCATATTTAAACGCATTTATGACTCGACTATTAGTTATATCATGGTATAATGAATTGTACTCATCAATCATCATTTATATATATAATTTAGTATTGTTTTATGTTCATCCATTTCCAAAAATCTAGCCAAATGACCAAAAGATTTGAATTTTTAGAGGAAGAAAGAATTCTGGTCGATCAAAGAACTTTTCCAGCATTTACTTAGATATATGAATTGTTCTTTATTTCTGCTTGATGTTTTTTTAAATTAGAAGAAACTAACACAAATGGAAAAAAGACGTGCCGGATGTAACATTTTCTATTATTTTTATAATTGTTTTGAAGCTTAGTCAGCTTGTATTTTGTTTTATATTTTACATTGATCTTTTCCATTTTACAACAGTGGTGCTCATTTGCACATAATATATATATATCAGCCGAGTTCGAATTGCAGCTTAATTCCTTGCATTCACTTGTGCACAAATACCCTCGGTGTACTTTTAGTCCTGGTAACATAGCAACAATGTGTTATGTGGTGCAGTGGATATCGACTCGGAACGACAAATCGGGAAGCCGAGTTCGAATTCACGTTAAATAACTTGCATTCACTTAAGCACAAATACCATTGGGAAAGATATTAATCAGCCTCTTCCTTCCAGTTATGGATTAAATACTAGGAGAAATAGGGCTCTTGATCGGTAACCAGTCTACAGTAGAAAGCAATGGAAACCTACTGCTGGATAATCTTCTGCTCAGTCAGTCATGTCTCTTTCGAAACATAATCGCCCAAGTGTGTATCACGTATGGCACTTAACCGAGTGACTCATTCATTATTTTTTTGTTTTTATTTTTGATATTCTGCAAATGAGCTTGAAGAATAATCTTTCATAGCCCTATTTTGTTTCTGGTCATCCTGTAAGACTGTTGTCTAACGTTATTAAAATTTTATTTCGGATTTGACGCCCCTTTTAAAATGGAATACCACGTAGACAAAAAATGTTTAACACCATCATCTCTTTGCTTTTAATCACAGCTCAAAACCTACCAAAGCTACTCGCGATATTTTTGCAGTGTACGGAGGTGACATTATTGCAGATAGTAGGGCACAGAAATGGTTTTCCCGTTTTAAGAAGGGTACGGATAGGAGGTGAACTCAGCAGGCGTACAAAAATAGAAAGTGGCGTAAGACAAGTTTGTGTTTTCTCACCAGATCTTTTCAGCCTGTACGGTGAAGCAATTATGAGAGAAATAAAAGCCTTGCCAGGATTTGTCATTGGCGGCCATAATCTCATCAATATTTGATACGAAGATGACACAGTGCTGATAGCAGGCACGAAAAGGAAAATTCAGGACCTTCTACAGAAGTTGGCAAAAGAAAGTGCAAAGAAAGGGTTGAGCATAAACCTCAAAAAAACTGAATGCATGGTTATCAGCAAAAAGAGGAGACCAATATGCCAACTGCACGTTGGGGAATCTAAAATAAAAATGTAAAAAATTCAAATACTTAGGAAGTGTTTTGACAGAGGATAGAAAATGCGAAACGGAGATCCAAAGACGCATTGGAATGACCAAATACGCATTTCAGAAGCTAACCAGAGTACTGAAAAATAGGAAAATCTCATTAGAAACAAAGACAAGAGTGCTGGATTACTAAGTGATATTTGTTCTTCTGTATGGAAGTGAATGTTGGATGATCCCATCAAGGATGAAGGAAAGGCTTGAGGCAGCAGAAATGTGGTTTCACAGGGATACCATGGACAGAGCACGTGTGCAACGATGAGGTGTTGGAAAGGATGCAAACGAGAAGAAAACTCATAATAAATAACAAGGGAGAGACAAATGAGGTTCCTGGGACAAGTAATGAGGAGGGAGGGCGTGAGAAACTTGATACTTACATGTCGGATAAATGGAAGAAGAGATAGGGGAAGGCAGCGCAAGACGTAGTTGTTATCTCTGAGCAAATGGTTGACGAAGCGGGGCTTGGAAGAGATATCAAGATAAAATTTACTGAGAGCGACAAGAGACAGAGCTAAGTGGAAGTTCATGATCGCCTACGTCCAGAAAGGACACGGCACATAAAGAAGAAATAGATTTAAACTCACTGACTATCGACGTACTGATCAATCTGTTCAGTTTGATGAAGAAGATGGCGATCTGTCTAGTTATTGTTGCTTGTCATCTTCACGAAACGGTTAATAATAAGCTGTATGTTGACCAACACATATTCTGTCACAGCAACCATATTCTCCCTTTAGATTATGATCTTTTTTGGTCACTTTCTAACAATGTGTGGGGGTTTTGTTCAACAATGTTGCTGAGCTTAAAACATGGCCTGATAAATTTTCGAATGATATTTCTAGCGATTTCTATCGTCGAGGCATTGAACAGATTGTTGACAGGGGGAAAGATTGTTGAATGATTCATTTGAACTATTAAGAAATAATGAGTTAGAAAAACGAACGAATTCATGTAACGTCCTTATATATGTGTGTATGTGTGTGTGCACAAACCTTTGAAAAACATAATAAAAATGGCAATTCTGACACTGCTACAGAAAAAAGGGACTTAATGTACCATCAAACAGAAATTATAGATCAATTTAAAATTCTTTGTTAAAAATGTAAAACTTACTACTAATTTGCTTACATTTGGGAACTATTAAACACAACAAAGACAGGAAATCTTCACACACACACACACACACACACACACACACACGTGTGTGTGTGTGTGTGTGTGTGTGTGTGTGTGTGTGTGTGTGTGTGTGTCTGCCTTCTACCGAGTGCTCATAGCTCAGAGGTAGAATCGCCGACTGACGCCAATTCGGTTGGCTTTCAATCCTGGGTTAAAAGCATTTGGAGTCTAACCGTACTGATGAGCTGTGATACAGCAAAACAGATCTGTCTGCGGATTACTATATATATATATATATATATATATATATATAATAGAGATCACTCTAAGCAAGGCAATAAAGCTAGCAAATCACAAGGGGTTACTAGGTGTAGAAGTGTTAGAAAACAAACATTGCTAAGGAGCGAGAACACCAGAAGAGGAATCAGGAGGACAGCGATTGACATTAGATTTTAATTTTTAGAAATTAAAGCATAGAGACGGAACAGAGTTCCACACGCGAGAAGCGCAAGAAAGGAAACTGTTAGCATAGAACTTACGTTTACATCTGGCCAACGTAACTCTAAACTGAGGTATATATATATATATATATACCAGTTTGGCTGTATCACAGCTCATCAGTGTGGCTAGACACATCGACTTGCTTCTAGTCGGGATCGAAACTCGACCGCTTTGGTGTCGGTCAGAGTCCCTACTTCTTAAGCTATAGGCGCATGGAATAAGAGAGGAGAAATTTTAGTGTTGTATATATGCGGTGTATACACACGCCAGTCACCGAGAGAATTTATATATATATATACTTGAATAACAATATATATGTAAACCCTCCTCATATGTTTATTTATTAATTTACTTATCTCTTTCTGTGCATGACTGACGCCAATTCGGTCGGGTTTCAATCCTGGGTTAAAAGCAATCGGAGTCTAACCTTACTGATGAGCTGTGATACAGCAAAACAGATCTGTCTGCGGATGACTATTTACGCTCTCACACCCTGATTGAGCACTCTGGAAGAATGGGAGACTTTGAAAAACGTTTTTGTTTTAAAATTTGGCATGGCCGATTATAGTGAAAAACTTCTAGTCTTTAACAGCATAAAATTTTGTACCATGAAAAATATATTTAAATATTTTAAGAAAAGGTACAAACCTGATTTGATAAGAAAATTAAATAAAATTTTATCGGTTAGGTCCAAAATTGAAACACTGAAAGCTAAAATCTTGTTACACTCTTGTCTTCAACACTAGATTTGCCCTCATTTTATTTCCTATCGAATTAGGCGGGCAGATTTGATATCTGACTGGAAGTTAAAGAAGGCCTTTATTAAACATTTTCTTTTGAAATTATCTAGCCAGTGTTATGGCCCAAAAGGAATATATAATGTGTGATGTCGTTGGGCTTGTAATTTTTTGTCATATTTTGATGGGATCCGTTTTACCCGTTTTGTAGCTCTGGTACATGCGCGTTCGCTTTTTAAGACGGGTGCAATTTTCAGAATAAGTTAGAAATCTTATTTTTAAGAGATTTGGCTGTGTGGTTGAAGCAGATGCCGCAAAAATGTAGTCAATTTGTTTTCAGATGTTGAGCTTGTTATTTTGGCCTTTTACATTTCTCCTGTCTCTCTTGATAGAGGAAAACATTTTTCAGAGTTTGAAGTATTTTACGCTCAAATCTCTAATCTTCAACTTTTGTCTATAGATAAATCCAGTGAATTTCGAGCCAAATTGAATGGCTTGGCTCATCTTATGCCGGTTGTTCTATTTCTTTATTTTAATCCAAATGGAGAAGTGAACACGATCGGATGATTAAGTCCCTTAAGAATAACCACTCCTTGGTTATTACGAAACCCGATAAGGATTCTGGTGTTGTTCTTACAAGATTACATTAACAAAATGTTGACTTTACTTAATGATCCTTCCAACGTCTTGGTTCCGATGACACCCATGATTATACTCTGACCTCTGAAATTAGATTTCAGTAACGTCTCGTCCAATGCGTAAAAAGTGGTATTCTTTTATTTGAAATGCCTGAGGAATTAAGACCGTTTGGCTCAATTCATCCCGGGTTTTTATGGATTACCCAAGACTCATAAAGAAAGTGTCCCGTTGAGACCCATACTCGTATCAACATAAAGTCACAAAGTGGCTGGCTATAATGTTGCAACCCGTTTTGCAGCATTATAGTTCATTCTGTATTAAAGATTCGTTTTCTTTTTCTCAATTTATTCGAAATTGTGATGCCACCGATGAATTTATGAATTCTTTCAACACTTGCAGTCTTTTCAGATGTTCCTTTGTCGAAAACTATCGATATTTTCTAGTGATTTACTATATCGTAGTCATTTGACTCCCACAACAATACCCGAAGATGTTTTCGTTGAACTCATGAAATTTGTCACCATGTCTGACGATTTCAGTTTTGACAATATCATGTATCATCAGATTGAGGGTGTACTGACGGTTTTGAGCCCTGTTTTGGCTAATATATTTGCGGGCTTTTATGAGGAGAACCTATTTTTAAGTTCTTCCAGGCCCACGGTTTACTTCTGTTATGTTGATGACACTTGTGTTTTCAACAATGAATCGGAGATTGACCAATTCTTCTCCCTACTGAATGATATTTATCCTGCCCTTAAATTTACGGTAGATAAGGAGGTCGATTGTTCTTTGTCCTTCTTAGATGTTCTGGTTCATAGAACACCTTCCTCTTTTATTAATTTTCCTCTTTTATTAATTTAGTTTATACGGGCCTTTACACTCAATGGGATTCTTTTTGTTCTAAACAAAAAAAGATTAATTTGATTAAGACTTTAACCAATGGGGCGCTAATGATTTGTTCAGATGACACTTTGAAAGATTAAATTAATTGTATAACTAGTATCTTTATGACCAATGGTTATTCGTCAAACGTTGTTCAATCGATCATTCGAGGGAATATTGCTAAGTTTAACAAAATTGAACCTGCAACGATTGGAAAATATCCAGTCTATCGCTGAATACCGTGGTTGGGTAGGGTTAGTGAGGCTTTAGCCAAGCGAATTTCATTAAGTTCACGTGAGTGTTATTTGTACAGCTAACGTACATGTTTTGTTTAAAACTAGATCTGTTCTTCCACTTATCTGTAAAGACGTTTTACCCACTACCATATTAATTGTGTCATTTACCATTTTAGATGTAGTTGTGAAACACACACACACACAACTAAATATATATAATAAAATATAGTTTTAAAGTGCTATGGTAACATTCTATGACGAATGGACTATTCCTCTTGTTATATGTAATTACCCCCGTGACTTCCAAAGAGCAGTTAACAAAGGCAGTTGACGAAAGCTACTAGTCAGACAACAAGCAGCGTAATAATAACTTTGGACTTATTTATTTCTAGTTAGTTACTATTAACACTTCCTTTAAATATCTTGTTTCTTGTTATACTAATACCCTGTTTTGAACCTACCTTCTTAATCCGTGTCTTACTTCCGACCAAACCGGTCACTACAACTTTGCGGCGAAGTTTCGCCACAAATCCACAACATAAGGTATGCTATATTAATAGGGATATGTGCTGAATATTTGTGATTAAACGTGTGTAAATATAAGAAGTGTGAGCGGTAGAGACATATATCAACTTAAGTGAGTGTGGCCAGCCTGTTTCGTGCATAAACGAAGACTTCAGTTCATGTTTATATATATATATATATATATATATATATATATATGAACTGAAGTCTTCGTAATAATAATAAAATAATCAGGCCGGTAGATATAAATATAAAATACTGTTTAATTAAAAACAGAATATCTACTTAAATACGAGTATCGGTAAAAATAATGTCCAAAATAATTCATTACAATATATATATATATATATATATATGTGTGGGGGGGGGAGGGTGTACGTGTGTATGGCGCCCGGTTTCTGTGTTATGGATTTCAGTTGATTGTTAGTCATTTGTAATAAAGTGTGTAAGAAAGTAGAAATAAATGAGACATATTCATATCACTATTTATTCAGAGGAAATCATTAAAGAACTTTACTAAGCTGTTTTACTTGCAAATGTAAAAGTGCCCTCGTTTGTGATGAATGCATAATTGGACCCGAGCAAGCACGGCGGAGACATACACTCCTGCAGAGTTCGATATCAATTTCCTGAAACTTTTCAATCATTTGAGCTTTCACTTTCTGAATGATGCGAGGCTTTTCGCGATAAACAACATCTTTCATGATACCCCAGAGAAAGAAATTCGTCTGCGTAAGATCAGGGGATCATGCTGGACACTCAATTGGGTCGCGGCGTCCAATTGACTTTCCTGGAAAATGTTCATCAAGCCATTGACAAACATGACGTCCACAATGAGGTTGTGCTCCATCTTACTGGAAATAACAGTTTTGATCTTGTACACCAGTTCTGAATGTGAATGCTATGTTTGACTCACATACATATATGCATGCATACATTTTTACATACACGCACACATATATGTATGTATAGGAACTTTCTAAACGTAGTTTTGAAGTGGCAGAATACCTAAAGTACAGTTACTCAGTGAGGATCGAACTCATTATTCACTCGCACATATATATTTATATATATATATATACACACACACACATATATATAATTTTTCATGCGATCTTCTATTTTCTTTTCTTTTCTGAGCATAAATGATACAAAGATCTTCCAAATATTTTATTTCTTCAAACTCTTTCGGCTATACTTTTAGCCACCATCAAGAATGAATATTATTTTACCTTTAATTTAATATATAAAAGAAATAAAAAATTAATAATATCAACTATAAACACGGTAAAAGTGTGCTCTCCGTGTTCAAAATATAAAGCACACCTATGACTCTGCATGCTTACAAAAACACTTCATATATTCAGTTGAGGGTAAAATCCTCCTTGATGGTGGTTAAAAGAATAGCCGAAAACACTTGGAGGAATAAAACTACGGAGATGACTAATAGACAATATGTATCAAACGCTTCTTTCCTAACATCAACCTAACATTATTTAGTAGTGGAAATTGAGTATCGAAGTTTGTTTTTTTTTAAATAAAAAGATGCTCACATGATTACCAGTCATCCGCAGCACGTGAGAGCTTTGAAAGAACACCTCTTTTCAAAAACACTAAATAAATTACGTTACAGTCTTGAGGAAAAATAACAACATCAGCAAAAAAACACACTTGAGAATGGCTAATGTAGTGGCAGAAAGCGCTTGGGAAAATAATAATTACGGAACATTTTTACATTCCTTATCTCAAGCAAAATAAAAACATGTAAGAATATTGAAAAAAACTAAATCAAATGTTAATAAATTCTTCCTTGGTGGTGGTTGTTTTTAATAAAACATACTTAATGGAAAGATTGCTGCTCATATATATATATATATATATATATATATATATATATATATATATATATATTAAAAAAGGATTAATTCAAAGATGTTGAATGGCCATTTCGATATGAAGATCCCCACGGGGGACGACACATCACCTCAGCAACAGAAAAAACCTTTCAGAAACTGGAGAAAAATTAGTCTACTTTTCCTTTTTAAATAGATTGCAAAGAAATTAAAAAAATAAATAATAAAATAAAATAAAAAAATAAAATAAAATAAAATAAAATAAAAATAAAAATAAAGGGAAAGAAAAAGAAAACGAAAAAGAAAAAGAAAAAGATAGAATAAAATCAAATAAATATGAAAAGAAAAAAAAATTGACATCGTCTGGGTTCGCAAAAAAAAGGGAGAATGTAACTAAAAATTAACAGACAGACGCGTTAAATCGACGTCAGTTTAGGCAACACGGAAAAAAGGTGGTAAGAGAGATAAAAGAAGGAAGGGAGGGTAAAAGAAAGAAACTAAAGAAAAAAATTTTTTTAAATATTACAGACGCTGGACAAATTCAAAAACCTAATTTCCCCAAAACGTTGAAGTATTAGAAAAAGGCCTTTACTTAAAAAGGCATAATTATTAATAAAAGGGAATAAAAAGATATAGGATTTAAAATAAAATTATTTTTAAAAAAATTAGGTCATTTGAAATTAAACTAAATAAAGACAACACTAGGTAAAAAAAAAAAATTAATTACAATTATTATATACATACCTATAGAAGTACACACATACATACATATATACACACAATTCTACGAATAAAAATATATATATACACATACACACACATACATTCAATTTATTACACACTTATATACATATATATATATAAATATATACACACATATATATTACACACCCATATACATATACATGCGCATACACACATATATATGTGTGTACACACCTATATACAAAAAATTCATATACACATAATATACATGTGTACACACACATGCACACACACACGCACACACACACACACACACACACACACATATATATACATATATACATATATACATATACATACACATATTCCATATGCACTCACACACATACATATTAATGAATATTATGGAAAGGAGCATTTAAATAGCTAAAAATTTTTTTTCAAAATTACATATAGCCCACATACATAAATACATATATACATATACATACATATATATAAAAAAAAGTACATCCACACACAAACATACACATAAAAAAAAAAATAAAAAAATAAAAATAAAAAAAATTAAATTTAAAATTAAAATTAAAAATTTTTTTTAAATATTAAAAAAATTATAGAAAAATTGCATTTGTCGACAATTCCGGATTTAGCTTCCGTATTATTTAGTTTCATTAAAATTTGTTTATTGTGGGAATTAATTATATTATCTATATTTGAGGTGCAAGAATAACTAATTTTTAGGGTGAATCTATTAAAAATTTTATTTAAGGGATTGTTATTATTATTAAAATGTTTATCGATTAATTTGAGAAAATACCTACCAATATTTATATTAGTTAGCTTACAATAAGGAGGGTTAAACCAAATTATCTTCCTTTTTCTACATTTTCGGGTGTTTTTAGTTTTTGATGATTCTGGGTTTATAGCAGGCTTATCATACTTTAACTTATTAACGAAACCGCTTTTCTGAAGGGCCTTATCGTAAATTTCTTTGCTTGCGTTGAAAATTTTTATATTGGAAGATAATTGGTTAACCCTATTATTTACTATCTTGGGTATTTGTCTTATAATATTCTTGGGGTGGTTGGATAAACTATTTATATAGGTGGGAGAACTATTTTCTTTAAGAAAGGGTTGGTAGGAACCATCATTTAAGTTAAGGGTTATATCTAGAAATTGTTATTCGGTGGATGCCTGCCCGGTGCAAGGCAAATGTAAATCCACCCATGTAATTTATGAAGCCCGCATTTCTCCATCTAATAACAAGGACAATTACCGGACCTATATTGGCATGTCCGCGGGCTCTTTCAAACAGAGGCTTTATAATCACAGGTACTCGTTTTCGAACCCTAAACAGAGATTCCAGACGGCACTATCACGTAGGTTCTGGGAAATGAAGGAGGAAGGGCAGGACCCTATAATCAGCTGGAAATTAATAGGCTCAGCTTGTACCCCTAAGGGTTTTCGTGATAGGTGTCGTCTGTGTTTATTGGAGAAGATTCTGATTTTGAAGTATCCTCATCAGGACTTACTTTTGAACTTTAGGAGGGAATTTATAAACAAGTGCCGCCATAGGGCGGATTTTAACTTCTAATTTCAAATTTTAATTTTTAAATTCTAAATTTTTCTATAATTTTTTTAATATTTAAAAAAAATTTTTAATTTTAATTTTAAATTTAATTTTTTTAATTTTTTTTTTTAATTTTTTTTTTATGTGTATGTTTGTGTGTGGATGTACTTTTTTTTTATATATATGTATGTATATGTATATATGTATTTATGTATGTGGGCTATATGTAATTTTGAAAAAATTTTTTTAGCTATTTAAATGCTCCTTTTCATAATATTCATTAATATGTATGTGTGTGAGTGCATATGGAATATGTGTATGTATATGTATATATGTATATATGTATATATATGTGTGTGTGTGTGTGTGTGTGTGCGTGTGTGTGTGCATGTGTGTGTACACATGTATATTATGTGTATATGAATTTTTTGTATATAGGTGTGTACACACATATATATGTGTGTATGCGCATGTATATGTATATGGGTGTGTAATATATATGTGTGTATATATTTATATATATATATGTATATAAGTGTGTAATAAATTGAATGTATGTGTGTGTATGTGTATATATATATATTCTTATTCGTAGAATTGTGTGTATATATATGTATGTATGTGTGTACTTCTATAGGTATGTATATAATAATTGTAATTAATTTTTTTTTTTTTTTTTTACCTAGTGTTGTCTTTATTTAGTTTAATTTCAAATGACCTAATTTTTTAAAAAATAATTTTATTTTAAATCCTATATCTTTTTATTCCCTTTTATTAATAATTATGGCTTTTCAAGTAAAGGCCTTTTTCTAATACTTCAACGTTTTGGGGAAATTAGGTTTTTGAATTTGTCCAGCGTCTGTAATATTTAAAAAAATTTTTTTCTTTAGTTTCTTTCTTTTACCCTCCCTTCCTTCTTTTATCTCTCTTACCACCTTTTTTCCGTGTTGCCTAAACTGACGTCGATTTAACGCGTCTGTCTGTTAATTTTTAGTTACATTCTCCCTTTTTTTTTTGCGAACCCAGACGATGTCAATTTTTTTTTCTTTTCATATTTATTTGATTTTATTCTATCTTTTTCTTTTTCTTTTTCGTTTTCTTTTTCTTTCCCTTTATTTTTATTTTTATTTTTATTTTATTTTATTTTATTTTATTTTTTTTTATTTTATTTTATTATTTATTTTTTTAATTTCTTTGCAATCTATTTAAAAAGGAAAAGTAGACTAATTTTTCTCCAGTTTCTGAAAGGTTTTTTTCTGTTGCTGAGGTGATGTGTCGTCCCCCGTGGGGATCTTCATATCGAAATGGCCATTCAACATCTTTGAATCCTTTTTTAATATATATTTGCTCTGTAATATTTTATTACATGGAGCTCTCTTCCTGTATCATTTTTTAATATTAAAATAAATTTTTAATATTAATTAGGATCGGGTTTTTTGGAATTTACCTTCCTGCTTTTTTCCCTTGGATTGAAGTATCTGAATTAAAATATATATATATATATATATGTATGCATCTCTGCTCATTTTCGATACCTAAATTTAAAATGAATTTTTAAAGATAAAAGAAAGTTTTCTTGAAGCTTTAATTTTAGCTTCAGTTTAAAGCCAAGAGATTAAATTTACTAATTCTAGTAAGCAAAATACCCTGGTGTACTTCAAACCGAAACTTTACTGATCGGAATCTAAATCTTTTTTTATGTAAAAAAATGTAATGTCAATTAAATGAATGAATCGAAATCTTTTTTTATTTAAAAAATTTAATGTTAATTTTTCGGCCATTTTTTCATCGATCGACACACTTGTAAACAAACCAATTCTCGGTTTTAAAAAATCATGCAAAAATAAAATACACCTTGCTGACAACTTATTACCGAATTTAAACTTACATTAATCTGAAACGAGAATTAATTGCTTACTGCCTCAAATGTACTATAAAAGCGTTTATTAATGAAGGTAGCCTTGTTATCGAGGCTGTCATCATCTTATCAGAGACAATAATTGACATGACAAACAAAAGACGTCAAAAATGCTAAGTATGGAAGATGAATTTGATATAATCTTTGATCGTACGCTTCATTTTTTGATTTTTAATTATATGTTAAAATAAAATATCTAACACAAAACTTTTTCATCAATTATCCAATATTTTGTAGAATTTTAGTTTAGCTATAGCTTTATGTTTAAAATTCTTTTATGAAAAATAACAAAATAATTCAGGTATCACAAAATCAGAAAAAATTAAGATGTTTTTAGTACTTCAAGATCTGCTCACACGTTTGTTTGAAAAAATCGCCAAAAAAACAAAAGAAATTAAAGTAATACTTTTATAATCATCAGTTAGGTACTTCTGAAATTTTAGATAAAAAATTACCATACATGATAATTCTATAAATTAAAAAAAAACTTTTATCGTAAAAAGTTTAAAGTTCAATTATGAATGTTTTTTCACATTTTTTGTGTAATACATAATTTTTTTAACATTATCATAAATTAGTTAAGGCACATACAGTCACAATTAATAAAAAAATGTGGAAAAAATACTTACTATAGATTTTTCAAGGGGTGACTAGCAAAGGCTGTTGAATTTAGAAACGTCCTAATAAAATACTGGAGTGAAGTGAAAGTGAGGGATTTTTTGTTTTTCATGTGTTCCCACTTTCAATCCATGAAACTTCTTAACTTCTAAAATCAATATTTTCCCTACGGAACATCATACTTAATAAAAATGAACGTTTTTACACACACACACACACACACACACACACACACACACACACACACACACACACACACACACACACACACACACACAATTTAACTTATTTTAAAAATATGAAGGCTAAACGATTCGTATTTAACTTTTCAATTTTCGATAGGCAATATAATCTTTAATTATCAACTTCAAAACCTAACCGAAAACAACTTTAAAGTATTTTAAAAATATTTTTGAAACTTTATAGATTATTATAATAAAATGAAAATAATTTTTAAAAAACTTCATTATTGATCGAAAAAAAATTCTTCTTCAGACTGTAATGTCCTTCATATATATTAAAAAATTACAGAAATTAAATAATATCAGAGTTTTATTGCATTTTTATTTCACTATTCACAACAGATTATTGGAAACAGAGGCCAAATTAAAAAAAAATAGAAGATTTATATTTCCCAATGAGTCCTGCATTTAACTAAGAAAACTGCAACAAGGTTAAAATTTATTAAAATATCATGGATATACGTGAAGAGGGGTAACAGATTTAAAAAATATTTTTAAAAATGATTTTTAAAAATAAAAATTTAAAAAATAATTTCATTCGGTTGTGAATGAGTAGTGAAAATTTAATTAAAATCCGACAATTATTTGTTTTTTTTTTGCGAGAATTTCCAAATTAATGTGCTTGTCAGCGGGAAAAAGGTGAGTAATATTACGTTCTCTATTGTAAACTCTCATAACATTTTTGTTACCCAATAACTCAAATCAAAACAAGATTTTCTGCCAAAATTTCGAACATGTTAGAATAGATAAAAAAGATTTTAAAAATAAGTAATAATTACTTTGATCTTTTCTCTTAATAATTATGTAAGCATTTTGCTGGAAGAAAGTTTTTTTTTATTCATACTATGCTGTTTTTAGCGATTTAGTGGATGGATATATATATATATATATATATATATATATATCTATATATCTATAGATCTCTCTCTCTCTCTCTCTATATATATATATATATATATGTGTGTGTGTGTGTGTGCGTGCGTGTGTGTGTGTGTGTGTGTGTGTGTGTGCGTGCGTGCACTGGCGCGCTCACGTTTGTATGTATACTAATAAAGCATACCAAACAAAAGTTTCTAAAGAAATACCAAATTTCTCTGTTAAGAATTAGCCCTCTCTCTCATTCATTTAAACTGGTTATATATATATATATATATATATATATATATATATATATATATATATATAGATAGATAGATAGATAGATAGATAAAGAATGTGTGAGAGCGTGAGGGGATTACAGATCGACAGAAATGTACACTAAAGAATTATATCAATAGATAAAGACAAGTGTTTCAACAATATTGATGCAATCTTGTACCAGTAGCGCAATCTTCAGCAGACATCTTTTTCGTGTCTTTTGGTTGACGCCAGACGAACAATTTTACCGAAAAACATCTTCAAAATCAGAAACAACAATGTCAACTACAAAGACTTTGCCGATAAATTAATTCTATGATTTATTGGCTTCTCACTTTTTTTTCGTCTCAAAATGAACCCGATGTTTTGTCAGTGTTGGATTTCTTTAAAACATAGAGAGAAAAATAAATAAACAAAATTAATGAAGGAAAGAAAAATTAAATGTAAAACGAACGAATAAGTGAACTATAAAGTGTATTGTAGATATTATTTGGTTATTCAGCCTTTCCTGATGAGTATGTGAAGAAAATACCTAATGTCGGTTAGAGGCTATTTCTAAGTTCAGGAAAAAGCATTGTCTTCAAGTGTCAATTAGAAACGAAACGATTTCTTTGATAACAAGACAAAACCCCTGCTTTTTTAAATCCGTGGAGTTATACCTCATACATAAGTAATATTTTGGGATCGTTAACTTGTAGAGCGAAGACGGAAATAAACAGCAAGACAGCCAAACACCAAATGACAAAAAATTATTTCTGGTTTGGAGAATACGAGGATGCTTCCAGTTACTGAATTAATCCTTTGAAAGTAAACACTTAACATTTTTCGAAAAACGGGTCGAGACGATATAAAAACAAAAACATGTCTCGTGTTCCCTTTAAAAAGTATATGATCAAAAAATCTAGACTAGACAAACCATTTTTGAAACACACGCGCAAACAGTTCAGGACTGTGATTTAAAAGAGATTCTCTTACTCATTTACCAGTGTTCCTTCCCAAGCTATATGATGCTTTGTGGTGATACCGAGCAACCGGACGTTTGCCATCAGAGGTCTAGATAGCAAATGACCAAAACTGATCTTTGCGCATCTGGGCTCTACGCAGATGTTTCGGTGGAAAACCAAAAATAAATAAATATCAAATTCCTTTTACGGACCTTTTTCGCGAGCCCACGTGAATTTTGTTCATCGTCCAATGGGAAACCCAGAATTAAATCCGGGTGTGAATTCCAAAATGACTTGTTTGGAGTCCCAAAGACGAAATAAAAGAACGACATAAGGAAACGAACACAGTTGAGAAAATACTAGCATAATTAACACGTCCCTTGATTACGTTAAGCGATCGCATTATTCTTGTCTCTCCTTTCTCTCTCATCTTCTTCATTGTTCACTGAGTCACTTACCCGAATAACTGAGTTGAGATTTCAAAGACACTCCTAACAAACAAACGCTCACACATACATACGCACAAACTCTTTTCGGCATTTACTGCTATGAACATTTTTAAGGACCTTTGCACCAACCAAAAGACATTACTTTTATTTGTAAAAAAACTTAATTGATATATATATATATATATATATATATATATATATATATATATATATATCAATTAAGTTTTTTTTTGTATATAACAAGAAAATCAAATTGTGTATAAAAACAATATATATATATATATATATATATATATATATATATATATATATATATATATTGTTTCTATACACAATTTGATTTTCTTGTTTTATACCCGCCTTATAGTGGGCTATCTACTAACAAGGCCAGACTCAATTAATATATTTCAGCACACAAATACACTTCACTATAACGGATAACCCACTATAACTTAAACTTTCCTCATTACTTTTCCACTTGCCTATTTTTCTCACACATACTAGCGAAGAAATCTCATTTCTTTTCATTTTAAAAAGCTACAAACAAAAACTGTAAGAACTCATACACGCTACGAAACATTTAGTTGTAAAAACATGAAAATAAAACTATTGTATACATGTATATTTGAACACTTTTCTCGCCTTTTTCTTTGTTTTGGGTAAGTTTACATTCACAAAAAATCTGCATTTGATAGAATAAAATATTAAAAAACGATAGCGAGTGCTTCAGCTTGGAAATATGGTCAATAAATTAATCTTGGAGTGTAATTTTGCCACATAATTGCCGTCTTTCCCTAACGTTTTCTGCTTATACCTTAGCTATTTTCAAGATGTGAGTGTAACTTCCGTGGTAAAGAGGAATATTAAATATTTTTTTGTATTCTATACTGTCTTTGGGGACAATTGAAAATGACAACTACAACAGTTGTCTCTTTCTCTTTCTCTCTCACTCCAGCTATCTCTTTCTTTGAATAACGATTCTTCAAAACCGATAAATTAAATTTATTTATTTTCAATTAAAGCTCTATATCTTAATATTGAAAACTTTATTTACAAAGACTGCTTTGCCTAGGAAGCTCAAGAAAGTTCGACGAACAAAAAGTGCGAAAGAAGGAAGTGTTAGCATAGAACTTACGGTTACATTTAGCAACTTTATATATATATATATATATATATATATATATATATATATATATATATAAACAACCCTATTCCTTTTTCCTATATATATATATATATATATATATATATATATATATATATATATATATATATATTACACAACACCATTCTAACCCTGTATAAAGCCACGGAACGTAGATGTCTACAGAGTAAGAAAATCAACCTCAACCATAGTGATAATGTTAGCAAGTCGCACGGAGCCACCGGAAGTGAAACAAAAGCAAAAGAAACCGGAAACTCAATCGTAAACAGGAAACAAAGGATAAACCCTTACTCCTGTTTAAAAGACTATTATAAATAGCAAATATATAAAATACTTTGAAGTTACTAAAATGTGAAATATTTTGCCAATAAATTTGTGTTATAATGCAAAAACACAACAGCAAAACAATAAAACATGTGTAATGTGTTGTTCAAAATTCTTATTCACCCCAAAATTAAATTTCAGACGTTTGTTTGCATGACGATATCTGTTCAGAAAATGTGTGTTCATACAAATTGTTCTGGATAAAGAACGAAACATCTTTCTTTTGTATTACAATTTGTTTATGCTGACCACCCGAGATCACATTATCTTTATAGATATCTAGGAAGATTTTAAGACAAATAAGGTTCTAAGATTAAGTCTGTCGGGCGGAAAAATTAGAAATATGTTAATGTCAAATTTATGGAGGAGAAGTAGTCTATATAAACAAAAGCCTCTCCTCAGGCCGACAGACAGTTGGAGATCGGACCCAATAAGGAGAAGTTGGCTCGAGGGGACCCACGTTTACTCGTAAGTCAGTTTTCTCTAAAAACGCACCCACAAATTCTCGGTCCTGTGAGAAAACACAGACACAAGAAAAACAGAAGAATTGATTGAGAGTCGACTGACTGGTTATTATTTCAGCATTTGTGACGTTTCCCAATTCCCCGTCCTGCAATAGGGAACTTGATTTTTCAGTAAATAATAGAGACATTTTATTCAACTAGTTTTTCTTTATATTCCATAATCATGCTGTTAGATTTATCAACAGTGCTGTGCATTTAATTGAAGGATTACTTATTTCAGCCTGATCGGAGCTGTCTTGGGGCAAAAAGAGACAAAAGTTTACGAAAGGAATTACGAAATTTTGTTTTTGGGACACAACGTATCTAGAGGGATTCACACTAAATTTCGCCGGCAATCCGAATATCGTAGGGTTTTGGTAAACCCAAATCAACGCTATTGAGACAATATACCAGTCTCAATCTTGGTGGTAAAATAAAGCCGGTTAACTCGTAAGGTCGTTATTATTAAAAAAAGCTATCAGAGCTAGCGATTGAGAGGAAAAAAACTACAAGTGACAGAGGTTTGTGCCGGAAGTGGGTGGCGTGTTAGTTGAGAAGTGATAGGTTATAATAAAAGCTTATATATGTAGATATATTGGACAAATATTTTACAATAGCTTATGAAAGCCAAAAGCGATTAAACGATATCGGAAGCGCGCGCGCGCACACACACGCTCACACACACACACACACACACACACACACACACACACACATATATATATATATATATATAGTATTAAAACAAGTAAAAATTGTCACTTAGGTGATTGATGTTATATTCAGCACCTCGGTTCTGGAGCTTCGTAGACGAACCATTTTGAAGTCGTTCTCTCTACTCTTCTGGAGGTTTCATCAATTGATTGCAGATTTTCTCATTTTCACTATTTTTATTAAGTTATAAATGAATGTATGCATTAAATATTGGCGTGAGGTTGATTTTTTTCTTTTGGTTGTGTGTGTGTGTGGGTGTGTCAGCCTGCGTGTTTCGTATTCGTGTGTATGTGCATATGTGTCTATTGATGTGGATATTCACAGAAAATAAGATTTCCGAAGGACAATGCCAATTTTGTAAAGTATATATATGTAAAAACAAGTATGTATTTTGATAAAATCATACTCGTTCATCGTCCACGTCTGAGTTGTAGACAGTTGTGCACACTGTGATAAGATTTAGTGAAATTTTTATATATATATATATATATATATATATATATATATATATATATAGTACTGTGCAAAAGTATTAGGACAATAACAATTTTATCTTTTATGAGGCATATTGACAGAAAATAAACAATTTAATTTAAATAATTTTATTTGATTTACTCAACAAATGCTTTAACAAGAAAAAAGTACTTGCTACAAAATAAATTAAATATTTACATATTAGTATAATAGCCTTTTGCTTTGATCACAGCCTTCATTTTGTCAGGCATTGACATCACAGGCTTCTTCAATTTATCTGATGGTATCTCCTACTAAGCAGCTTGTACTTCTTCCCAAAGTGTGTCTTGCGAAGTAATGTTAGATTTATCAATTCGAGAAGGAGGAATAAGAAAAAGTCAGTCATATCCAAGGATAATATAATAATGAGTAGTTTCAAAATAACTTGTTTAATAGAAAATAAGAAAAATTAAATATAACTCTTTTAATACATTTCTTTTACACATAGTTTTAAATAATCAATATTTATTAGCAATTTACTTAGCTTTTCACCCTGTATTTGAGTTTCAGTGAAGTTTTTAGGAAAATTACCCCTGTGATGCAAAAGTATTAGAACAGGGGTGATTTGAAACTTTATTTTGATACCTCATAAAAGATAAAATATTTCTTGTCCTAATACATTTGCACATTACTATATATATATATATATATGTGTGTGTGTGTGTTGTGTGTGTGTGTGTGTGTGTGTGTGTGTGTGTGTGTGTGTGTGTGTGTGTGTGTGTGTGTGTGTGTGTGTTTGTGTGTTGTGTGTGTTGTGTGTGTGTGTTGTGTGTGTGTGTGTGTGTGTGTGTGTGTGTGTGTGTGTGTGTGTGTGTGAGGGAAAGACAGATAGAGAGAGAGGATTAAATATGGATTGGAGTCTGACAGAGAGAAAACAACATTTATCTATATGAAATGTTTCTCTTTGTAGGGGCCTCGGTGATACTTGTCTTATTGGCCTTGTGTCAGGCACAACCGAAGTCTCCACAATTTAAAATATCAGAAGGTCGAAGATTAGATGTTGAAATGTCGAAGGTTAAAATATTTCGTTTGTACATTAAAGTAAAATATTTATTAACAGAATAATAAAACTGTAAGAAGAAAAATAAAATGTTCATAGAGAAAATGCATGTAATTAATTGTTCAAAGAGAAGTGTAAGTATTTAAATGTCCCACAGAAATTCGGAGTTCACGGTTGATATTAGCAGAATGTGTGTATGTAAAAAGATTAAAAATGTTGCTAATAAAAGTCTGTTTTTTTCTTTTTATGGCTGGAGAAAAAGTGAAAGGGAAAGTCAAGCAATAAAGGAGATTGTACTTATCGAAGTCAGTTGAAGTATCTTGTTGTTGGTGTTTTTTTTTTTTGACGGTGTGTGGGGGAAGATGAAAAAAGAAAAATTGGAAGACGAGGTAAAACGAATGTGACACACCCTTACGTCCGGGTCGGCTTCTTGAAATTTATTCCTTACATTATGTCGAGGTACTTCCAATTCTCTCCCATGTCGGACTGATTGTTCCATCAAGTTACGTGGTTTAAGTAGTGAAATTTACCACATGACTGGATCGAAACCACATACCCATTTTCTAGGTGCTAAAAACTTGACCGGAGTCATAGATCAATTTGCTATTTCCCATTCCATCAGGATCTAGAATCTTAACTTTCACACAGACTTATGAAATTTGCTTTGGTCTGGGTTTTTCCAAAATAGTTTTAGTCGTTTTGATCCATTTTTGCAGGTGTGCAATTTTACGTTTTTTGTTTGAGTTTGTATTTGTATCCTATAGTTTCATCAGAAAATGCGATATGAAGCTTTAATAAAATTGAAACGTTAGATTGATAATTCGTTTCGTTAATTGTTCTTTATCACAAACGCATCGCTCATTCAGTAATGGATTAGAGCACTCTGGCTATTGGGCGGGTATAATGACAATAGACACGCTAAAAAGTCTGCATTCTTCTACCGAGCGCCCATAGCCTAGAGGTAGAATCGCCGACTGACGCCAGTTCGATCGAGTTTCAATCCTGGGTTAAAAGCAATCAGAGTCTAACCGTACTGATGAGCTGTGATACAACGAAACAGATATGTCTGCGGATGACTATATATATATATATATATATATATATATATATATATATATATATATATATGTATGTATGTGTTTGTGTGTGTGTGTGTATAAGTCATGTTTTTCATTAGTATATATGCATTACGTGTGCAGGAAATGTTTCGGCGATTTTTATTTTCGTTTAGTTTAACTATAAGGCAACCTACTAGATTGCACTTCTTTCAATTGTAATGAATAATAAAACAGTCTAGTAGTCAGATCTCCACACTGAGATGCTTAAAAAACTGTTACGCCAAAATTACAGCCCTTGAACACGCCTAAGTCTATTTAGTAATACCCGTCAATATAAGTACGCAGGTTGATTAAAATACAATCGACAAATAAGTTCATTTTATTTATCGTTTTTTTTTTTTTTTTTAAGTTAACGATCCTGGTGTATTGACTAGTGCTCCTCAACTTGTGACATATTGCCAACATCGTGTTCGTGCTTCGGTTGTAAATAAGAAAACAAACTACGTGTTGGTTAGGGAGATTCGGTTCGCTGTGTTGTTTGAGTAAACAAATAAATAAATAAATTAGATGTTTTTTTTTGTAGGATATATATACATATTCTTGACTTGTTTATTTTGTGCGAGGGAATTTCATGAGGACTATGTGTCGTGATTGAACCGTGAGTTAAAACAACAACAAAAAAGATAATGCCTGGTAGACAAAAGCTTAAAGGTGTACATTAGATTAAGATAAAGTAGACAGCAAGCAAGTAGCGGAAAGTAATGTAAAATCATTGGATCTTTTTGTGAACGTTTTATTCAGTAAAACTCACAAAGAAATTGATTAAATTGTTTGAACTTGGTGCTAGATGAGACAACATCAATAACCTGCCAACATTTTAAGCTGTTAATAGTAAGGCGCGGTTTGTAGAGTTTGTCATTAATTGTAAAGCACAAAGAAATTTTAAAGTATCCTTTTTATTTCTGTGGATGTGCGTGTAGCGTAGCGGTTATCAGCCCCAAAAAGTGAGGTTGGCGTGTTGAGTTTAATTGAAGCTGAAACCGTTGCATTTGCTTCCGTACATTACAAATATTTATCTTCCCAGCCATCTAGCGGTTAATATGTAACATTGGACTCTCTGGCTTTGCTTGGTAATGTTACAGAATACGAAGGCCAGAGCCAGAATTGTCAACGATTGACAGGAGTGTCTCTTAGGTTCTGATTGTTAGCTTTTGTCTGGGTTTTGAATATAAATTCAAAACAGCGCGAATTCAACAGGGGACCTCAATAATTCAGAATCAGTGATATGCCTCACACACCCATATTTGCGACCAGCTAAGACCATCCGCGGAGGGACGTTGCACCTATGTGCGACATGCATTCCTATGACGTCCGTCATCTTACCACTTCTTAGAACTAAGCTCTCACGCTTAATAAAACGAATACTAAAAAGATATAACCATTTTCGTTGATGTTGTTTCATGTAGTAGCGAGGGAATCCAGGGACAACAAAGATTGCAGCATGAAGGATAACTCTGAATTTGAAACGGTTGAACATACGGCTAGAAGCGACAACCTTTAAAACCTAACTTCTACAGAAGCCACAGTAGCCACACCTACCGTGGTGAGTCTGTAACTATATACTTTGCGGCAAAATCTATAGAATTAACCCAACATAAAATTTAATTAATGGGACATTACAGCATTAAGTTAGAGTAAGTATTCTTTCGAATTATTAGAACATATTTTTCTATTAATGGAGAATAAACGTTTCTCATACAGGCTATGACAATATCTTTTACATTGTTGAACACTTACTACCTCGATCAGGTTTATCAATCACTCAAAACAGTTTAATTAATGCTTTGCTTTCTTAAGAACATTTTCTTTCTGTTTTTTTAATGAACGTTCTAAGCTCAGTAATTAAACTCCTGAACTATTATAAATAACTAAGAAAAATAAAGTCGACATTCAACATACAAAGATACTATTTTTTCTGTTAATTCACTCCAAATAATGAAAAGTTACTTATCGCAAATATTAATTCATCCCCCACCAAAAAAAAAAAAAAAAAAAAAAAAAAAAATAATTATAAACTTTAAAACAAAGTTTTTTGGTTAGGGTTAGAGTTAGAGCTGAGTTAGGGTTAGGGTTTGGGTTAACTACCATAGCAATGGGTATTTGAGGGTATATGAAAAACGTTTCATGTACTGTGTGCCAGATAGGACAACCTCCCCCTTATTGGATACAATCCGAATCTGTATTTAACTGTTTCTACAATTATGTTAGATTGTTGGAAAGGATATACATATTTGAAGAAGGATTTCAATTATATTAATTTTACTGTAAATAACAGCATGAATTTTGTTGACACAGAAACATGACCTCACATTTAAGCAATCGAAAGTACCTGTCGGAATGCCAAAATCAAGAATAAGTTCGGGACTCATCGCAGCATGACAGACTTTTATTTGAGTGAATTCCATTGGAAATGTAAGGCAAGAAATAACAATGAATACATTTTGAAAGAAAATATCTGAATTTTGGTGTGAACTTTAGTAATTTTTATTTTTTTAATATTTTTGGTGTATTTAATTTAATTTTTTTTCTTTTCTAAGATCACAAAGACAAAGAGAAGAAAAAATTGTTGCTTTGTTTAGGAGTAAGGGCCAGTAAGTTAAACTCATTGACATTTACTGCTGTAGTGAGTTTTGTACTCACTGTGTATTTACAACACATGCACCGTTGAGCCAGACAAAAGTAAGCTTGTTAAATAAATATACATGAAACGCTTACGGAATAGAAGTGGCGAAAATACCTCTCTTAAGGAAAGAAATAAAGTGATAATAAGTTTTTTTTTATTTTGTGGTGGCGTATTTCATTAAATATGACTGACAAGATATTGCAGTTATTTTCGAATTAGTAAATTTTTAAATACCTCCTTCTCTAATTATTGCCTGTCTCACGTAGAAAACAAGGTATTTAAAAAAGTTACTAAACCGAAAATAACCACAGTACCTTGTCAATAGTATTTAATGAAACTTGTATAAAAGTGGGATTGTTGCCAAAATACAGAAGTATATATATATATATATATAAAGTCTATTAAAACCGACATATTTTTCATTTATTTGTTCAAACGCTATTTTAAATGGATACCCATATAAAAACAGAACTTCTCCTCAAATATGACTATCTATTAAATAAATGTTTAAACAAATACATATATATAGTGAGGAACATTGCTGAACAGCCACGCCTAGGTTGTCTTGGCCTTGTCTACAGGAGGGAAGTCCTGCTGGAAGACGTAGGGGCGTTCGGAGGGGATCTTGTCCATCCAGGGCTTTACCACGCTCTCAGCACCTCCTGGTAGATCTAAGCGGTGACTCTCAGAACCTTTTGTAAGAATGTAAGAATGCTGAAGTTCTTCTCTGATAAAAAGAATTCCATCCTCACCACGTTTGGTCGTCCTTCTTACCCGACTGCAACCCCCTTGACTATTTCTTCTGAGGGCGTGATCGAGACTACTTCTAACAAGCATGCCCACAACACGGTAGAGTTTCTGAAAGCTGCCATCGTGGAGGCGTTCGTCGATATGGAAAAGGACTTGATCGCCAAAGCGTGTGACTCATTTCACGCCCACTTTAAGATGGCCGTCGCCGCTGCCGATGGTTACATAGAAAATAATGTAGTATGCAACGCTAACTGTTGCTAAATAAACTGTCGGGTATCTACATATAAACAAATTTGTTTTTATTGCCTATTTCGTTTTTTTTTGTCAAGTTACGGATTTTGCTGCAACACCATATATATATATATATATATATATATATATATAAAGAGATAGAGAGAGAGAAAGAGAGACAGGGAGAGATGGACAGCATCAGAAAGCAAGATAAAAAAAGAAAGAGGCTTAGAAAGAAAAATACGGATAGACTAAATGGATAGAGAAAATAGAAGTTAAGAGAGAGAGAGAGAGAGAGAGAGAGACAGAGACAGAGACAGAAAAAAGAGAAATAAGTGGAGAGAGAAGAAAAAATAGAGATGAAAAGACAATGTGTGAAAAAGAGAGAGGGAGAGAAAAGAGAGAGCAACATTGAAACCAGAAGAGGAAAAGTCCATAAAGAAAAATAGAGAATGAGAGAATAGAGAAGGGGAAGGAAACGGAGTGAAAGAGGGTAAAGAAGACATACACACACACGCGCGCGCGCAGAGAGAGAGAGAGAGAGAGAGAGAGAGAGAGAGAGAGAGAAAACAGGAAATAAGCAAGAGTCTAATGTCTACATGCATGGGCTTGGTGTTTACGTCAGTGAACACCTCCCTCTAGCTAGGGTGATATCTTTTGAATCAATAGATCATTCTTATATGTGTTTCCGTCTCTCCCTACTAAGCTCAGTTAGCTATCTCTTCTTCCTCTACTGCTCCTCCTCATCTTCCGACTTTTTCGTTCTTGACAGCATCTCCGATAATATTGACAAGGCCATTTCCTCTCATCTGTCTGCCCATATATTTGTGTTTGGCGACTTTAACATCAACTACGCCAAGTGGCTGAAAAACACTGTCACAGATCTTACTGGTGTCCACACTATGAATTTTTCAATCACTCAGTCCCTTAAGCAAGTGGTGGAGTCCCCCACGCGTTTCTCTAATAACCTTATATACACGACTAACTATTAGATCACTGCTTTACTTCCATCCCCGACTCTTGCAATGTCAAGCAACTGTGCCTCCTAGGAAACTCTGACCATGCGGTGGTTTCCGTTAACATCTCTTTCCACTCCCAAGAACCTCAGACTAGCAAAATATCTTACAGAATATTTTATCAAGGATCCGATTGGGACTCATTCTGCGATTTTCTTTGTGACGCCCCTTGGAACAAAGTCTTTAATTTCCCGTTGGAAACTGTGCGGCTGAAGTCTCTTCTTGGGTTAAGGCTGGCATTCGAAGCTTTCATCTCAGCCAGGAAGTCGAGACTTAAATCCCACTCGCCCCTTGGTTCTCTCCGTTTGCTCAGCCGCCATCGTCCGTCGAAATCACTTCTTCCGGCTTTATCGGAGTCACGCGTCGGATCATAACAGGCGCCTCTTTGCCTCTGCTCGCAATGAGTGCAAGAAGATACTTAAAGAAGTCAAGCTGCTATTTGCAGCCAGAATGAAGCAGCGCATAGCACCCCGTAAGTTCGGTTCCAAAGCCTATTGGAGGCTCTCTAAAAGTGTACTAAACAATAGCAAACCCTCAATTCCCCACTCTAATCAAAGAATTTGAGGTACTTACCTCTGCAACAGGCAAGGCTGAGTGCTTTGCTGGCAGATTCTCCACCAACTCGACACTGGACTCTTCTGGAGTATCTGTACCCGACTTCCCACCCCGAACTGAGGCCCAACTGAATGACATCCACATTACCCCCTCGGTGGTCTCTAACATAATTTCAAAGATTGACCACCATAAAGCAAGCGACAGCGACGGAATACAAGTCATTGTCCTGAAGAAATGTTCCCTGAACTCTCCTCTGTTCTCTCCAAACTCTATCACTACTTTCTCTCTGCTTCTTGCTTTCCTGCCTGCTGGAAGTTTTCCTCCCGTGGTTCCAATATATAAAAACACTGTTGAACACTCTGACCTCTCTAATTATCGCCCTATCAGCCTCCTACCAATTTTTGGCAAAGTGTTCGAAGCCATCACCAACGCCGAGGTGGTTCAACATTTTATGCCCACAGACTATTCTCAGACAAACAGTATGGTTTCCGCTTCACCAGTTCTATTGCTGATATGCTCACGACGATCACTGAGTATATATAGAACAGGCTCTCGACAAGAACGGTGAAGCCCGAACTCTTGCCCTAGATATCTCCAAAGCGTTTGACAGAGTCTGGCATGCTAGCCTTCTATGCGAGCTGCGGGGCTATGGTATAACTGGATAATTGTTTGACCTAATCCAGTCATTCCTTTCAAATCGCACAATGAAGGCAGTATTGAACGGACATGCATCCCAATACTATCATACAAACGCGGGTGTCCCTCAAGGCTCTATTCTAGGTCCTATGCTTTTCCTTATTTACATTAACGATCTCCCAGATGTAATAAGATTCCAAGTAGGCATATACGCTGACGACACTACAGTTTACTCTCTCATCGATCAAAACTCTGCTGAGGCTGACAAAGCAAACCTCGCTGCCGAGCTTGAAAAGGACCTCCGATTCGTGGCGGACTGGGGTAAGAAATGACTCGTGAATTTTAATGCTTCCAAAACGAAGCTGCTATTAATCAACACAGAAAATTGCTTCTGCCCTCACCCATTATCATGGATCAGGCTAGTCTCCCTGAAAGCAAAACACTGCGCCTCCTCGGTTGAACTCTCACAACAGACCTCAAGTGGAATGACTACATAGAATCCATAACTAAATCCGCTGCTAAGAAAGTCGGTTCTCTGTGGAGGGCCAGGAAGTTTTTTCCGCCTGAAACAATCCTGCACATACATAAATCTACCATCCGCCCTTGTATTGAATACTGCTGCCATATCTGGTCGGATGCTCTTGCTATCCACCTGGGTGTCCTTGACAAAATCCAACGGAGAATCTGTAATGTGATAGATCCCGACTTGGCTTTTCAGATACAGTCACTTTCTCACCGGCGAAATGTGGCATACCTTTGTCTCTTCTATAAATACTTTTATGGCTTCTGCTCCGATGAACTTAGCTCACTGGTGCCCCCTATATAAAAATTTACTCGGGCGACAAGATTAGCAACTAGGTCCCATCCTTTTGCTGTGAAACCAATAAATTGTAAACGCAAATTCTACTCAAGCAGCATCCTTTCTCCCACTTCCCGCCTGTGGAATTCCCTTCCACTTACTTGCTTACCCAAGAGCTACAATTTCCAAGAATTTAAATGTTAAGTCAATAGTCATCTCAATAACCTGCATTATCTCTCTCATGCTCCTTTCTCCGTCCACTCCACTCTCATCAGTATTCTCATCCTTCTCTTACCCACTTCCTAACACCCCCTATATCCAGTTACTCATTCTCATAACTTTCCTCCTATGTAACACCCTGCAAAACTGTGACAGTAAAATGCCTTGACTGGGGAGATATGATTATAAATAAAAGAGTAAAAGAGAGAAAATTAGAGAATGAAAAAGAAATAGAGAGAATAAAAAATGTGTAAATGGAAAAAGGGAGACAAACAAGAAAAAAGAAGAGAAAGAGAGATATACTGAAACAAAGAGAAGGCGAGAAAAACAAAGTGTGAGAAGGTCTACAGAGAGAGAGAGAGAGAGAGAGAGAGTAACGGGAGAGAATGAGAGTAACGAGAGAGAATGAGAAAGAGAAAGAGAGAAATAAAGAGAAAAACGATCATATAAAATATGAATATAAGACTGAATATATTTTGGTACTTATTAAGTTTTGTGTATTCTTACACAGACACAAGCAAAGGGTGGCCAGGGATTGTTGGACTCATTATAATCTTTCGACGGAGATACATTCCTCTGACAGTGTCCAGAATGTATTTTAAGAACTACTAAACAAAGGAATACATAACACTATACTTGATTTTGTAATTTCATAAATGTTAAAACCATTAGATGGAAAAAAAAATGAAAAAAAAAGGACCCGTATTTTTGGTTATTAGGAAAAAATAACCCCCTTTCTTATTCTGGTTCTTACAAAAGATCTACCTTCGAAAAAGGTAAAAAAAAAAAAAGAAAAGAAAAGTAAAATGACATAACGCATTGTACAAAATCTATTCGTCTATTCAAGAGACATAGCCGTTCGTGTCTGAGTGCGGGGAAGGGAATAATCTGAGGACTAAATTTGATAGACGCATTTAGAAGCAAGCATTAAAGAAAAACGACCCATTAAATGCATTGGAATAAATGTATAAAGAAAAAGAAAACTATCAAACAAAAGATTTGTGAAGCAAAAGTATATTTTTTAATAAAATGTAGTCTCCAACAGGAACTATCTTTAGCTTAAATATCATGTATGAGGAGAAGGGTTTTAAATGAAGCCAAGTGCAAACAAAAACATTACAACACACACGTGAACATACTTACACAGAGGCATATATATATATATATATATATAATCATATGAATAGACACACACACACACACACACACACACACACACACACACACACACACACACACACACACATGATTTAAAGGAATCTCTCGTCGCCTTTGACGTATGATGGTCCCGCAGCTCAGATTTTAGAACCAAAGAGCCAGACATGACGCACATATAATTTGGTTAAGAGATGTGGTTGACCGTTTTTTTTACTATTTACAATGTTTGCTACATCTATCTATCTATCTATCTATCTATCTATCTATCTATCTATCTATCTATCTATCTATCTAAAAAAGATTGTGCGTAACCCCTCCAAAAAAAAACAAAACAAAAAAACAAAACAAAAAAACAAACAAACAAACAAACAAATACACAAACAAAAAACGCCTTAAAAAACAAAACAAAAATTACAAAAAAAAAAAAACCCCCCAAAAAACTGTCGGTCTGGAAGCTAACGTTGTGACTATAATGTTCATGATGTAACGATATGTCTACCTTTCAGAAAATTACACACTATTTACAATAACGAAACCCTAAATCGTGGAAAATACCTAACAGATTAGCAGAAATGCTCGGTATAATGAAACATTTGAGCAATTTCTATATTAATTCCAAAAGTTAGTTCACTTGTTCGTAAATAAGAGGGACACAATAAAAAGCTGAAAAGTGTATCTTGTGAGTCATTTTTAAGGATGCATACATTGGGGAGGGCTTGCTGCCCAAATACACACACACACACACACACACATATACATACATATTAGTATAATTGGGCAGCAATTATTCGTTTATGGAAATTTCATTGAAAACCATCAGAAATTCTGTTTTCATTATATATATATATATATATATACGAGACCCACCGTATGATACTAAAATCAGGGAGATAAATCGAACTCTGCTGATAAGCACATTATTTTTAATTTTCTCGTCTGCTGGACAAGAAAGATAATTCATACTATTTACGTTACATCCTTGTAACCTCTCTGAAGATGGCTCATGTGAGCCGAAGCTTAAAACCAACTTAATAAAAAATTATCCAAATGTTGGAGAATTTTTGTCTTTATTTTAACCTGAAATTAAAATAAAAATACGATGTTTAGAACGGCTCATGATTAGACATGATAGACATTCATTGTCTCTTATATCTAACAGTATATGTTTAGAGAATTATCTGCTGCCTCGATACACTATATATATATATATATATATATATATATATATATATTAAGACCTGAAGTGGTACGACAACAAATCTACGAATCTGTAACTGCGTTTACTGCCTGGAACGTTAGGCCCCCGTGCTGGGCAAAATTCTTTTTCTGTCAGAATCGATCTTTCACATTTATAAAACTACTATATCTGGTCAGGTGCTCCTGCTATTCATCTCGCGATTCTTGACAAATCTAAAGAAGGATCTCCAATGTAATCGATCCTAACTTGGCATCAAGACATCAATAACTTCCTCACTGACATGACGTGGCTTCCCTCTGTCTTTTCTACAAATATTTTCATAGAAACCGCTCTTACGTGCGTTTTGCCCTGGTACTCTGACCACATGAATTTAAGTACGCTACTAGGTTTGCACTAAAAACTGTGTTAAAAAAGTATTTAAATTTGAATTGGCTATTTCTATTAGTTTAGCGTAGGATACACTTCAGTACGTTATTATCAAATTTATTTTACTTTATTATACTTTTTTCATATATAGAAAGATAGAAAGCAACGAACCACGTATTATATATTTTACTTTTAGTATAGTTTAATGTTCAGAAAGTATTGGATATAAATATGAAAGTGCGGCGCAACCAGAGTTTGCTATTACGAAAGTAGAATGAAATGGCAAAATCATTGAAATATGCTATCGTTTTGTTGAACGACACAAGAAATTGGGTGCATTTCTTTTCTATTTATTCTATTGATAATCATAAAAAGGAGAAAAACAAGTTCATTACTTATTCATTTTCAAGAAATTATTTTTATCAATACTTTCGTGTTCTCTACACATTCTAAAATACATCAATAAGGAAACACAATTATTTTTTGTCATTCGATTCATTTATAATGAAAATAATCGATGCCCGAAAGAAAAATATAACGTAAAAAATCATATTTAAATAAAAACTTTATCTAAATAATATTCAAGTATGATTTTATAAGTTAAATTATTATGGTAAATTTTCGTTTTAGGTCCCGAAGTCTTTTCTCCCTTCATATTTATCCAAAATAGCATTATTTCTGTGAAAATGTATATGCTGAACTCAAATCAACAATTAGTTATTGAAGAAACCAACCTTTTTTGATCTGAACGTCCATAAAAAAAGAACTACATCTCGCACTCTTTGTCTCCCGTAGCTCTCAAGAAATCATGTAATTAACTGCAGAATTACTTTCTGTGTAGGCAACAAATTTCCGCCTATTTACTTCCTGTAATGAAAGTAACACGCGAATAAAAAATCGTGTATTAATTTCATTATAGGAAGTAAATAGGCGGAAATTTCAGTAAAGGAAGTAAATAGGCCAAAAGTAGACCGACATTTGTTGTCCTACGCTGAAAGTCATTCAGCAGTTAATTACATGACTGCGTTATAGTTACGGGGCACAAAATGTAGTTCGATTTTTTCTGGACGTTCAGATCAATAAAGGTAGGTTTCTTCAATAACTAATTGTTGATTTGAGTTCAGCATGTACAGAAATAATGCTATTTTGGATAAATCAATTTACCATTATTATTGTTTCTTATTTCCTTTGAGTTGTGGTGTTCGATAAAATGATTTACAAAGTCTGTCACCCGAAACTGAAAGCAAATGAAGGTTTTTTCTTTGAAAGTTGTTGATATAGTTTTTCTAAGTGAGTAGCACTCATTAACACAATCTTATATTTTTTAAAATAAAGATGGATTTCTTTTATTAACCATATATAAGTATCAGCATTTTTCTTAATCATAACCAGCCACCGTTACTACAACTGCAAATTCTATTCTCGTTCTTCTGTTTTTCTTCTTTTGATTTTCCGTTCGATCCAATCATTTACCAAGACTTTCACCTGAGAACTAAAATAAAAAAAAACGTTTTTCAGTAAGACGGAAGAAGTGCGAAGATATCTCTCCACATTGCGGGTTCCTTGGCGTAATGAGATAAGCCACCATGTAGTGATGGGAATCCGCTGTCCGACGTGTCGAGCTCTGCCCTCTCTATTTCCCTCACTCACTCACTCACACACACACACACACACACACACACACACACACACACACACACACACACACACACACATATTCTCTCACTCGCTTTATATAGCTTTCTTCAAGAAATTATGCAACTACGATTGTTTCCCTACTGAAATAAAAGGAGGTAAATAAACCTAAGATGCAGCACTTGGACCTGAAGAATTACGCATACATCAAGAGATGCCGGAGACAACAAACAACTCAAAAAATCCTCTCGCGTCTAAATTTCTTCTTTTTTCTTTCCTTTGATTATTGAGATGTTGGTCGAGATAGATCATTATTTGAAATCATTCGCTAATGGTTTCCATTTTTATTATGTGAAGGAACAATACCAGAGGCATTCTTTTCAAATTCAAGCTGATTTCGCCTCCTGGAGTTCACACAGAACCGCGCGATGGCCAATGAAAGATGAGGTTTTTCTTAGTTTCATTGATAATTGTACTGTTTCCATTTTTCATTCAGAACAAGCAGTGAGTATTTTATTGTACCATAATTATTACATATTTAACTGTAAAAATAGTTATCAGAAACATGATAGCAATCAATATATAATACAATAGTTTGCAATGTTAGTTTCTATTTGCTAAATATAATTTTTAACCTGTTATAGCATATAAATATATCTAAAAAATCTTTACGTTTCATCTGTTACGAAAGTTATTAATTACAGCATAAGAAGGAATAAAACGGTTCATAATATATAAATTAAAATTATCAGTTTCCAGGTAGGCATCTATGCAGATGATACTGACATTTACGACCGTCTAAATTGAAGATCTGCCAAGGCTGACAAAGTAAGCCTGGCTGCTGCTCATGAAATAGACCCCCAATGTGTGCTTAACTGGGGCAGGAAATAGTTGGTAAGTTGCAATGATTGCAAAACAAAACTGATTTTCTTTAACCACCATAAACAAGCGTTCCTGCACGCCATCAGCATGGCTGATGCAACTCTCCTAGAGAGCTACACACTGTGCCTCCTTGCCCTTACTTTTTCAACTGACCTTAAGTGGAACGACAACAAATCTACGAATATATAACTGCGTCTACTGCCTGGAACGTTGGGCCCCTGTGCTGGGCAAAATTGTTTTTCCGTCAGAATCGATCTTTCACATTTATAAAACTACTATATCTGGTCAGGTGCTCCTGCAATTCACCTCGCGATCCTTGACAAATTCAAAGAAGGATCTCGAATGTAATCGATCTTAACTTGGCATCAAGACATCAATGACTTTCTCACTGACATGACGTGACTTCCCTCTGTCTTTTCTGCAAGTATTTTCATAGAAGCTGCTCTGACGAGCATTTTTCCCTGGTACTCTGACCACATGAACTTAAGTGCGCTACTAGGTTGACACCTAGGTACCTGACTTTTTGCTGTCTAAATAGTTAAATTTAATCGCCACTTTTACTCTAAAATCTTATTTTCTTCTACCTCCCGACAGTTTACTGTTTTTCTTAGTAGCTACAACCTCTCCAAATTTAAATGAAATATTAATTGACATATTCTATCCTGTTCATCTTTTAGTTTTTCCTCAATACCCCATCTACTTAGTTTTTTCTCTCACTGTAAACACCTGCGTGCGGATTAGTGGCGGTCTCACCTTGCTTAGGGTGAAATGATATATATATATATATATATATATATATATATATATATATTAGGACCTTGAATAAATTATCGCTGATTTTCAACAGATACCATTCCCAGCATTGCGTGTAGTTTCAGATGGTAATGCTTCTATGTTATGGTAATTTACCCATGTACAAACGAACTCTTCCAACTATAAATAAGTAGCAGTTTCTGATTTGAGGCAGAAGTCTTAAATTCCAGCCTTAGCTGGAATTTAAGATACCTTTTTGTTGCGTCTCTGTCCTCGGGCAAAGTGTGGCTTGTTTGTATGTCAGTCCGAGGAAGGACATGCAGCTGAGAAAAACTATACTGAAGGGTGCCAAACTCTTAGGCTTTACTTCTCTCTCAGGAGGGGGCTGAGTTTATTGTCCGGCGCAAGAGGTGTCCCCAAAAGTGGACGTGCTGAGGGGCTTTGGGAATTTTCCTACGGTATTGCCGATAAGCCCACATAAAAAATGACCTTGTGTCACTTCTGTTGCATGGTGGGTGCAATAGTAAATACTGAAATCTATTCCAGCACATAGCTCGGGCAGACAGACTAAACAGTTACGCTGCTGACCTTCTCATTTTGTATATGTTTTGTATTACTGTTTTTTTTTGTTAATATATTTGTCTAACTCTGTTCCTTCTTTGTGTCTTTATCTTTATAAAACTAAAAATGTCCGTTCTAAAGAATACAGAAAATTTATTTGGCACCGAGTGGATGGAGAGGTGTAGTTATGGGACATGCTAATTAATTAATTTTGCCCAAAACTCAAAAACGTGACCACCGAGGTAAATAATCTTATACCAGATTTAAAAGAAACTTTTCCGAATTTTTTCTTTTCTGAGGGCCTTGGTCGATGTAATAAGATGTGAAATTCGGTGTAAAATTCGAGTTAAAAGATGACTTCCAGTCAGTGTTTAAGGAAAAATGGAATGTGTTTTCATCACTTTATCACAAATCAATAAAAAGCTTGACAGCCCAGAAAAAAACCGGTGTCTTGTCAAAAATTGTGTACAGATAATCGACTTCACCGACCGTCTATGTGAAAAAGAAGTCAAAGAAGATCCGGGTCTGCAATTTCTCAACGGGGCTTAATGCAGCACTCAAAGATTATCATTATTCTTTACCTAGACAGGAAGGAATTTTCGCGAAACTATATTCTTTTTCAAAATTCGACTTCAATGACTCGTATCTTTCTATATTGGTGGAGGAAGAATGTTCTAAGTTGCTCTGTATGAAAACCCATCCTGCGTTGTACAAGTTCGAACGTCTACCGCTCGGGGTAAAGATGATAAACATTTTGCTGAACGATCTTGACTTCACAGATGCGCATTTAGACGACATATTAATGATCAGCCAAAATGTAGAACAGTATAAGGAACATGATCATGAACTCTTCTCAAGAATTCAGGAGTACGGAGTTCAAATTTAAAGAATTCAGGAGTACGGGTTCAAATTTAAAGAGTTCAGGGGTACGGAGTTCAAAGTTAAAGAATTCAGGAGTTCGGGTTCAAATTTAAAGAATTCAGGAGTAAGGAGTTCAAATTTAAAGAATTCAGGAGTACGGAGTTCAAATTTAAAGAATTCAGGAGTACGGGTTCAAATTTAAAGAATTCAGGAGTACGGAGTTCAAATTTAAAGAATTCAGGAGTACGGAGTTCAAATTTAAAGAATTCAGGAGTACGAGTTCAAATTTAAAGAATCTAAATGCGACTTTTTTATGGAAAGGAATAAATACTTGGGACACATTATCAATAAAGATGGCATAAGACCAGATTAGAAACGGGTACAGCAGCGAAGGACATGTCAGTTCCCGAAAATCTATCAACTTTATAAATTTTCTTAGAATCAGCAAAATCCTATCAGGTGCTTATAGCAAAACTTACCTGCTCCGTTAAACGAACTTTTGAAAAAAAGACAAGGACTGGGAGGGAACACATGAATGCCGAGAAGCATTCGTCAAAATAATGGAAGTCTTGACGTCGGACTTGTTTCTCACCTACCATAACCCAGACATGGATATTATAGTTGCTAGCGACGCCAACTCGTATGGCAATGGGGCATGTATTATTCACAAGATGCCAGATGGATCTCACAAACCAATAGTTCATGCGTCGAGAACACTTCATCCTGCAGAAAAGAATTACTTGCAAATTAAAAAGGGGTCGTCAGGGATTATTTTCGCCGTGACGAATTTTCACCGGTACATTCATGGTGGACATTTTACATTGCAGGCAGACCATAAACAGTTAATGAGCATCCTCGGTTCTAAAAAATGTCCGACTGTGAATACAGCAAATAGACTGCGGTGATGGGCAATAATCCTTTTAAATTATAACTTTAAAATGGAGTTCCTTCAGTCTAAAAAATACTGTCATGCCGCCGGACTGTCCAGATGAATCTCTAAACACAGAGAACCTCTTGAAGATACTGTGCTCGCTTCTCTTCGAACAGAAGGGGAATTTAATGCCACATTATGCAACTCAGTAAGGAAACGTCCTGTAATTCTCGACAAAATCAAACGAGAAGATCTAAACAATGAGTTTATCAGGCAAACCAAAAACAAAATCTGTGAAAAGCTCCAACAGACTTAAGATATTTTCTCTCTCTGCAATGAAGTATCGCTATATTGTGAGTGAGTCGTAATTCCCACAGCACTACAAAGAAGAATTCTGAAAATTTTTCATGCCGGTAACCCTGGGATTACAAAGATGAAAAGCCTTATGCGCAGTTATGTATACTGGCCGAACATGGATTAGGGTATCGAAAACATCGTAAATTCTGTAAAAGCTATGCTTTGGCAGCTAAGGCATCTCCAATCAAATATAGTCCTAGGCCCAAAACGGACCGACCATGGTCTTGAATTTATATAGATTTTGCAGGCTCGAATTTTACGATCTTATAGTTTTTCTAAGTGGCGCAAAGTTCTTAGATGTAGAAATCCCACTACAGAAGTGACAATCAATTTACTACATGAATTGTTTGCCAGATTTAGAGTAGTCGATTGTTTAGTGTCAGACAATGAGACACAATTTACGTCCGGCGATTTTAAGGATTTTTGTGAGAACGTCCAGATCAATCATATCATGATCGTTCCATATCATCCAAGGTCCACCAGACAGGCCGAGAGTTTCATTGACACACTGAAAAGAGCTCTAAAGAAGCTCGGTGCACATCCACAGAAAAAGCTCTACAACAGTTCTTTCAGGTGCATAAAATCACGTCCAAAGACAACACGCCATAATCATTACTCCCAGCCGAGGTAATGTTTGCGCGTAAAATCAGGTCTGTGTTCGACAAGCTACTTCTCAAACAAACGAAACCCGGACGAACAAACACGTTACTTACAAAACGCTACGAACCTGGAGAGAATGTTTTTTCCGGACTTTATGGAATAATAAATCTTTCTAGGAAATGGGTAAAATGAAATGAAGAGTAGGAAATATGGTCTACATAATTAAAGGTCCCCAGCTTACTCAAAAAAGTAATTTAAACCAAATCAGTAAAATACCCCTCGGACGATGCTGACAGCAGTCCTCTTTTAGAGAAAGAAGTCATGGATATTATTTACGATAGTTTTGACTTGCTAATTCCGCAAGTGCCCCCGAAACATCGCTGCTTAAGGAGAAAAAGAAAAATGACGGACTTTATCGTCATTAATCCAAAGAGAAAAAAGTAAAACTTTGCGTAGTTGATACTTAGGAGAGTGTTATGATAATTAACCCATGCACACATGAACCCTTCCAATTATAAATAAGCAGCAGTTTGACCTTTAATTTTGTATGTTTTGTACTACTGTTCTTTGTTCATATATTTGTTTAACTCTATTCTTTCGATGTGTCTTTATTTTTGGCCCTTAAAAAGGCCACGGCAATTTATAAGGACGTACAATAAGCAAGCTTAAAATTCAGTGTATGTCATTTTGCAGAAGTGTAAACAAGTTTGATTTCATAGCTTTAAACATGTCGGATTTCGTGTCAAAGAATTGTGTATGTGCGAAGAATTTTGCTGCATTACTTTATTCAAAACAAATCTGCAGCCGAAGCATACAAAATTCAGCGATCATGTCCTGACCAAAACAACATGCGGAGATTGGTTTAGCCGCATCAAAAATAATGATTTTGATGTTGAACATAAAGAATGCTCCGATTTGATGACGAACAGTTGGAGGCAATACTTTATGAAAACTTATGTCAGGCGCAAGATGAGCTAGCAGAATAATTAGGGGGCTGATCACACAACAGTTTCAAAACATTTGAAAGCATTAGAAATGATTCAAAAGCAAAGACATTGGGTTCAGTACAGTTGGAGCCGAGAGACGTCAAACTGCATTTTGTTACGTGTGAACAGCTGCTTCAATGGCAGAAAAAGAAAGAAATTTGCATCATTTTCTGACTGGCGATGAAAAGGGGATACATTACGATAACCATAAGCGTAGAAAATCGTGGGATAAACCCGGAAATGCATCCACTTTGGCGGTAAAGTATAGTTTCTGTTTCCAGATCTTCATGTCTTGAGAGTGTATCTATATGGAAAGGAAGTTTTAGGACAGAAATAGTTTTGAATTTTCTTTCAATTGTTTGTTGGAGTCGTAAAGTTGAATGCTTTACAATATTGAATTCATCCATTAAGGAGTTAATTTATTATTATTATTATGTCATTTTTCATCATATTTCGATTTCTGCTTTGGTCTCACTACCAACCAAGTCTGCGGGGAGACCTAAGGCAGGTAGTGGCGTGTTGTTATGACTCCATTTCATGTTTTTCTATCTTCCCTATCATCCCCAGCATTACATAGATAAAGTTTTCCTTAGTGTGTGGGCTGTACTTAATAAGACAATTTTTTGTATATCTCTTAAGCTGGGGTTTCCAGGGATTCTTTCAATGTGTTGTTTTGTTCCATTTTTTATCATTCCTAGTGCACCTACTATCACTGGCACAACTCTTGTTTTCAATTTCCACATTTTTTCTATTTCAATTTCCAGGTCTTTATATTTTGACAGTTTTTCAAATTCCTTGATTGCTATGTTACAATCCGCTGGACAATTATCTCCTTTGATTTCTTTTGTATACTTATTTCCTTCCGAGTTTCAACCAAATGCCTTAGGTCAGAAATGGCTTCATGATATTTTCCATTAATCATTTTTGTAAAATAAATCTCAAGATTACACACGTCTTACATAGATATTACTCTTCGTCATGTGGGAGATGTACTTGTGAATGCAATTATTACTATGTTTTTACGTCATGATCTACAAGGAATTCATTAAATGTGTCTATCGGAACCGTTTATTCGTCTTCTTTTTCTTCTTCTTCTTCTTCTTCTTCTTCTTCTTAATATTATTATTATTATTATTATTATTATTATTATTATTATTATTCTCGGAATGGTAAGAGAAGTGGCACATTTTCCTTTTTCTTTTTATCTCTGTTCTTTCTTTCACAAATAAATTTCTATTGATTCAATAAACTTATGTCTTTCGTTTTCATAAAACTGACGTAATTTTGCAGCAGATTTGTATTTAATGGGGCAATTAGTTGCTTGGTATTGGCTAATCTGGCATTATTGTAGACAAGCCTAAATGAAAAGAATAAAAAATATCATGTTACGCCAATTCAAAACTTTTTACTTTGATCTTTGAAACTAGTAAGCACTTAGTAATACATGAAACGAACAAGAAATAAAAACAAATTGTTAATACAATTTTTATGTTATTTAATTTATCTATACTATACTTTAATAATCATAGTTGAATTGAGGAAGCGAGTTCGAATTCTGGTTAAAGTTGTTTGCGTCTGCTATACTTTTTAAGTAAGGCGTGAATCTACGTCTCCCTGCTCTCACAGACACAAATCTTGATCTTGGCCTGTTGTAATTTTCGACAGAGACGACAGTTAAAACGAAAATTATAACCTATGCCTGTCACACGAAAATGCCTTTTTAGTGTCATCAATTTTACATAGATGACTTAAAGTTCTCTGCTAAGAATGAGAATGACCTGGAAGATTTTCTGTAAACTATAAAATGTTTCGGTGATGAGATGGGAATGACATTCAATTTGATTAAATGTGCTAAAACCACAATTTTAGAAGAAACACTGCAACAAACATCCTCTATTAGCATATCTTTTTTCTTCTTCATCTATGTACTTTATTCTTTCAGAACGTAGGCGATCATGGCTTTCCACGTCTCCCTATCCCTGGTGGCTCTTAGCACACTTTCTCCTGTAACATCACGTAACCCCCATTCTGTCATCCACCTGCCCAGGCCCTTCAATATGTTATCTGCTACTTTCCTCTGTTTCTTTTTCTCTCTATCCGGCCTTTTATTATCAGGTTCTAAAACCTCATTCATTGCTCACATGCTCGGCCCATGATATCCGCATCTGTAGAACCACATTTCAGTTGCCTGATGTTTTTCTTTATATTTCATGATATTGTCCAGCATTCACTGCCATATTAAAGAACTGACATCACATAGCAACGCATTACTCTCTTCTTTGTTTCTAGAGAAATTTTTCTGTCTCTTAATACTTTACTCATCTTCTGGAATGCGTCCTTTGCCATGCCAATTCGCCTTCTGATCTCTGTGTTGCATTTTCCGTCTTCTGTTAGAACATTTCCCAGGTATTTGAATTTTTGTACCTGCTTGATTTTAGTATCCCCCACCTATATTTGACATTTTGGGTTGCTCTTTTTGCCTGATGAACATGCATTCGGTTTTCTTGTAGTTTATTGTTAGTCCTTTTTTGTCACTCTCTTCAGCTACATTCTGTAAGAGGTCTTGTAGTTTCCTTACTGTGTTTACAATCAGCACTGTATCATCTGCGTACCTTATGTTGTTCAAACTGTGGCCTCCGATGACAAATATGCCATGGTGTAAAAGTACAAAATTTAAAGCAAGAAGCTTTTAAGTTCCTAGGTGTAAACGAGGGTGAAATAATTCACCATAAGAAAATGAAAGAATTAATGCGTAATGAGTACTATAGAAGTGTACGACTGATATTAATAACTGAATTGAATTCTCAGAACATAATTATAGCCATTTTGAGTGGCTCAATATAATTTGAATATCTTGAACTGAATTTTAAATGACATCAGAAGAATGAGTTCTAAAACGAAAAAGATCTTTCTCAGCATAAGATGCATTGTTCAAAAGCTGATGCAGACTGTCTATACATACCCCATAAACAAGGTGGAAGATGTTTTATTCAGCTAGAGTTGACATACAATACAACAATTATTGGCTTACATGAAAACAACAAAGAACTAGATGATACATAAAGTTAGTAAGTACAAACAAGATTTACATGTAAATTCTGTAAAAAACCAAAACAGAACCTAAAAAAACAACTTTTGCACAAAAAATATGAAAAAGAAAGACAAGGCTAAAGCTCTTGAACGGATGAAACAACGCTGTCAAGTCAAACTTTTGCATCGTTAATTTCCAGAACGTGTTAATAAACCCAATGTTGATAAAGTTAATACTTATCGATGGTTACAACCATCTGGATTAAAGTCTGAAACTGAAAGCCTTATTCTTGCAGCACAAGACCAGATTCTTTTTACTAGTAACTTTCAGGCAAAATAATGTGGATCCAAAATGCAGGTTATATGACAAATACCAGGAAACAATAAACCATTTAATTTCAGGATGTTCTGTACTTGCCCCAAATCTATAAAAATTGTAACGATAGAGTAGGCCAATATTTACGCTGGACATTGTGCAAACACTTTGTAATTACGTAAACAAACACTGGTATGAGCATCACCTAGCACTGGTTACAGAAATGAAAGACGTTTCCATTCTATGGGATTACTGTATCTACACCGAAATGAAATTGAAGCAAATAGGCTGAATATTATTGCCGAAAACCGAAACGAAATCTTGCCAACTAATTGATATGGATTGTTCAGCAGATTGTAACAAAACAACCAAAGAATTTCAAAACCTATTAAAGTAAAAGAATTGGTAATTGAAATAAAAAAATGTGGAAATTGAAAACAAGAATAGTACTAGTGATAGTAGGTGCGCTTGGCATGATATAAATCAAACAAAACAACATATTGAACCAAACCCTGGAAATCCCAGCTTAAAACATATACAAAAATTGTCTTGATAAGTACAGCTCATACACCAAGAAGAACATTGTCCATGTAACGCTAGTGAAGTTATGAGAGATAGAAAAATAAATGAAATGTAACCATAACAACACCTCACTACATCCCTTACGTCCTTCTACAGACTTGCTATTTATTGTGACCATAGCAAAAACCAAAATATAATGAAAGGATATAATGATAATAAAATCACCCAGTTTACAGATATACGACCTGTAACAATTTGTATAGGTTATAGTTAATCGCCAAATAGTAGTTATCAAAGACTATAAAAACAGAATGTCCTTTTTATTGACTTAACAGTCCCTACAGATTGTAATATATATATATGAAGATCATCAAAAGCGATCAAAATATAAAGATCTGAGAGAGTTTTATACTAATTCTGAAATAAAAGAAAATCTCTACGAACATTACAAAGACAGAATGAAAACAAAACACTTATAAAATTTTACATGCCCGTCAGATTCGACGAAACTCAAACACACAAATATATCTAGGAAAAAATAAGGCAGACACGTTATTTCATCGTAAATCGGGAGTATAGGCCTATTTCAGGCGAACCATCATCAGCTTCCATCTTTATTGTACAAAAGATTTTACACGATTCGGCCCACTCTTCCGAATTTCTATAAAATAGCGTCTTTACCTAATTTTCTTCTTATATTTGCTCTATATGTATTTATATACATAAACATTTCGAGCTCTCATAGAGAGTTATCCACCCACTGTATGTACGGTATACTCCTTTGGATTCTTCTGTATCTACACCGCATTCTTATATATATATATATATATATATATATATATATATATATATATATATATATATAAACTTACTTATAAATTTAACTTTGTCTTTGTGTGTGTGTGTGTGTGTGTGTGTGTGTGTGTACGTACGCGCGTGCGTGTGTATGTGTGTGTGTCTGTGTGTGTTCGTTACCTATAGACTCCGAAACGGCTGAACTGATTTTCTTGAAAATTTACACAGTTGTACTATCAGCGTCTGCGAGTGTTCTTAGCTAGGTTTTGTGTCGAGGTACTCCCGATAAATATAAAAAAAATTGATAATCGAAAAAATCGGGTTATAGAAGGAGTGGTCCGATTTTAATCCAATTTGATACACTCATAGACAAAGACATAAGAAACGATATTCAGAAGTTTCAAGGTTGCAGTTCTTAAAATAGTGCAGAAAATCGATAATATATATTTTTATAAAAGGCAAGATGTTTGTGTGTGCGTGTGTGTGTGTCTGTTTATCTGCCTGTATGTCTGTATTTTTTTCAGCACTTTTATTTTAGAGCCAAACCCGAAGCATAAACTAAGTAGGTATAATTGTAGTTCTTAGTCTCAGCCTTGATATCATTTACTCAGAGGACTTATATAGCCTTCAAAATTCAGTTTACGACGAAAAAAACTTATTTGATATCGATACCAGGAAATCAAAATTTGACTTACATCCATTCATTTTTCTTTCAGTCTACGGTTTCGCTTTAACTGGAAACAACTATTGCTTTTTAGTCTGTCGTGCCAAAGAGTCTGAGCTCCAGGACCAGGAATTAGTTTTAAAGCTTTCATAACATCCGAGCAACGCCAGGCTACACTGCTAGTATATATATATATATATATATATATATATATATGTGTGTGTGTGTGTGTGTGTGTGTGTGTGTGTGTTTCTGTGTGTGCGTGCAATCACACAAATGCATATGTACACACACTCGTGGGATTATATGATTATATCGATGTTGAGAAAGTCTAATCTACGATGTTTATATGAATTATAAATATATTATGCTCGTTTGTAAAATGGGGAGAGTCCTGTAAACCATTAGTGTCGTTGGAACTCCATATGCACTGCATGACAGCAGCTGTGGTGTTTTCGGAACAAGATGGCCTGAAGGCGCTCAAGCCTTTTCAGGCTGGTTTAAATTCAGAGATTTCTTTCTCCTAGACAGGTTGCTAAATAAGGTTATCCTACTATTAACCCATCACTGGGGGTAAACGGAAAGTGTCCCCACCAGCTTCTGAATTCAGAGCCGTCATTCTCCTATACTGGTTGCCACCCAAAGCTATATGACCAAGTCTGTACTTTTATTTTGCCCATTTTGGGGATAGAAGAGAGAGATTCATAGATTCCCTAAGAGTATTAGCACGTAAGTGCAATGAACTCAAGCAGAATACGAATTACTGGGTCTTGTCACAAATTCTGGAGGAGCTAACTTCAGAAGATTTGGTGGCAGCTGATGTGGATTCCAAAGACACTGATGCGGAGATTTGCTGAGCAACTCCTCTAGCTCTCAACGCTATCTACTTATATGCACTTCGGCCCAAAACTTGTGTGGAGCCAACGGGTTCTTTGGATTTGGTAATTACCCAATTTTCGCATTAATACCAACAAGGGTTCTTTGTTCCTAAGTTTTGCCCTCTTTATCAACTTTAACAATTTTGGAGAACTATCCACTCTTCTTGGGAGTAATCACATGTATCACTTTTCTCTTGAAGTCAAACTTGCTTCACTTTACATTTCGTGCCATCACTCCTTCTTTCTCCTTCCTCCTCGGCATTCAACCTACTTCCCAGGGCAGATCTAACTATCTATGTGACAAATGTAATTGTTTAAAATGCGTAGCTGTAAAGATGGGGATTTATACTAATCATTAATTTTTAATTCTCTGATTCTTTTCCATTTCCTTGGAATTGTCTTTGTTCAGCGTTTTTGTAACTTCCGTTTTATCGTACGTTTGACTCTTAAGATGTGTTTATTCTCATTTCCATCATTAGAGAAAACGTCTTCCAATCTCTTTCTATCGTCTGGCTTATCCTTCATATTAGGCTAAATCCTTTCATGGTTCCTCCATCTTATACTTTAACCACTTTGTGGCATCAGAGTCACATCACTCACTTTCATTTTCATTTACTTGTATATAATAACCAAGTCCAACTTCTCTAAGGTGAGAGAGAAAACATCAAACGAAAAGGTTCTTCATGTATAATCTCTCTACTAAACATGAAGTAGAATTAAAAGATCCCCGTTCTTCTGTTCTTGTTCATGAGTATACAACTTCATACTGGGGATCGCATCAATTCTTACAAATTAACCATTCAATTTAGGACTTGCGACTACACTTACTTTTTCAATTGATACATTTTTATTAGTTTCACGATTTTTTTCTTAGCTAATTTTTCTTATCCACAATAATGGGTTTTGATTTTTCTTCGACAGATGTTGATAAGATTTCCAGTTCTCTTACTAAATTCAACTTGGATTTTTTTTCCTCCGAATTTTATCTGCTTCGGTAAAAACACTAAATAGTGTCCCTCTCTTGTTTTTATGCATACTCACCAAAACTTGCGAAGAAATTGATTTTCAGCTTTTATATTGCTGCTATCATTGCGACAATGGCTATTAAGGTGCCTAAAATAACGGACCGATTCATTATAGTCTCTGAATTATCTTTCCGAAATTGTATTCCTTTATCCCATAGTTCTCAATTTGTATTTAAATTGGTCTAGACTAATTTCATCTACCGGCTATAATAACTTCGGCATCATCCCTAATGTAATTTCAAGGAATTTCTCTACCACTGGTTTCCATAGTTCTGTCCAATTCCTCAGACCTGTTTCGATCAATTCCACAAATTAATAATTTTTCTTTTATTATTATTTTTCTCAGCTTCTTCATAACTATATATCCCCCCCCCCATTTTATATCGTTAGCTTGAGCCTTTTAACTCTTCCCGCAATCCGATCCCAGATTATAAACAATAATGACCCCGTCTACTCCGCTATTCTGTAATAGAGTTCTTATCTCTGGTCCAGTTATCTGTCACTATAATCTCCAACATTTACTCTCAAATACATATTTGACGTTACGATCCGATTCCATAGCATTCTTTCTTATTATTTTTCACGTGAATGCAATAAAAATAATTTACTGATCACTATCCTGCTATATAATATCAGCTTTACTAATACTTTTTTTATTAACTATCAATATGATCTCGAACAATTTCTTCTGTTTAATATGCGCTGTAAAGCGTTTTCGTGACTTCCGCCTTAATTCATGGCTGATCCATCAGAGCCAGACAACTCACTTTACTTGCAATAAGCCACTATTGCCAAGATATGTTCCTGTAATCTTCTTTAATTACCAATTATTTCGCATGAGACACTACAAATGTGTACTATCTGTAATATTTTTTTACAGCAATCAAAAGCAATATTTTCAGGTCCCACTTAGTGGATTTCTTATTAGTCGTTTACTACTATTTCTTTCCTAGTGTTTCAAAACACCTCATATCATGACAACTTTAGACGCCAACATTGCACCATCTCGACACACTATGAGCGCTCACTAAATTGACGGTCCATATTTACTTGTCAATGTTTAGCCTTTATCTACCAACGGTGGCCAATGATCATTATTAATCCATCCAATTAAACTGGAAATGACTCTACCACAGTAACATTAAAGTTCAGATTTATCCATCAACTAACTGACAGAATAGACGGTATTTCACCTCTATTCCACTGCTTTTAGCAATTAATACTGGAATCTATGATCTCATAGACCAAATTGTGGTCAGTCTCTTGTGGTTTGTTTTCATTTCAACCGACCGCATTCTTCCCGACTCTTAATTTAACATCTCTGTTTTTAGTAACTGGGACATTTCTTCTCGATATTCAATCTCCCTACCATCAATATTTCTCACCGATACCTTTTCCTTCTTTTCTTTTTCCTTTTCTTAGCCCTCACGGTAGTTTTAAATTCTTTTCGGGAAATCTCTTTGTTTTTGTCTTTTCTTTCGGGGAGCTACCCTCTCGGGGTTTGGTAACCTTATCCCGACCCGTCTACCTGCATAGACAATACATTTGTGTCTATCACTTATTGCCCACCTGGTTATACAATTTCTCGCTTTGTGGCACTTATAGTTGCAAGACCAACAAACTAGCCAGTATTGTCCGGGTGTTGGTGCAAAGAACTCATGCTTCAGAGACCACTCTCTTCTATTGGAATCGACGATTTCCTCCTAATTATCTGGACATCTTCTCAACTTTTCCAATCTCTTCTTCTAAACAGGAGGCCTTTTTTCTTTAATTTGCCCACCACCCTTCTGAATATGAACTTCCCCATTTTTTGTCCTTCTAAACTTTCTCACTGTATTTGGCCAGATCTTTGGCCATTGAGAACTTGTTTGGAGCCTCCCAAGTTACACCATATTTGATGCGCTCGTTCTCCAGAACACCAAAATACTAGTCCGCCAACTCTGCCTGAATGGCGACAGTTTCCCTTACTTCATCGGCGAAGTGTAAAGTTTTAAAATTTTCACACACACACACACACACACACACACACACACACACACACACACACACACACACACACACACACACATGTATAATGAGAGTAGCCAACCATTACATATATATATCTACCAAGCGCCCATACGTCAGAGGTAGAATCGCCGACTGACGCTAATTTGGTCGGGTTTCAATCCTGAGTAAAAAGCAATCGGATGTGTAACTGTACTGATGAGCTGTGATACAGCGAAACAAATCTGTCTGTGGATGACTATATATATATATATATATATATAGCGGTCATAAATCAGAGGAAATGGATCCTAGAAATATTAGTTATTAGTAATAGGATGTGCATTGTGGTGCAGTGGATATCAGCTTGAAACGAGAAATCGGGGAGCCGAGTTCGAATTCCATTTGAATTTCTTTGGATTCACTTACGTGTAAATACGTTTGGGAAAGATATTAATTTGTCTCTTCCCTCCAGTTATAGATTAAATAACAGAACAGATTGGGTTCTATAGCCTTGGTCGGCAACCAGTCTATCGCAGAAAGTAATGTCAACATAATGTAGGATAATCTTCTGCCCAGTCAGTCAGTCATGTCTCTTTCGAGACATGATCGCCCAAGCGTGTATTACATATGGCATGTAACTGACTGAATATTAGATTTTAATGTTAAAACTGATCCAACAGATGGCTCGATGTAAATTTAATTTACAGAGTAAATATTTTTTGGAGAATAACCATTTCATCAGGTACTTAAAAATCCGTTTCTTCAGCTCTGATTAACAGATATTAATAAAAAATCTTTTGTGACAGGTAGCAAAATTTTGTTCAGAAAAAAGGAAAAAACATGGGAGAGGGTTGAAGCTGTAGATATAACGCGTAAATGATAGAAGAAATTAGGTAAGAGAACAGGAACGAGAGTAAAGATTAAACGGTTAAGATAGCCTTAAAATAGAACTTGTGTATAAACATGAGTTTTAACCAGTATCAAGTAAATTTAGGTTAAAAAATTAATGTAGAAATTAAATTGGAAGGAAATAAACAAGATGGCAATTATAAAAAAGGGTAATGAATGAGATTTAAATTCACATTCTAATTTTTTCTACTAAGCACAGATTACATCTATCCCTAAGATTAAGACTAAGGGTACGTGCTGAGACTATTAATTTCTCATATATTGGTAAATTCAGATCTTCTTCCTTCAGTTCCTAATACCTTCGCGGGAGTGCTGTTTGAAATTTGAATTTTAAGAGTGTCTATAGGAATAATATCTTTGCTTTCATTCTCTCACCGAAATCCCAATGTAGATAATATAATTATTTTGTTATCTTGAGGGGAAATGGAAATTTGGTAGATAACATTGGGAGATTTGCATTTACCTTCAATAAAACAGTGTCCGTTGGATCTGCAATTCCAAGAGAGTACAGTACCATGTTTAATATTAGTTCCATAGCAATTCTTTATCTGGTTATTATGCAAATTCATGATGTTATACGTATTATTAGTGCAGAAATAGATAATTTTAATAGTATTTATATCAATTATTTTGCTTAGAGGTTTATCTTTGTGAAAATGTTTACTTACTAATTTCACAAAAAACTATCCAATTTTAATATTTGATAGTTCAGCGATCGGTGGGTTGAACTATATAAATTTTCTTTTTCTATGTTTACTCTTAGCCTTAGATAATTTTGAATTACTAACAGGTGTTAAATGGGATAATGTATCTTTAAAGCCGCTTTTTTGGAAAAAATTATCATACAGTTTTTTTTGTTTTCATTGTTTTCAAATTTATCATAGAGTTTTTCGGTTAATTATGATACTAAAAGTAGTAGGTATCCGTTTCACAATGACATTGGGGTAATTAGGATTAATGTTAATGTAGCTGGGGGTTTTATTCTCTTTATGGTAAGGTTTTAAGGAATTGCTATTGAGAATAAGGGTGATGTCTAGATAATTAGCAATCTTTAGGTGAGAAAAAATCTCAATTTTAAATCTTAGTAATTTAAAAACCCTAATGATTTTCTTTTGCATCTTTGTAGTCAACCGTCTATTAGTATCAGAGATGAACATAAGTCCATCATCTCGGTAAAAACCTATTTGTTTAGTATTTACAATCCTACTAAAATATCTAATATATATATAAATACTAACTCAGTCACTTGGGCGGAATCATATACCCCCATAGAGACATCAAAATTACCTTTGGGACTCTTAGTCCAAGGGAAATTGTTAAGAGTTAGATTGGATTTTCTAGCTGTTAGGATAATATTAGTTTTTTCATCTGTGATCTTTACATAAGTTTTAGCAAAATTAATACAGTTTACTCGGAAGTCTCTAGAGATAGAAGAATAGAAGTCTATAATATCAAATTTAAGAAATGTAGTTCTAATTTTATCATTGATATTGGTAAAACAATAGGTAGTATCATATAAATCTTTCCGGAGATTAGGATGAAGGGTAAGTTGCAGGTTATCGGTTATTTTTTCATAAGTTTTTAGAGACTAATCCTTATTCACTTTTGTTGGATTTATTAATCTAAATTGTAAATTAATCTCAAAGTTTTGTTTATCATCATAGAATAAAAAGTTAAGCATTTTAGTGCTAACTTTTCCTCTCAGTACCTTAAACAGACTAATATGATTATCAACATGCATAAACTAGACAAATATAACAATATAATATCTAAGATCGGCCCTGATATCAGCAATATTTATTTTAATTGCAAATTTGGCAGTACCAAGGCCGATCTTAGATATTATATTGTTATATTTGTCTAGTTTATTTCATGTTGATAATCATATTAGTCTGTTTAAGGTACTGAGAGGGTTTATATTTGTAGATGTTTTAGACATATCTATCCTTTCCAAAACCTCATCATTGCTCACGTGCTCGATCTATGAGATCTGCAGCATCTTTAAATAGAATCACATTTCAGTTGCTTCAAATCTTTCCTTCATCTTTGATGAGATTGTTCAGCATTTCCTGCCATACTGAAGAACAGACATCACATAGCAATCCAGTACTCTCTTCTTTATTTGTAGCGAAATTTTCCTGTCTCTCAATATTCTAATGAGCTTCTTGAATTCGTCATTCACCATCGAAATTCACCTTCGGGTCTCCGTGTCACACTTTCCGTCTTCTGTTAGAACACTTTAATTTAATTTTTTTTACCTGCTTGATTTTAGTATCCCCCACCTGCAATTTTATTTTAGGCTCCTCTTTTTGCTGATGACCATGTATTCGGCATTTTTGTAGTTTATTTATAGTTCTTTTTATTCACTTTCTTCGATAACTTCTTTAGGAGGTCTTGTAGTTTTATTTCCGTGTCTGCTATCAGCACTGTATCATCTGCGTATCTTATGTTGTTCAGATTGTTGTCGCCAATGATGAATCCTGACAAAATATCCAGGTTCTTTATAACAGCCTCGTTGTATAAGTTGTAGTTTCTTGTATTCCGTTTCATGTCTTGGCATAGTTTTCTGTCTCCTTTTCATGTCAAGAATCTCTTCGGTCATCAACTCGTTTTTTCTTCTGCATTTGATTTACCTTGGGACAATATTGTTTGCTGATTTCACTAATGCTTCTTTTAGTGTGTCCCATTTCGAGTTTCCAATTTGCTTTTCATATTTGTTTCTCACACTGTCAGTGTATTTTTCTCTAGGTTGAAGTCATTCACGAGTATTTTGTATTGCAGTCTGGGTGCTGCACTAGGCTTCTTGAGCCTCCGAAGTTTCACACTTAGTTTTCAGATAACTTGGAGGTGGCCGCTTTCATAGTCAACTGCCTTTCTGCCTTTCTGAATCTCCTGTTTATGGTTATGTAGTCGATTTGGTTTTTCGTGTCACCTCCTGGGCTTGTCCATGTTTATAGGCGGCATGGGTGTTCTTAAAACCTAGTGTTGATTATTACATGGCCATTCATTGTACATCATAGAACTCGCTTTTCTCTAGTTCTTTGCGGATTCCTAATTCAAAGTTCTCATTTGTTGCCCGTTTTTTCTCTTTTTCTACCTTGCCACTCAAGTCTCCCATGATGATTATATTTATTGGGTTTTACACTGAACCTTGGCATTGTCCAGTGTAAAGTAGAAGTATTCTATTTCTTTCTCAGTGCTTTGCGTTGAAGTTGCATAGACTACTATAATAGCTATGTTGAAGAATCACCTTTTCCATTTGACCAATAGGATTTTTTCGGATAACAGAACGCATTTCTTCATTTCTTCGTCCAGTCTTATTCCTACTCCCTTTTCGTTATTTTTTAACTCCTGCATATATATACATATACATATACATATATATATATATCGCTCCTGAAGTCTCCACTGTTAGGCTATCTAGGTTTGCATACTCCCAGAATATTGGTGTTCCATCTGCACATCTCTTGCTTGACATTCTCGAGTTGGCCACAATTGTTCAGCGTGCTGACATTCCATAGTGGAATGTTTTCCCGTCATTACTGCCTTTAGTTAGCTGGCCTTTGACTTCTTCAGAGGTCTTCCGCACTTTTTGCAGGTCTTGTTTTTCGTCTTTAATGGGTTGATAAATGTCCATGCAAAATGGTGACTACACTGCCGTCTGATATGTTTAAGTCTTCTGTTATCGCACGCAACTTTAATTTACGATCAGCCAAAACGGCTTTGTAGATTTGTTTTGTGTTTTCCGGAATAACTGCTGATTTTGGCCAACCTGAGCGCTCGACATGATTTGTGTTTATACAGACGCATTTTAAGTCAGCATACCAACAACTAACTGTTGGTTCCAACAGAACAGAGTACGAGTAACACTTACAAAGCCATTGTTTGCTTGAACTGTATTTTTAACGTCAGAAAGTTATGTTTTCTAAACACACGAAATTCTGATTTTCCTATTGTTTCGAAAATTTGCAACAGTAGTTTCACTTAACTGTAATTTGTAAACTAGTAATTCGATTGGGCCAAAATTTTGTCACATGCCACTGGAAGGTTAGTACTTCATAAATATCATATGGATTTCTTATTACTTCCGCCATTTATATGTCAGGCTAAGGACTTATTGAGTGATGTGTTACCTCTGTCGATGAAGAGGATTCGACCTTCCTAGTTGTATTGTGTGTATTTACGGGAAAGTGTTAGTAGGGCGGTGGGTAGGGGACATAATGTGTATTATTAACTTGTAACATATACTAAGTTCATGCATGCGCTTCCATGCAGGGAATTCAGTTTTAGTTTTGAAGGCTTCAAGTAAAATTGACTAAGTGTATATTTCACTTTTACTTCAGTTTCTTTCAGCGGTCAAAGCTGGAAAGTTAAAACTTGTCTTCTTTATATAAATACACAAGAGATAAAAAGAGTGAACTAGAGGGAATTTTGAAGAAGCAGAGAGAGAAAAAGGGAAAGAGATATATATATAGAGAGAGAGTGCGAGAGGGGAGCAATTTGCCACAGACTTTACTGTGGCTAGAATCATCATAGAACTTCAAGGAAAAGTTAAAGTTTTCAGCCATTGGTGTTAAAATGTCTGCCCCTTTTATATTAGACGGAACGCATGAGAAAGAGAAACGAGTGTACTAAATATTTCCATTGGAGGAAAAGGGAAAAAAGAATCGGTTGAAAAGAAATTTAATAAGTTTTAACTTTTAAAGTAAGAAGGTCTCTTAATGGTTCAATAGAGGATTTGGGCTATAAAACAAGAGGGGAGTAAATAAATGCAATAGCATATCGAATATTAGCAAGCAGACAAGTTCAGATCATCAGAAGCTTACCTCCTCCGAGTGAATGAAAGTAGATTTATATTTTAAACTATAAAAAAAACCCTTTCTTTTGTTCGGCCATCGTGGTATCAGCTTCATTTAAATTCACAATCCTTTGTCTCTAGTATTCTAAAATTAGCTGCGGTTAGCTCTACATGTCCATGGTGATGACGAGGGGATGTCGAAAAATGGTGAATGTTAGCCTAAGAGAAGTAACTTCTTCCACGAGAACAAAGATTAAAGGAATCTAGGAATTTCTCAGAATAAAAAAACTGCTTGCCAAAGTGCCTTTTATTAGGAAAACTTCTGAAAAAGCAACAATTTTGGTGCCAAAACTTATCATAATTCAACACTATATGTGTGTGTGTGAGAGAGAGATACAAAATAAAGTAAATATTTTAGAACAACAAAATGTGGATTTATTGTGAGGTAACCAACATTATAATGTTTCAGTTGTTATAACCATCATCAGGGCTTATATCTACCATTGTGAAGTTTTTCTTATTGTTACAGCCTGTCAATAAATTTAGAAATGCAATAAAAATTTAAAATTTTAAGGCTGTTTAAAAGCATTGCAGAAAACTATGACGTCAGTCACGAAATATTTATAAGGTTTTGTTATTTAAAAAAGTCATTGAGATTTGTGCTGTTTCTTATTTTATTTTCCACACACACACACACAATAAAAATTAATTAACACCACGTGTATCTCAAAAATATACAATGGCGCGGGAATTCACCCCTTACCATACCCTGTGGGGTCAAAAACAAGGACGGCGCACCCAAAAGCTCGGACGTAGTGGAAAGCATACCACATGGTCAAAAATATAATTCGTTGAACAATCAGGGCTCGACAGCCTCACCTTCCAGATAAAAAGGAAGGTAGAAACTGCTAACGGAGCAGAGGGCCGAGCAACCACTTCACACCAAAAGGGCACGCGACAGCTTGGAGCACACACACACAGAATCCAGCCTGTTCACACAACAGGCAGTATCACGGATCAGCGAACATTCTTTCACGCTCTCTTTCTCTCATCTCGCTCGCTCGCTACACATCGTCCTACCTTTCCTTTTCACATTCTGAGTTCCTTTCTTTCTTCCTTTTTTACAGCTTTACGGACAACTTCATTTTTGTACAAAAAATAATTCTTTTATCTTTTTACGAAAATAAACAAAAGTTTATTTTACTTTATTTCCGGCTTTATTTCATGAACCAAGTTACGCCGAGTCGACTCGTAAACATAATTCTCTCCCCTACAAATTGATGACCGACGTGAGACACTACATTAAAAAAAAAAAAGGAAGAACATTATGGAATCATAATCTTCGGAAACCCCTCTCGCTATGCTATCGTTGAATATCCCGGCTTTCAACCCGACTTACACTAAGTCCTGGTTCGTTCAAATCCAGGCATTATTCGATGCGAAGCGATTCACTTGCAAAGAAAACTCGGTATTGTTACTTAGAAGAAAAGCTGCCAGCGAACATCGTCGAGGGAGTAATGGATTTACTGGAAAATGTCCCGAATAACAACCCGTACGATAGGCGCAAGGAAGCAATTTTAAAACGGACCGGTGTCTGGAACGAAACCATGCTACGCAACCTTTTCTCTCAGGTTGAATTAGGAGACCGCACCCCATCGCAGTTATTAAGGCACATGCGAACCTTGCTGGGTGACAACAAAATGTTCGAGAACATTCAGTCAGTTAAGTGCCATACGTGAAACATGCTTGGGCGATCATGTCTCGAAAGAGACATGACTGACTGGACAGAAGATTATCCCGCAGTAGGTTGCCATTGCTTTCTGCGGTAGACTGATTGCCAGCCAAGGCTATAGAACCCAATCTGTCCTGTTATATAACCCATAACTGGAAGAAAGAGACGGATTAATGCCTTTCCAAAGGGTATTTTCGCGTAAGTGAATGCAATGAATTCAACTGGAATTCGAACTCGGCTTCCCGATTTCTCGTTCCGAGTCGGTATCCACTGCACCACAACGCACATCCTCCATGGCTGGACAAATTACCCACTACAACAACACAAATCCTCGCACCCATGACGGAGGAAAATAAGACAGAAAAAACTCGCGGATATTTCAGATCGGATCCATGAAAGTTTTCGAAGCCGCAGGGTAAACTCTATTCAACCACAAACAGCCCAACAAAGAAACAGAGAATTTAACGACCTCAAGTCTACTGTAGAAAGGTTGTCTACACAATTACAAGACTTACTACAAAAAGACCGACGGTACCCCCGTGATAAACGACTAGACTACAGAAAGCGAAGTTTCAGCAGAGGCCGGACTGACAACCGCGATAGAAAAGATGAATTTTGTTATTATCACAGAAGGTTCGGTACTGAGGCGAGACGCTGTACACGCCCTTGTTCTTTCAACAACGCGAATGCCGGAAACGTAAGTTCTAGCTAGTAGAGACGACGGCTGTTGCTGGATTTTTAACAAAAGGTCGTCTGTTTTATATCCGTGATAAAATTCATGGATACAACTTTTTAATAGACACCGGAGCTGAAATAAGCGTGATACCACCAACACAAAATCAGGAGACTATACCACAGTCTTATCATTTTCAAGCAGCTAACGGTACCAAAATACCAACTTACGGAGAGAAATCACTTAATATCGATCTCGGCATGCGACGGAATTTTTTCAAACCTTTGAAAGACTATCACATTACGGCCTGAAAATAAATACAGAGAAATGCATTTTCAGCCAACCAAAGGTTAAATTCCTCGGACACTTAATCGAGAAGGACGGAATATCTCCACTACCCGAGAAAGTAAGTGCAATTTCAAATTACCCACAACCAACATCAGTCAGACAAGTACGCAGATTCATAGGCGTAATTAACTACTACAGACGATTTTTACCTAACTGTTCTACATTACTTGCACCGTTAACAGACTTGTTAAAAACAAAACAAAGAACCAACAGTTAAAGTTAGAAGGACCTACCTTAGAAGCCTTCAAACAAGCTAAAACTGCTTTGGCCAACTTTACAAAACGTAAAGGGACAGTGAGGACACAAAACTTACGCTTACAACAGATGCATCTGAAATAGCTGTAGGAGCCGTCATACACCAACATGCTAACAACACAATGACTTATATCATTTTTTTCTCCAAGCTAAGCAAGACGCTGACGAAATATAGCACCTCTTCAAGGGAGCTTCTAGCAATTTACCATGCAATTAAACATTTTAAACACTTGCTGGAAGGAAGGAATTTTTGCATTTATACAGATCACAAACCATTAACATATACACTACATACACATGTAGATAAATATGGTCCACGAGAAATCAGACATCTCAATTATATCGCCCAGTTCTCCACAGACATCTGATATGTTAAGGGACAAGAGAACCTTATAGCAGACGCATTATCTCGATCTACAATAGCCTCTTTAAATTCCAGTTCTTTAAGTATGGAATTAATCGCACAAGAGCAGAAAACAGATGAAGCACTTCCAGTTGTAAAACAAAAAACATCCTTACAACTAAAAGAAATGCCCATACCATTTGGTACAACGAAATTTTATTGTGATGTATCACAACCACATCCGCGTCCATATATACCACCAAGCATCAAACGACAAGTTTTTCAAAATTTTCACAACTTATCTCATCCAGAAAAAAGAACCACTGTAAAATTAATAGCAGAACGCTTTGTTTGGCCCAATATGAACACGGAAATTCGCAATTGGACTAAAACTTTTATACATTGCCAAAAGAATAAAATCCACAGACACGAAATCACCACTTGGCACTTTTAGCACACCTGATGCTAGAGTCACCAACATTCATGTTGACTTAGTAGGACCTTTACTCACCTCAAAAGGACATACACATATTCTTACTATAGTTGACAGATGGCCTACAGCCATAGCAGTCAAAGACACTTCAGCCGCAACAATAGCAAGAGTTATACTGCAGGACTGGATAGCAATTTTTGGAGTACCTTCAGTAATCACAACAGACAGAGGTTCACAGTTCCAATCAACACTTTTTGCTGGATTTAACCAGTTGTTAGGAACGAATCACATTAAAACAACTGCCTACCACCCTTGTGCAAATGGGATGGTTAAAAGATTCCACAGACAGTTAAAAGCTTTTCTAGCTATGAATTGAAATAATGCGGCCTGGACAGACAATTTACCATTAATCATTTTAGCGATAAGAAACACGGTGAAAGAAGTTTTACAAAGTACACCTGCAGAGGTAGTTTTTGGATCAGTATTAACCCTACCTGGACAGTATTTTAATCACAAGACAGACATTTGACCTACAACAACGTTTTTAACAGAATTAAAACATAAAATGTCTCTTCTCAACTTTACACCCATCAGGAAAGCAGAGAAACAAACCTACATCCCAAACGATCTTCCCACCTGCAAATATATATTTATCAGGAATGACACAGTTAAAAAACCACTCTGTTCGTTTTATTCAGGACCATACCAAGTTCTGGACAGGGATGAAAAATATTTTACTATCATGAGGAAAGAAAAGAAAGATAATATCGCTACTGATATTAATAAATAAAAATATAATGTATAAATAAATATTAATAAATATAATGTATAATATCGCTACTGATTGCATTAAACCAGCGTACATCGAGGAACAACCTCATAGAATACCTCCACAAAAACATATTCACCCAGAAAAAGAGGAAGCTGAAAAACAAAATACTGACATTACACCTACAACAAAAACCGGCTGAAAAGTCCACTGGCCGAAGCATTTTAAAGAATATATCACATATTGAAAAACATATGTATCTCTTATACATTTTCCAATCCGAGTGGAGGGGGAGTATTGTGCTGTTTCTTATTTTATTTTCCACACACAGGCACACACACAGTAAAAATTAATTCACACCACGTGTATCTCAAAAAATACAATTGCGCGGGAATTCACCCCTTACTATACCCTGTGGGGTCAAAAACAAGGACACCGCACCCAAAAGCTCGGACGTAGTGGAAAGCACACCACGTGGTCAAAAATATGATTCGTTGAACAATCAGGGCTCGACAGAAGAAACACATTTCTTGATCTCCCCGGAGCCTCACCATCCAGATAAAAAGGAAGGTAGAAACAGAGCAGAGGGCCGAGCAACCAGCTCACACCAAAAGGGCAAGCAACAGCTTGGAGCACACACACACACACACACACACACACACACACACACACACACACACACACACACACACTCCAGCAGTTCACACAACAGGCAGTATCACGGATCAGCGAACATTCTTTCACCCTCTCTTTCTCTCAACTCGCTCGCTACACATCGTCCTACCTTTCCTTTTCACATTCCCAATTCCTTTCTTTCTTCCTTTTTTACAGCTTTACAGACAACTTCATTTTTGTACAAAAAATAATTCTTTTATTTTCTTTACAAAAATAAACAAAAGTTTCTTTTACTTTATTTCCGTCTTTATTTCATAAACCAAGTTACACCGAGTCGACTCGTAAACATAATTCCCCTCTACAGATTAAATTTAAATAGTTCGCTGATAGGCTTGTGCATTTTTTGTTTAGTTCTGTGTATGTTTTTCTAAATATTGCTGTAATTATATATGCCTTGCTGATGTTTATGTGTTATATTAATTTAGATATATTTCAATTAAAATGTAGGGGTCGTATTATAGGTGTGGATTAGTTAAAATATAGTGACGGCGAATTTTAAATTATTTTATTGTAGAAATTTTTATATATATATACACTACCAACCATAAGTTTGGGACACCCCAAACATTTTAAGCAGAATCAAATTCGCCGAGTTTGTTATTCTTATGTCAAGTAAAAAAAAGTATTCTTTTCTACTTTAAAGTAAACATTTACTCAGTTTGTTACTTGACTCCACTTATTGTGATCAAGCTTTTGTCAAAAATTTAGATTTTTATTATAATTACGGTATAATGTATTTTTGTAAACCATATTACTACGGTCTAAATGGCAAGGAAGAAACAGATTAGCATTGAAAAAAGAGCTCAGGTTGAAATTCTTTCGAAAGAAGGATATTCTGAACGTGTTATCGCTAAAGAATGAAGCCTATGAAAAAATGACGTTCATTATTACCTTCAACGACTTCGTGAAACTGAGTTAAATATTGACAGAAAAAGATCTGGCAAGCCCAGATTAACATCTATTGTAGATGATAGGCACATGATCATATCTAGCAAGAGGAATAGAAGAAAAACCGCTTCGGAATTAACAATTGAAATGAATTCTACTCGGCAATATTCAGTATCTGTTACTACTGTTAAGAGACGACTTCATTCTGCTGTGTTTAAAGGCTGTGTAGCAGTTAGCAAACCACTATTAAAGAAGGAGAATAAGGGATGAAATTGATCGTTCAGTTTGAAATGAACTTCTTAAAAATAAACAAATGTTGTTTAAATGCATGCAGGATGCTTGGAAATCACTTTCACTAAATTATTTTAATAAGTTATTAGAAAGAATGCCAATGATTTGCTCTGTAGTAATAAAGGCTTCTGGTGGTTTCTTTGATGAAAAGAAAATATGAATGAACTTTAATTAAATTTGAAATTACTCTAATAATAATAACCCGTGATGACGGAGAGGTTGATCTAAAGGATTTTACCTAATTAATATAAAATATCAATAAGATAACAATAGAGATCTCAATTTGTTATGGTAATTTACCCAAGCACACATGAACTCTTCCAAATATAAATAAGCAGCAGTTTCTGTTTTGTGGCAGAAGTCTGTTCCAGAAGATATCTCTGACAGCCGGACCAAACAGTTACGTTTGTGACTGTCTCATTTTGTATATGTTTTGTATTATTTTTCTTTGTTAATATATTTGCTTAACTCTGTTCCTTCTTTGTGTCTTTATTTTTGGCCCCCGACAAGGCCACAACAACTTGGCGACGAGAACTCTTAAGAACCTTTGAGGACCCCTAAAAGACTTCGTGAAAATTGTCTATATTGGTTCAACATTAGACGCACGGAATTCTATTTTCCGTCACACTTTGTTTTATTCAACAGTACTTGACAATCTAAAAAAAGGAAACCGAAAGAAAAAGAATGTAACTAATTTACACTAAAATTGAAGGCAAGCCGCTAAACTACGAGAATGGACTAATAGTCCTACTCTAGTTAGATAAACAAAAATAACAACTCGAAATTCGAAAGCAAGCCGAAAAAGAACGGTTTGAATAAAAAACAAACAGAAATCAAACACCAAAAACTCAAAGAAATTCTACTTCAAATTCAACAAGAGCAAAAGCTTGTTTGAACTGGAAAACAGGGGACAAATTAGTGAAAGCGAAAATGCGTTCTCACAAAACACGACCTGGGGCGCAATAGACATGTTTACATATTCTCCGGACGAGGATATAAATTTCGCCTTCTATTTTACAAGATTCGAGTATTTATACGCCGCAGATTACATAAATTGGTCAAACGCTAAGAAAGTTCGCCTTCTTTTTTCGAAATTGGGCACCACAGCGCACACCAAATTTGTGACCGATATTTTACCCCGTAAAACAAGCGAACTGTCATTTACTGAAGCGGTTAAACATCATACAGAACATTTTAGTACTAAAACCTTACTCTTTTAAAAGAGATAGAAGCGTATATATTTCACCAGGAAGGATAATGAAGATTACTCTATATTCGCGTTAGTCATTAAAAAAGACTGAGACGATATCAAACTGTCAGGATTGAGTGCGAATATTTTCAAGTGTCTGATATTTGTTCAAGGACACGTTTCAGGTAAAGACGCTGAAATTAGGCGTAGAGTTCTGAATAAATTGGAAAATGAGCCAAACCTTACTCTCCAACAAATATCGGAAGACTGTCAGAGATCCGTAAACATACGCCAGGATTGGAAAAATATCGGGGAATCTGGAATATGAAAAATACGCCAAAAGAAAAATCAATTTAATTCTCTCTCTAAATCAAACCAATCAAAAAAGAAACAAGACAACTTGCACCCTAACCGTGTTCTGGTTGTGGCTCACTACATTGGTATAAGGGCTGCTCTTACCGAAATAAAAAGTACCCTAAGTGTAGCCGTGTCGGGTCCAATAGCTCACATTGTCAAACAACCAAAAATGTTAATAGCTACGTAAAAAATACAAAATTAGATGAACAAGACGAGTTAAACATTAAGAAATACGCGCAAGTACAAATCCCAAATGAAAATATTAAACTACAGTTGCATTCTGGTTCAGATTTAACAATCATAAATCTACACACATAGAAAAAGTTGTGAAAATTAACTTGGCAAAAACTAATAAAATCGCCAGATCCATGACAGAGGGAAAAATTAAGTATAAGGGAGAAATTATCATCAATATAACTTTTCAAGGAAGGACGTTAAAACAAAAAATGTTCGTTTTAAAAAACACGAAAATTTATTTGGTACCGACTGGATGAAGAAATTTAAGATATGGGACATGCAATTTAATTTATTTTGCCAAAAACTCGAAAACCTGACAACCGAGGCAAATAATTTGATAAATGATTTAAAAGAAATATTTCCGGAAGTTTTTTCTAGGGGCTTTGATCGGTGTAATGAGATGAGGCAAAATTCGGGTTAAAAGATGACAACTTGCCAGTGGTTAAGAAAAAAAACAAAAACAAACTAAATCTGACTGTTGCCACTTTACCACAAATAAATGAAAAATAGACAGACTAGAAAGAACCGGTGTTTTGTCGAAAATTGTGTACAGTCAATAGGCTTTACCGACCGTCTATGTGAAGAAGTCAAAGGTGATCCGAGTGTGCGCCGATTTCTCGACGGGGCTTAATGCGGCACTCAAAGACTATCATTATTCTTTACGTAGACCTGAAGAAATTTCCGCGAAATTAAATGGGGAAATGTTTTTTTCAAAAATTGACATCAGTGACGCGTATCTTCAAATACCGGTGGAGGAAGAATGTTCTAAGTTGCTCTGTATCAACAGCCATCATCGTGGGTTGTACAAGTTCGAACGTCTACTGTTCGGGGTAAAGGCTGTGCCGGCTATTTTTGAACAAGTAATGGACACTATTCTGAGTGACGTTGACTTCCCGGACGATATATTAATGATCAGTCAAAATAAGGAACATGTTCATAAAGTTTTCTTGAGAATTCAGGAGAACTGGTTCAAATTTAAAGAATCTAAATGCGACTTTTTATGAAGTGAATTAAATACTTGAGGCACATTGTCGGTAAAGATGGCATTAGAAAAGATCAAGAACGAGGTACAGCAATCAAGGACATGTCAGCTCACAAAAATCTTACAAAGTCTCTTAGGATTGGCAAAATACTACCAAGTGTTTATACCGAATATGCACAACTTAAACGAACATTTGAAAAAAAAAGAACTGGGAGCAGACACCTGAATGCCAACAAGCATTCGTCAAAATAATGGAAGTCTTGACGTCAGAATTGTTTCTCACCCAGATCTGGACATTATAGTAGCCATCGGCGCTAACTCGTATGGCATTGGAGCATGTATTATGTACAAGATGTCAGATGGATCTCACAAACCAATAGCTCATGCGTCGAGAACACGTCTTCCCGCAGAAAAGAATTACTCGTAAATTGAGGACCATAAACCGTTAATGACCATCTTCCGTTCTAAAAAAGGTCTGTCTGCGCATACAGCAAATACACTGCAGATATGGGGATTAATCATTTTAGATTATAACTTTGAAATGGATTTCCTACCGTCTAGAAAACTTTGTCATGTCGGTGGGTTGTCCAGACTAATCCCGAAACACAGAGAACCTCTTGGAGATACTGTGCTTGCTTCTTTTCAAACAGAAAGAGAATGTAAAACCACATCATGCAATACAGTAAGGGAACTCCCTGTAACTCTCGACCAAATCAAACGAGAAACTCTAAACGATGAGTTAATCAGGCAAACCAAAATTAAATTTTGTGACAAAGACTTCAGATATTTTCTCTCCATACGATGAAATACTACTATATAGTGAGCGAGTCGTCATTCCCAAAACACTACAAAATGAATTCCAAAAGTCTTCTATGCTACCCATCCAGGGATTACAAGGATGAAAAGCCTTATGTGCAGTTATGTATACTAGCCGAACATGGATAATGCTATCAAAAACATCGTAAAATCCTATAAACTTTGGCCGCTAAGGCACCTTCAATCAAAGGTAGTCCTTGGCCCAAAACGGAGCGACCATGGTCTCGAATTAATATAGATTTGGTAGGACCGCTAGACGGATTTATCGATCTTATGGTAGTAGATAGGTTTTCTAAGTGGCCCGAGTTCTTAGGAGTAGAAATCTCACTACAGAAGTGGCAATCAGATTTTTAGTGTCAGACGATGGGACACAATTTACGTCCGGCGATTTTAAGGATTTTTGTGTTACCTTCCAGATCAATCATATCATAAATGCTTCATATGAACCATGGTCGAATTGACAGGCCGAGCATTTTGTTGACACATTGAAAAGAGCTCTGAATAAAGATAGGAGTACACCCACAGAAAAGGCCCTACAACAGTTCCTTCAAGTGTATTGAATTATGTCCAACGACAGCACGGACCAAATAGTCACGCTGGTGACCTTCCCATTTTGTATAGATTTTGTATTACTGTTTTTTGTTAATATATTTAATTCTATTCCTTCTTTGTTTCTTTATTTCTGGTCTCCAAGAAGACCACAGCACAATGCATATCATCCAGAAAACTCGACACATTCTTAAACGGTTATTAGAATATATATATACATATATAGCGTGTCTGCCTTAATTTCTCTTATATTTGCTCCATATGTATATAAATCTAGAGTCTTAGAGACTTATCCTACCACTGTATGTACAGGATATTCCTTTGGATTCTTCTGTACCCACACTGCATGTTGATATATATATATATATATATATATATATATATATATATATATATTACGGACATTAACGAATTTTAACGAAACTTGGTTATAAGCAACCGACAATTTGTAATGAATTATTTTGAACATTATTTTTACCGATACTCGTATTTAAGTAGATATTCTGTTTTTAATTAAACAGTATTTTATATTTATATCTACCGGCCTCATAATTTCACGATAAATTTTTATTACGTAAATGTGTGCTATCCAGCAGGATTCGAACCTGCGACACCTATTTACATAGGGGAGGCTACCATTTGATCTGGTACTGTCTTAACCACTCGACCATGAATAGCCTCTTGATCAGACGATATGGTTTGTTTACGATAGATCGAAAATTGTGTTATATGAGCATGATAAAAAACCTCATTATATATATATATATATATATATATATATATATATGTGTGTGTGTGTGTGTGTGTGTGTATGTATATTGACCGTAAAAGTGTGGGTCACCTGCAGATCGAATTCACTAAATAGTAAATATCTACTTGAGTCGATAGATAATTATTACGCCAAGATATTTATTTTTTAATACAATTGGTTAGGATATGTGCTTCTGTGCGTGTGGGTGTTAAAGAGAGAGAGAGAGAGAAAGAGAGAGTGAGAAAGCGAGAGAGATTAAAATCACATTTGTGTGCATGCATACATTATACATGAAGTAGCACTTTTCAAAGGCATTCTTGTTCATAGATAAGAATACTGATTTTGGCTCGATAAATTTTCAGCACCCTACGTATATACAAATTTATGTCTGACCATTTATAGATGTGCAACAGTAACTCTGTACTTTTCACAGTGGATTCACTTTTACTTTCACTTTCAATTTTAGAGCGTCCTGCATCCCGGTACCGTTTAACATTCGTTTATTGGCTGTTCAAGGCACTTAAATGCGGGCAAATTCGAGCCGAAATTTATCGTTTGGTAACCGGACAAGACTACTGTGTAGTAAACTGAATAAGCAGGTTACGCCTGTCGATCCTCCAGGCGATAAAACCTCAGGCATGCCATTAGTGACCGGCCAGATGCAGATCTTGCGGTGTCTCGTCAGAAACGCTTCGTGTATGAGACTGGCGGAGTGGAGTTATAGAAACCATTTAACTGTGGTGTCGATGAAACATTACATTTTAGTTTAGACTGCATAAAAGACGAAAATACTTGTAAATCTGTTTTTTACTGGTATTCATCATTGATCGTTTGTTGCAATCTGACACAGACACATACACACAAAAATACTCACATACGCAGACAGAATTATAAATTCTAAGGCTCAAATCAGGACAGATTTTAGTTTTTATTATAGTCTGGGTGTCCTGTATAATAAATTGTTTTCATGACCCAACACTCTTTAAGCTTCAAGAGAATTAAAGGTAGAAAATACAAAAGAAAAAGAAAGGAGTCATATCTCTATAGATATTGACTCAAGATTACACAAATCAAATGATGAGCCTATATATATATATATATATATATATATATATATATATATATATATATATGTAATTTGTTATTATGTACAAAACTCAAAAAATGATAATAAACCCTGAGCATTAAATAAAATATCTTGCCCCAGAGAAGGGTATATTGAAATGAGTGTAAAATAAAAATATGCATACAAAATGATAATAATATTTTGAAATATTTCATAAATTATTTTCTGATGCGAACTAGGTCCACAGGACCGTTTAAAACTTAACGTCGTTTTCGACAAAACAACCTGTGACTGAGCCATCAAAATCTTGTCTGCGTTTGGTTTTTGTCCTTAACCACCATGACGTTATTAATACAGAGATAGACAAACAAATCATGGACTATGAAGAAAACTTTTCATATTTTCATAGTTATTTATATCATTTTATTCGAATATTGTAAGAAAAAGTATATTTAACAGATTGACTGTATCGTTTAAATTTTAACAAAACTAATATATATATATATATATATATATAGTGCATCGAGGCAGCAGATAATTTTCTAAACATATACTGTTAAATATAATGGTCTATTATGTTTAATCATGAGCTGTTCTAAACATCGTATTTTGGCTTTAAATTCAGATGAACATTATTTTCACCTAAAATTAAAGCCAAAATACGATGTTTAGAGCGGCTTATGATTAAACATAATAGACATTCATTGTCTCTTATATTTAACAGCATGTTTAGAATATATATATATATATATATATATATATATATATATATATATATATATATGTAACATAAGTTGGATGTTTTTATAAACCCATTGGTAATATAATATTTCGCGGCTCTCTTATAGACCGCTCATCAGACCAAATTTACTGTTTTTGTAAATTTAGGGCAAGGCCGTCTTGTCGTCTAGATGTAAGATAGACGCTAATATCTAACACTGTTAAGTTCACCTCCTTTCCCCAATTCTTTTCTTCTCTTTTTCTTCTGCTTTCTTTTTTTATAGGACTCTTCTTATCTGGATAATTTTGATCAATTCATTGTTTGGTCTGAGGAGTTGTCTATCAGAGAACCGCAAAATATTATATTACCAATGGGTTTATAAAAACATCTAACTTATGCTGTTCATTATCATACTGTGTTAAATCTTAACTTTAAGTTCTAATTTGATTTAATCTCCTGTGGATTTTAACTTACCAAATACCAAGGATTCTACTTTATATATATATATATATAATTTTACGGTATGCTACATTCATGGGTAAAAGTGCTCAAAATTAGGGATAGTGTGTCACAGAAGATAATGAGTGGCATTGCATTTAATTTTTTAAAGAATGCAAGCAGCTGGAAAAGAGTTCTACAGGCGTGCAGTGTGAGAGAAGAAACTGTTAGCATAGAAAATATGCTTTTGTCTTGCTATTTCAACTGTAAAAGAATGAAACTTTGCCGTCAATCTAGTGAGTCAATTATGTGTCATACGGGATACACGCTTTGGGTGATTATGTCTCAAAAGAGACATGGCTGAGTGGGCAGAAGATTATCTCGCAGTAGGTTGCATTGCTTTCTGAGGTAGACTGGTTACAAATCAAGGCTATAGAACCCAGTCTGTCTATTATTTAACCCATGTAGAGGGAAGAAACGGATTAATACCTTTTCCAAGGATATTTGTATGTAAGTGAATGCAAAGAATTCAACTGGAATTCGAACACGGCTCTCCGATTTGTTGTTCCGAGTCGATATCCACTGCACCGCAGAGTACATCCGTCAGTCTGGTACTACGCTTAAAGTCTATGCGTCAAACAGGAACGCTCATCAGAACAATTAACATAAACTATTTATATAAAAAGCATAGGGAAGCTACGTTGCGGCGGTGGTAAAGTGACTGAGGCTGATATGCCAGGTTAGGATCTATAACACTTTAAATTCTTCATTTTATCATGAATCTCTATATATGTTGCAAGAACACCAGACCAAAAATGTTTGTTTCATCAAAGGCTACCTTAAAAATTGATTTAAAGAAATTAGTCTGTCTGGGAATATTTTAGCCTCACTTTGTATATAAACACATGAATATGTAATTTGTAAAGAATTAATGGATTTATCTTTAATCTAACTATTAAATATATAATGGAAAATTGTATAATCGTGTGATAGATTAATACTATCTATCTATCTATCTATCTATCTATCTATCTATCTATCTATCTATCTATCTATCTTCGGAAGAAGAAAAAGAAAACGAAGATCTAAGAAGTCTTCCAATGATGATTTAAAACTGATAGATATATAGATTGATATATATTAATATTTTTGACTGGCACGAACAATTTCAAAGAGTTGGCCCGAAATCTATAAGCCGATTGTAGGAAAGAATATATCGATTTGATGTTAGATAAATGGTCGAACATGGGTTTTGAGCGCTAAAATCAATGGGCAATAAACTCCTATACGACATTTCTGTTCGCTTCGTTTACCTTTCTCTTCGATTTGAATAATTTTCAGTTTCCTTCTCGTCATTTGTGGTTTCCTTATTTTGATTTCCATTACATTGATTTTCTTTCTTTCTTTCTTTCTTTCTTTCTTTCTTTCTTAACCTATTTAGTCTATTGCATGACATTTTCTATTGTCTTTCTTTCCATTCATTTCTTTCCATTCATTTCTTTCTTTCTTTCTTTCTTTCTTTCTTTCTTTCTTAACCTATTTAGTCTATTGCACTAAATTTTCTTTCTTTCTTTCTTTCTTTCTTTCTTTCTTTCTTTCTTTTCTACTGTAGCCTTTATTATGTTTTTATTTTCACGCCATTACTGATTTTTCTTTTTTATGTTCGTTTATTTATTTTCTATTTATTGCCTTTTTCTTTTCTTTCCCTTACATTACGATCGTTTTTCTTTCTTTCTTTCTTTCTTTTTTTCTTTCTTTTACTTTATTTCTCTATCTACTTCTTTTGCGACCTTTCATTTTTTTGTGTCAATTCTAGTTGTCCATTTTTATCTTCCTGGAACTTTCGAATTCTTTCAATTCGTTTTTATATATATATATAAAAACAAAAAACTTTTTGTATCCTTTTCTCCTTCCATTCAATTCCTCATCATCTTTTCTTGACCAGTCTCATGCCTTTTGTTATCCGCCTGCTGCATCAGCGTTCGTTCGTGACTTTTTCTTCATGATCGACTGTCTCCGTGATATCATAGCACAGTCAATTCGCTTTGCGTGCTGAACATTAACGACAGAAACATTTTTTTCATTATTCTTACCAAATCTACGACGCATTCCAGGAAGATAGAATTCTGGGGAAAGTATTCCATTTCATTTCGCAATTCCATTACACATTTTTCTTATTTACTTGGTTGATTTTTTTTTTCAGTTTGCTGTCTCGACGATATAATTTGAAAGTAGCGCAAATATGTTTATCATGAATGAAAGACGCTTAAATAAAACGATACACAACTGATTTCCTTCCTAACTGATATATTACTCTAATAAAAGTATTAACCCTTCCTGACTAGATTTTCAAAGAAACAAAAAATTCATTCAATTAAAGAATATTCCTAAAAATAAATAATTCAGACTTACGTAAAAGTTGACACTGCATATGGCGGATTCAGAAGGAAATCGATGTTTTACTTTTGATAGAAGTCCTATCAGGGTTTATTATTCAAATAACAAAGTAATGATAGCAGATACAGAAAGGAAACTACAGGAGTCCTTAAAGGAAAGCGAGAAGAAAGGACTAAACATTGCTGGTAAAAAAAAGAATGCATAGTTGTCAGCAAGAGAAACAAACCAAGATGCGAACTACAAGCTAGAAACACTAAAACCAAGTAAGTACGAAAAATTACGGAAGTTTTTTAACAGAGGACAAAAAATTGAACACCAAAATCTGAAGACGCATTGGGATAGTGAAAGATGTCGTCCCAAGGTTAGGCAAAGTAGTAAGAAACAGAAAAATCGAGACAAAGAAAAGTGTACTGAACTTTACTACTGTTACATAGAAGTGATTTTTAGACAATAGAGACTTGAGGTAACAGAAATGTAGTTTTACAGAATGGCACTGAGATTATTATGGACTGAACATATTACAAAGGAGCAAGGCTAAACGGAAATGGAAAAAAAGACAGAAAACAGAAATACTTCCTACATTTTAAAGGTTGCAAAAAGACCAAGCAAGTTGTTATTTTAAACAAATGATTACTGTTGTTTAAACAGTTTTTATTTATTTGATTTTAATAAGGACATCTTTCAAATAGTTGCCACTGTTCGCCATGCATTGTTGTGGACGATTTCTAAAATTTTCCATCACCCAGAAGAACGAGCAATTCGAGTTTTTTCAAGTAGTTTTCTTTTCCTGAATGTGGCGCTTGGAATTTTCAAGTATCAATTTTCTATCCGGAAACAGCACCATTCCGACGTAACATCTAATGACAGATTCAGTCATCTTTGGACGATCACGACTGACTGGGCAGAAGATTATCCCGCAGTAAGTTGCCATTTCTTTCTGCAGTAGACTGCTTGCCAGCCAAGGGCTATAGAACCCAATCGGTCCTATTATTTAACCTATAACTGGAGGGAAAAGATGGATTAATACCTTTCCAAGTGTATTTGCGCGTAAGTGAATGCAAGGAATTTAACTGGAGTTGGAACTCGGTTCCACAACTTTTCGTTCCGGGTCGATATCCACTGCACCCCCACGCACATCATTTACAGATTAACCATTCTTAAAATGTTTTACCTGCGAATGCATGGTGTGCACCGGTTCAATCCATGATGGTAATTGAGATGATTGGTAAGACATTAGATTAATGAAGACACTATTATCACGTGCCTAAGTTTACTAACACCACACAGGTAACAGTTTAAAATATGGGAGTTATTTCTGCTGCAGCCTGTACGTGTAATAAGAAAGAGACTGCTCTGACTTTTGTAGATAGAGCATGACAGGCGGAGTCAGGGTCTTTATAGAGTGGTATAAGGACCCCCCAACCATTTTTTCCAGCATTTTTCATCTAACATTTGAGGTAGGGAGAACTTGAACCCCAAAACACGTTCAAAGCAAAGAGCCTCACATAGAGTAAAACCATTTCACGTGGTTTTTGGGAATTTGCTGTCATGTCGGTGATGATGAATATTTGATTGTTTGGTTTTAGAAGTATTGAAAGTTACATGCCAGTTCTTTCCCTCATTGGGTTGTTAAAACTAGATCATAAGTCAGATCAGATGTCAGGTTCTGGGGATCTTGACTTTTGGAGATGCACGCATAAAGTATGATTAGGTTGAGCCACATAGAATGCTTCATGAGTTTAGTCCTCGTTCAAGATTTGTCAGTTAGTCAGTCAATATTGATGGTCAGAATCGATTTAGCTGGCCATGTCTGTGAGTTATTTCGTCTTTATACATATGAGTTTCTTATTCAATGTCTCACCAATGTCAAACGATTTCAGTTAACATCGAATCAAAATTAACATTTCGGAAAGAAGCATTCGATAAAACAAGGAAAATTGAATCATCGAGGTAGTTATTGCTATTGAAAAACGATGGTTTCATAAAAAGGGTGTTAAATAGGAAGACTGAAATACTCAGATTTAAGTAAATGACATCCAGTCGACATCAGATGATATAAATCGGCCAATCGATCTACCAATAAATACTTAAAATAATAAAAATAATTATAAACTGTGTATAAAGTTGTTTCAACGCATTAGGCGTGAAGTTTAATAGGAAGAAATCTATATATCTATCTATCTTAACCCAGGAAGGAGTCATCGGGGCGCCGACGCTTTGAGCTATCCCCCATTTTCCTGCATCTATTGCAGTTGTGTGCCAGTACTTGGCTCTCTGCGATTGACGTTTTGATGTACTCTTCATGTAGCGTGTTTTTAACCTGACGGATCCCATCCCTCTTCAGTTTAGACCATAGCCGATGTTCTTTTACTAGGTGGCTCGTCTTGGTCGTGAATACGTGGTCGTTGTAACTCATCTGAGGAATCCTTCCGCAATGACCGGTGATCGGCGTCGAGGATCTTCTTCGTGCATGGGTACCATGTTAACATCACCCTCTCACGTGATTTAAGCTTGCCAGGTTTACTGGGGAATAGCAATTTAGAAGATGGTTACGGACCAGTGATGCTCATTCACTCGAAGGTGCTGTATGACAGATTTCAGAGTCCTCTATATTTACATTTATAGATTTTACCCCGAATTTCAAAATGAACTGTTAGTTATCAAATGTACCACTTTAATAAATATTATTAGATTTTAAATGATAATAATAGAAATCAATAAATAAGTAAGAAAATAATAAAAGTATAAAATTATCATCAGTTACAAGAGAGCATCTGTTTATTATTATTTGTGTTGTTAAAATTGACTGTAGCATAAAAAATAACGTTATGAATCGAATGATTTTTCAACAAATTTGAAATATGTCCTCGTCCAATAGCAGTCAATAACTAAGAAAACGATAAAAAAATAAAATTATAGGCAAATGTTGTTAAAAAATTGTTTGAATAGTAAATAACAGGAGGCAAATCGACAATACTAAATAGTCAGAGATTAAAAATGATAACAATAAACAAAGAAAAAAAAACGTTACAACTTATAATACCTTTCCTACAATTTCAAATTTTACGCCCTCTTTCGTAAAAAGAGAAATGTTACGCTTAAATATAAACTAGATTATAATTATTCATTCTAATATATAAGTAATTTAACAAATACAGAGTAGTGAATGTTCTTACTATAATAATTATTAGTGAAACATGCTTAATGAATTAGACTTTCTAAATAGGACATATTTTAAAATATAAAAGTAAAACAATCGATGGATACCACATCTTATGTTAAAAATAAGCATATATGTATTTTAATAATTAAAGATTATAAACGCATAAAAATATAACACAATTTTAATACAATAAACAATAAAGATATAAGAATAAATGGATAATTATAAAATAATGTTTTTCAAAATACGACATTGCTTCGAGCAATGAAAAAAAAACTCGTCTTTTCACTCCCTCCTCAGCGTTCGTCTATCAATATAATGTTGAAGCAAACTTTAATTTTATGAAGAATGTAATTTCTAGATTGGTATTCCCATATATATATATATATATATATATATATATATATATATATATATGTATGTATGTATTTAAACATCCGCATACAGACAGACGCACACACGCACATGTATAGAGCATGTGCACACATGTACATAGCAAGGTCGATGAATATTTGTGTAAATTTCTTCTTCTTCTATGAGCCGTGTTCCTTCAGGACGCAGGTGATCATAGCCCTCCACATCTCTCTGCCTCTTGTAGCTATTAACAATCCTTCTGTTATATCGCTCAAGCCCCGCTCCGCCATGCATCAGCTTAAGTCCATCAAGTATATCAGACGTTGCATTCCATTATCTCTCCCTCTATCCGTCCCTTGAGCATATGATTCTTCAAGCCGTCCTTCCTCATTACATGTCCCAGAAACTTCAGCTGTCATTTGCTGATGTTAAGTTTCAGTTTCTCTTTTTTTTTCCCGTCCTCTCCAAAACCTCGTCGTTGCTCACTTGTTCTGTCTATAGTATCCTCAGCAAAGAACCACATTTTGGTTGCGTCAAGTATTTGTTTGATTTTTGATGAGCTTGTCCAGCATTCGCTGCCATATTGTAGGACAGATACCACATAAGAGTTCAGCAGTCTCTTTTGTGTTTCCAGCGAAATCTTCCTGTCTTTCAATGCTCTATTCAGCTTCTAGAATGCATACTAATAGGCATTCTATTCTCAGTGTCACACTTTTTTCTCTGTCAGATCAGTTATTGAAATTTCTGCATCTGATTTTAAAAATGTGTTTATTAACTAAATTTGGATCTGATATTACCAATGTATAATGTTTTTTCCAGTGTGAATGATATTCATCTTGAAATTAACTACATTGAAAAAGCAATTAATTATGCTGAAATATGAAAAATTGTTTTGCAAATTAAGTTAGGATACGAACTTATTGATTTACGCACATACATAGACACACACATATACACACATATGCATACACACATGAATAACGTTTGAAATAATAAAAAATATATCAGATTAAAAATAAAATTATATTAATTCTTTAGAAGTTGATATGTTTGCAGATATGAGTTTCGATAAAATTACTTGAACGAGTGAGTGTACTTTAAAGGTAAAATAAATGGTGAAGTTCTTTGTAACTGAACAATCAAAGCATACCGTATAAACAGTAGTTCTTTCCGCTAAAAGAAAGATGCAGGTTCACATCTTACCGGAGGGAACATTTTCGTTAATAAGTTTTCTGGTTGCCTACCAAGGCTATAGAACCCAATCTGTCCTCTTATTTAACCCATAACTGGAAGGAAGAGACGGATTAATACCTTTCCCAAGGGTATTTGCGCGTAAGTAAATACAATGGATTCAAGTGGAATTTGAACTGGGCTCTTCGGTTTCTCGTTCCGAATTGTGAATGTAAGAGGTGACTTCACTACTTCTCGATCAGTTCGCACACAATGTAAAATCCCCTGATTTAAATAAACTGGACTACAACGTCTCGGCGACTGTGGAGGCTAAGACCAACCAGTGGCTGCATAATACCCTTTATTTATGAATGGCTAGCATTGTGGTTTTGATGAACATTATGAATGAAAACCCCTTGATCCGTTTTGGAGGCCTCATTGATGTCGTTATCGAAGCTGAGATAACGTTTATTGTATAAATTATTCTTTTTTTTTTAAAGTTTTACATGTGTCCAACTAAATACTAATTTTCTGTAGTGAATATATTTTTTTATTTTTATTTTGTAATTTGTTCTCAACGATATATAATCTTAAAATGATAATTCAGTCAGTGTAAAGTGTGTCTGATGTGCATGAAATTTTAACTTCTGTTTGGCTACGGTTTTATTTTCTTTCGATCCCTCTTTTTTGGCACATGATTCATCAAAGTTCAGTCTTTCTTGCATGCTTTTTTTTTTTTAAATACCGCATTCCCTATTTTCATATCATTCGTTTTTCTTCTATTTTCTTTCCTGAAATATTTTTCGTCTTATTCTTTGCGTAAATTGATCTTTCCAAAAGTAGTATGTACGACTCCGGAAAATATCAAGAACTTATAAGAATAAATACGATAAATCAAACAGAGTAATGAATATTTTCCTAAGATAGATCGTTAGAGAGATCCGATTTATATAAACTATATTTTGATAGTTTGTTTTCATAAATTTCACTCAATACAAGGTTCAAGAGCCACTCAAGGTAGAGAGTCACTACCAACAAAAATGTTAATGCTGAATGAGGTGTGTGATAAGAAAAGAAGTTGGTAAGAAATCAATATTATGAGGTGAAAGAAATTGTTGTTTGGCACTTGAATTATAAAAGATCAAGACTGAAGTTATAGGTGAGCATTCACGTGGGAGGCTGTTCTAAAACCTGGCAGATATTGGGGAAAAGCTGTCGGCATGAAATTTCTTCTTACATTTGGAACACGTAAGAAATGAGGATGATTCTGATTGATGGAAGTGGTATGGCGTGTACTACATGTCTGAACTGACATATCTTATATGTGGTCTACATGTATACTATATGCCTGTCCTACATGTGTGAAGTGGGGGAACTAAATAATGGAGCTCATATGAACGTTTGCAATGCAAATAGTGATAGAGTAGCCACAAGCTTGCAACGTTTGTGGAAAAATATTAGAGTGGTAAATAAGTCCCCACCCACAAGGCAACATAAACGATTCTGAATTCTATCAAACAAAATCCAGTACATACGAAGTGAAAAGATCACATATATTTACTAAACTTTACACATTCTGATATAAAGTTGAAGTGGTAGGGTACCCAGTGAGGCTTGACAGAAGTATAAACAAGAATTAGAGAAGGATTATTCATATTCACCATTAAAAGAAATATATTTATAAAGAAAGAGATTATGTTGAAAAATGCATATTTTCTTTGTCTTTGCACAATTTGACTACTGACAGATTAATGTAGATAATATGACATTTGCATAAAAGGCACAACACAAAGACAGGCAGGTACACACTTACACACACATACACACACATATTTGAAAACATACTTTTAGCAGGCTTAAATGAAACAGGACCTAACTTCATGTTACGCAGAATGCGCAAAATTTTAGCATAATAATGTCTATTTCAGTATTAAACTGATTGTTTGTCTGACACAAATTAAACGGTAAGCCACGCTAGTGACATGAATTGACAACTCCAGTGACCTGGAAATATACAACTTTAAGAAAGTGGCAATGAGAACAGGATAAATTGCAGGTGGCTTAACGGAGATCCCAAATAATTGCCAATGGTGAATCTACAAAGTGGAGAGAGCCTTCAGAATCAGTATTCTATCTTAAGCATATTTTTTCAACCCGAGCTTGAAAGCGTCTTTCTAGCACTAGTGTTAATTACGTTATAATTTCAGGCATTTAACAGTTCATGCATAGATTAGTGAGAGACA